>CM036553.1:1494223-1496723 GCA_020745685.1 Tautogolabrus adspersus
TAATAGGTAGGAAAAATAGTTTAAAAAAAGTGTTTTCAATTTCAGAATATTAAATACAGTTTGAAGTTTATTGGAATTCACTTTTTAAACGGATAATCCAGTTCAAATGATGCCATTTTAGATTTAGTTTGATTCAAATGATGCGATTCAAATAGATTCATTTTCTGCTGACAGAACTTTCTGCACAGTTTGAATTGAAAACGTTTTGATATCAATAAAAATAACTTGTTTTTTTTAGTGACCTTTTTCTCTTTTGTTATTTCATATTTTCTTTCAGACTGAATTTGGCTCCTCAGGTATTAAAGGAAACTCTTACAGCTTAATAATTATTTAGACAGCAGATTTATTCTGAACTCTCTTTAAATAGTTTTGTTCTGGTGTCAAATGTGTTTTAACACTTTTGATTCTTCTGTGGTTTTTTTGTGTTCTCTCTTTTGAGGCTTTTAGCTTCATCGCTGATCTGCAGGTCGTCTGTAAGATTCTCTCTGTTTTACCTTCCTCGATATCATTTTGTTACAGATACATTAATGCCGTTTATTTTCAGGAGGAGTCCGTGTTCTTTCGATTTCTGTCCCCTCCCTCGATGCCTCTCCTCCTCCCTCACTCTGACTTATCGTTACTAATACATTTATGTCATTAGTTCTGCACCTGCATGTCAAAGTCTCCTCTCTGCATGGAGGATTTTGGAGTAGAGATCATTGATCTGGAGCAGACGTCGATACAGCGCTCACTGATCAATAGTTCACTTATGGGCAGCTTCAGGTCGGATCAGGAGCGAGACAGATGTTCTCAACATTTGCTGTTCTTCTCTTCTCTTTAATAATTTACACAAAACTGAGATGGCAGATTTCTTCAGAGACAAACGGGGGGAATAACTGCTGCAACACAGTCCTCGGAGGTGCAGGAAGAACTTTTTGCCTGCAACATTCTGACGATGCTAACATTCATAAATCAGGGCTGACTGGCGCTGCACTGGTTGGCGCTGCACTGGTTGGCGCTGCACTGGTTAGCGCTGCACTGGTTAGCGCTGTTGCCTTACAACTAGGACTAGAAGGTTCCTGGTTCCCTGAATCCCCAGTCGGGCAGGGAGTGTGGAGTTTGCATGTTCTCTCTGTGCATGCGTGGGTGTACCCAACAAACCCGCCACTCGCCAACTCAACAGCTTTTTTCTCACACCTCAAATTCTGACTCAAGTTGAAGAAATCTGACTCGCACTTAAAGGCCAATCAGGAGTGAAGTTTGGAGCATTTCTGATATAATCGAAGGATGTCTGCAGAATTCTTAGGTGCAAATATCTAAAAACATTAAACTAACCACTCAAAGACTTCCCGCACGATTTGTGTTCCAGGTGATTGTAGCGTATTTGCTGCATAAAGATCCAAAGTATTTGTGCCCTTAAGACAAGTCACATCCCACATGGACAGATGATGTAGTTTGGACAGTGTGCAGGAGATTTCTGATTTTTTGGTAGTTAAAAACAAAATATTACCAAATACTGGGTCCCTAAGATTTCTGTTTTCGTTGCCATGGTATCAATATCGTTGGATTTTAATTCGAAATATTCTGAGGATTAAAAATCTGACAACAGCAGACTAAAGCCGTCTACCAGAGACGTGAAACTTTGAGTCATTTAGACCCCAAAATATATTAAAACATAGTCCAGGTTTAACCAGATGATCCTGTTTAAGTGTGTAAATGTTCACTCTCTACATAGCACTCGTTGTTTTAGTCGATGTGAGCGTTTCTCTTCATGTTCGGGTTTGTTGTCCTCTGTGCTGTACGGGGAACTATTCTCTATAAATGCCATTCATCCTCTTTCTGTGTCTCCCTCCAGGAAGCAGAGGGTGTGTAAGGAAGCTAATGGCTGGAGGCTTTTATTCCTCCCAGCCTCTAATGTGGTGCACACACACACACGCACACACACACACACACACACACACGCACACACGCACACACACACACACACACACACACACACACACACACACACACACACACACACACACACACACACACACACGCAGATGGACACCTACACAACCAAATCCCGCTGTGACATCATGATGGAGTGTCAGGTGCTGCTGGCTAATTTCTGCCTCGACGTGTGTGTGCAGCAGAGGTAGAGTGGATGGGTATGAATACTAAACAGCCAGCTAATGATATCTTTTCTTTAGTGTGTGTGTGTGTGTGTGTGCGTGTGTGTGTGTGTGTGTGTGTGTGTGTGTGTGTGTGTGTGTGTGTGTGTGTGTGTGTGTGTGTGTGTGTGTGTGTGTGTGTGTGCGGCAGCCAGCTAATGATATCTATTTTCTTAGTGAACAAGCCCACTGTGTATCTCTGCAGAGCCAACCGCTGTTTCCCACCCCCCCCTGCTGACAGCACACACATACACACACACACGCACACACACACACACACACACACACACACACACACACACACACACACACACACACACACACAGAAACACACACATACACACACAGGCTACACACACTCCTAA
>CM036553.1:1501723-1676723 GCA_020745685.1 Tautogolabrus adspersus
TTGTATAAACATTCAGCCCGTACAGTTGAAGAGAGAAATGAGCTCTAGAGACCCAAACTGTTTTTATACCAGACTGTAAACATGTTTATTTTAACATGGAGCTCTATGAGGACTGACTCACTGCAGGAGACAGACTCTAGTGGACACTGGAGGAACTGCAGCTGTAAAGTTGGACATTTTAACATGGGGCTCTATGGAGACTGACTCACTGCAGGAGACAGACTCTAGTGGACACTGGAGGAACTGCAGCTGTAAAGTTGGACATTTTAACATGGGGCTCTATGGGGACTGACTCACTGCAGGAGACAGACTCTAGTGGACACTGGAGGAACTGCAGCTGTAAAGTTGGACATTTTAACATGGGGCTCTATGAGGACTGACTCACTGCAGGAGACAGACTCTAGTGGACACTGGAGGAACTGCAAGTGTTGAGGCTTCATCTCTATTTCTCAACAAAGGAGCTGCAGTTTGGTTTTGTCCCATTTAAAGAAGGATCCATTCGTTATATGTAAGACAAGAGGGGAAAACCCACAGGAGGAGAGGGTGAATCATAAAAAATAGAGAAAGGGCGAGTGAGGGGGAGGAGAGTGAGGAGGCACAAAAGTAAAGTAAAATGTTGAAAATAAAAAAATACACAGGGTCTGTGCAGTCTCTGGTTTTGGCGAACACACTTCTGCTTTAGAGTAATGGATGGAGGTGTCAGACACTGAGCGCTGTTTAACTTCAACCAGACTGTACAGCTCAGTGTGTGTGTGTGTGTGTGTGTGTGTGTGTGTGTGTGTGTGTGTGTGTGTGTGTGTGTGTGTGTGTGTGTGTGTGTCGTATCCATCCATCACACGTGACTGACGCTGATTGCTGACAGGAAGTGCCTGTGGCCCTCCTGCTTCCTGATTGGCCCGTCCCTGTGGGCTCCCATCATGCAGTGGGGTTAAATAGTGAGGCTTTAAAATAACAAGTAGATTAAATTAAACTCCACATGTGAGAAAGTGGAGAAAGTGTAACTCGCGTAAGGTTCTCAGAATTTCCAGAAGATTCTAGTCTCAGCCTAACTTTCAGTCAACCTAACGACAGGCTGAGAGCTGGAGCTGAGGCGGGTTTTAAGCCTCCTGACAAACCGTTACACCGCGCCCACCTGTCAATCAGGTCAGCTACACGCCTTATTGTGAATAACTCTTATCCTTCATCAAATCAAAACTGATGAGTCATCAAAATTTCACCCCCCCGTACAGTGTGTGCTGATCGAGAAGGTTTTTTTTAATTGGGTGTGTATGTGACTTCCTGTGCTTCTGCAGCCAGCCTCTAGTGGACACTTGGGGAACTGCAGGATTTTACACTCCAGCATCAGCTTCATTTTTCAACACTTAAGGTTGCTGCTTGAACCAGACTCATGTTGAACAGCCTTCTGCAGAAACTGTTGGGCTTGTAAACTGGGATAGGAAGAAGGAGTCGGACAGAGACCAGACCAGTACCTTTTGGTCAGTTGCGACAACAAGATTTAAAACATTTAATGCAACTAAACAAAGGCTTAGATTAAAACATTTTTTAAAAGCTTTTTTGTCTTTGTGTTCGAAAAAGCAGAAAATAAAAATATGAAAGGCACGAAACAGCGGGCACACAGAGGTTATGTTATTATGAGAATACACAACAGACCTGCAACACAAAGAGAATGAAAAATCACACTCATTAGGAACATGCACACACACACACACACACACACACACACACACACACACACACACACACACACACACAGACCTGAAACATATTGTTTCCTGGACACACTACATAAATGTATTCCTGTGTGATATCGCCTGCAGCGTCCACATTACCATGATAATTCAAGATGGTAATTTCATTTTTTTCACACACTTTCTCCGTCAGTGTTTTTCTCCCGTTTCCTCCTTTGCATTAATCCTAATGTGTCTCCTGTCCTCTCTCTACATGGTCATCATTTATCATGACCTCTGACCTGTAAAAACTAAGTGTTCTGATATTTACCCTAAACTCTGCGTTACTCTCCAGAGAGGATTCTTTTACATAATAAAATATGAACCAGGCTGTAAACATCTTCATCTCTGCTGTAAAAACAGGCAACTTGGGTTTAAGTGTCTTGCCCAAGGACACCTTGGGCGGTGGGCGGCTGTTGTTCAGTTGGTAGAGTTGGTCGCCTCTCAACCGGAAGGTCGGGGGTTTGATCCCCCAGCTCCTGCAGCTGCAACCTGTCCAATGTGTCCTTGGCCAAGACACCTTACCCCAAGTAGCCCCCACTGCTTCATCGGTGGCGTGTGAATGTGTAGGAATGGGATTAGTAACTTCTGATGGACTCTTCACACAGAAGCCTCTACCATCAGTGAGTGAATGTGTAGGTGTGACCTGCAGAGTAAAAGCGCTTTGAGTCGTCAGAAGACTAGAAAAGAACTAAACAAGCTCAAGTCCATTTACCATTTACCATCGGATATGCAGCTGCATGGGATCGAACCCCCGACCCGCCAGTAAAGAGGTGACCGACTCTAGCAACTGAACCACAGCCGCCCCAGAGGTCACGGCTGTTAGACTCACGTCACATAAAGAATACTTAAGTCTGTTGTGGTTTTTTACACCAAATCTGTCTCTAATCTGTAACGAGATCATTCTATGAGAAGCCACATTCTCCAAGAACGCTACTTTGCTGCTTCCTCTTCCACACCAAACCCGTCAATCTTACGTCTAAACCAAACCTGCCTTCAGATTTCACACAACACTTCAGGAAAAAAATGCTTCTGCTACCCCAGAAAAACGTCTTCATTACGCGTAAAATAAAACCACACGTGCCTTTAAGGACAAGCATCTAACACCACCTCATATTAACTCATATTATCATATCGTATAATGCTGTATTGTGTTATCCATGTCTTTAAATGAAGTGGAACACTGAGGCAAACCAGGCCTATTGTCATGCAAATCACGCCGGGTGTGTGTGTGTGTGTGTGTGTGTGTGCGTGTGTGTGTGTGTGTGTGTGTGTGTGTGTGCATATGTCAGCTAGCATGTAATGAATTCATTAGGTAGCATTTATTAAGCGGTCATTTGCATAAAGCTACAAAGACAAAGCTGGGCGGCCAACGGAGATTTGATTTACATGAAAGCGTGGACCTCACGTGTGTTCGTCTGTGTGTGTGTGTGTGAGTGTGTGTGTGCGTGTGTGCGTGTGTGTGTGTGTGTGTGTGTGTGTGTGTGTGTGTGTGTGTGTGTGTGTGTGTGTCTGCATGGTTTTATGGATGCATGCAGGCGTTTGTATTTGCATGCATTAGAAGGAGAGAGGAGACAAATCAGGAAAGAGTCCAAAGAGAGAGAGAGAGATCTAAATCTCAATCTGCTGCACATCCTGAAGATGTATTGTGTTTTTCATTGTGTGCTCCAAGTGTGTGTGTGTGTGTGTGTGTGTGTGTGTGTGTGTGTGTGTGTGTGTGTGAGTGTGTGTGTAAAAGCTGCTGTTTTTCCATGCATGTAAATGAGTACGATAAGCAGTATGTGCGGCGCTCACATCGATTAAGTCAGCGTGAATGCCTGGACGTCACGCCCTCTGCAGATCTTTAAATCACACTTTGATGTCAGTATTTATGTTTTACTATCGTCACTAATGTTTAGAATATTACAACAAAATTAAATATTTAAACACTGACGGTTCAAATCAATTTGATTTGCAGAAATCGTTACGAAGAGTTAAAATAAGGACCGATGAGGACGGATCTAAGGGGCCATGACTGACAGAGGGCCGGAAAACAATTACATTTTTTATTAGCCACTAATCGCTCAATTTTAATAGTAAATTGCGATGAATCCCATTTTTAATCGCATGTTTGAAATTCCATTGATTCACATTTAAAACTAAAAATTGTTAGGCTACACGCAGTATGTAAATTCCACCACCAGGGGGCTCTCAATCAAAACAATAACAAAAGATGATGTCAAGGCTGGCGGTGAATCATGGGAGTGATTCTCTCTGCTACCCCACCACCACCCCGATGAAAACGACCTCTGAGTTGACCGTATTCATGGCGTCCGGGTGAAACCGACCTGAGGAGGAGAATATGTTTACAGACGAGCTAATGTATCCGAGTATAATTTACATGACGTTTTTATCACAGCAGCACATACAGCAACAGTACGACGGCTTTATGTAGCAGCTTCGTTATGCAGATGTCTTTGACCTAACATCTGGTTTCCACGGCAACGATAAACATGTCGTGTCCGTTATGGCGGAAGCCACAACAAGACACGACCTGTACAACTCTAAAATGAAGGATTTCTTAGATAACTGTTAGAGATATTAGAGGTAATGTAAGAACTCAACAACAACATATAACATACATTTTAATTAATTAAGATATTTTAGTGTAAACATTCTCATAAAATTCGATGAAGCTCAAGTTTAACTACCAGCTACTTCCAGATGAAATCCTTCACCACTTGAAGGCAGGGTTGGTAATTTCTAAAACTAGCATGATTTTGAAAGTAGCATTCCCTTAGTGCTCCGTCTACACCCACCCCCTCCCCTCTGTGCTCCCTCAGAAGCCACGCCCCTCACTTACATGCACGAGCGCCGTTGCTCCAGAAGTGGACCTCAGCTCATCTCTTGCATTGTGTAGAAACTACGTCGTCTCATGTCTCATTCAGCGGTAAGTAAACTCACAGTATAAACTCCGTCATCGGTGACGTGCTTTGAGTGTGAGCTAGAGCACGCAAGAGGTAGAGAACGAGCAGGGAGACAGGGAGGCGTGATTGGTTCATCAGATTGGTACCTCGAGGCAGACATTGGTCGAAGTTTTAACAGACTTACAACTGCTACAGATGATGGATTTTCTTTGTTCCTTTTTCAGAGCACATGAGTTATTAATTTCTGTCAGGACCTAAAGACAATTTCAACCAACATCTTAAAAAGTGGATCTGGAGGAAATGACCAACCCTGCCTTTAAGTGATGCAAAATGTGTTTGGATTTATTCTGGACTCAGGAGAAACTAATAGGTAGGCCTGCAGGATATGAGAACAACATGTGATGTGGAGAACCTTGCTGCAATAACGATAAAGGGGTCGATATTAAACTACTGATACTTAAACTAACGAGTGCTTATTGGAGCTTTGACTCACGGTTTTCATGTCCACCTGCTGCTGTTGATGTTTTAGACATTTCTTGATTGCATATATCGACCCCTTTATCGTTAGTGCAGCAAGGTTCTCCACATCACATGTCCTCAAATCCTGCAGGCCTTAGACTTTATGCTGCTGTTGAAGCATTCACATCTGAAAACTAAAGTCCAGAACCAGAATGAAGCCCTGAGACTGTTTTAATGTGTCCTCTGTTCTCCTCATGATATCATGTATTATTCTCCAACACTGAGGAGAGACAGGAGGATGAATTAGACGGCGACTTGATGAGAATGAATGAGACGCTCTCACGCTGATAACGGGGACAATACATCAAAGAAACAGATGGAAACATGAACAGTTGTATCTCACGTTTTTAACTTTAAGGACTCGTCTGTTTTCTGAGAGTTTGTTCTTTATTCCCCGCGAGGACGATGCGTTCAGGGACTTATTGTTTAATGGGTTTCTCAGCCTTTAGAGGAGACACTGTTTAGAGAGCAGAGAGTGAGAGGTGTCAGAGCTGTCACCTCGGCTCCCTCTGGTGGACGAAGTGAAACCTGCAGAAGCACCAGATGAAACCATAACCCTGATTCTCCACATTTTGAGAACATTTTGAGATTTCTCATCTCCAACGACACATCAACAAAAAACTTATTAAACAGTAAAACAATAATGAACTAAAATTGGCTGACACTCTTTCAAAGGTGTTCATTTATGAATAAATAAAGTCCCTTTGTCAATAAAGAAGTCATTGGTACAAAAAATGAGACGACACCTGCGAGCTAGTTCAGACAGTCAACTCGAGCTGCACTGATTTCACACTTGACATGCCTCATTCTCAACAATCACCTGATAACACCTCCTTCCAATAAGCATCTATCTGACCTGCAAGATTTCTGGTCTCTCCAGCTCTGACCTGCAGCAGAACTGCACTCTCGCTCAGCCTCGCATCCACCTCTCGGCTCCGACTGGGGGGTTTAAGATAGCATCCCATCACTCCTCAAAGTTCTGCATGTACATTAAATCTGCGGAGTGATGAGGTCAGAGCCGAGACGTCAAACACAAACTGTGACATACAAACGTTAGCTGTCTGACTGAACTACAACAATATTCGTTTAAACACTGGACTCCAGTTTGCAGCATTTCTCATGTTTTTACTTACTTTTAGTCATTGACCTTAAAGTGCTGTGTTGGCAAATGCAAAGAATGACTAATCTCCTTTCTGCTGCACGAGTATTAAACTGTTGTGCAGAATTAGTTTCTCAGCATTTCAGGTTTAAAAAACAGAAATATTTGCAGCAGATGTCAAAAGTCTCACAGAAGAGGGCTGCAGGCTGCTGGAGATTCACACGGCAGATTCCTTCTTCAGAGGTTCTTTATATGTTTGTTTACTTTATTAATAAAGGAGCAGTATGTATCTCTGACACCTAGTGTTTAAAATGGGTACTGCAGTCAAAATTCTAAACATTGTAGAGAGCTGTCTCCCCCCCCCCCCCCCCCTCCTCTCTAGAGTGGATGCTCACGCAGGTCACCATGTGGTGGACACTGAAGCTTCAGTGTTTATCCAGCTCTGCATCGGTCTGTAAACCTTTCTGCGTTCTAACCTCTCTCCATTTTTCAAAAGCATCTCCAATATTGATCCTAGTTTGAGCACGTTTCTGCTCGTGGAGCTTATTAGAAACATGCAGAGGCTTTTTAGGTCGGGTACAATCACTTCTATCTGAACCAGTTCTCTTGCCCGCTTCCATCGCTGCAACACCTGTTGGTTTGACCTGATAACTGCTCTCATATCTGGCAAACTGAGGGGCGTCCAAAACGGCCGTGTGGGGGTGCCTTAAACAGTTTTACGTTTTACATATTTGCAGAACGTTTGATGTGAGTTTGGTTGTTTCTGCTTCACGTTTCTTACATTTGCAGCTCGTTTTGGTCGTTGCATTTGTTTTGTCTGTGCTGTTGTCAGTCTCTCACAGTAAATCCTGTCACGCTAAGAAATCTTGAGAGTTATGGTAAACTGGCTTGGCTTTGTCTTTATTTGTCCTGAGGTGTTCTGAATGATCTTCACTAGAAGCGAGCTGTAATCTGGTGTGTGAAGGGTTAAGGCGAACAGGCAGTCTTCACTTTAATCTTCATAATGGAAGCTAAAGAGGACTAATGATGGCGTCTCTCTCCTCCTCCCTCCATCCTCTTTCTCCTTCCCTGTGTCCACACCTCCATCCTTAACCCCCTGACCCTCCTCCTCTCCGCTCCTCTGACTCTCTATCTCTCTCCTCGCTCTCTTTCCTCCCTCTCTGCTCCGGCACAGCCAGGCGTTACCACGGTGACAAATGGATCCTCCTCCTGGATGCTGCAGTGTTACTTTGTGTGTGTGGTTGTGTATAAACTATAAAGGGTGTTCTCCGAGGGTTTGGTGGCCCCTTTGTTACTTTGTTTATATCTATCTAGGCGTGTGTGTGTGTGTGTGTGTGTGTGTGTGTGTGTGTGTGTGTGTGTGTGTGTGTGTGTGTGTGTGTGTGTGTGTGTGTGTGTGTGTGTGTGTGTTTGTGTGTATATGTGCATGTGTGTGTGTGTGTGTGTGTGTGTGTGTGTGTGTGTGTTTGTGTGTATATGTGCATGTGTGTGTGTGTGTGTTTGTGTGTATATGTGCATGTGTGTGTGTGTAAGGCTGCAGCTCTCTGACAGTGACTGATCGCACGTCGTGGTAAACGATGCAGAACTTTCTTTAATAGCAGATACAAGAGGTGGTTAAAAATCCTGCCTAATGGAGAAATATGACCGAGGGGGAGGTGGGTGAGGGGGGTGGAGAGAGAGGGAGAGAGAGAGAGAGAGAGAGAGAGAGAGAGAGAGAGAGAGAGAGAAGCAGCTATAAAGGGAGTAGAGAGAGGAGAAAGGGGGGAGGAGAAAAGATGGAGGACGTGTGTTTTCAAACAAACTTGTGTTTGATGCCAAAGTGAAACTGTGACATCATGATCACATCGAAGGGATCAGCTGTGAGCGTCAAACATTTAAAACACACGTCAGGTGAATTAACTGCAAACGTTACAGACAGTCAACGAACCTGTTATGTTACAGAGAAGACAATTACCTCCAAACATGAAGGGAAGAGAAAGGTAGCTCAGTCCTCCAGGTGAGGTAGCTCAGTCCTCCAGGTGAGGTAGCTCAGTCCTCCAGTTGAGGTCGCTCAGTCCTCCAGGTGAGGTCGCTCAGTCCTCCAGGTGAGGAAGCTCAGTCCTCCAGGTGAGGTAGCTCAGTCCTCCAGGTGAGGTAGCTCAGTCCTCCAGGTGAGGAAGCTCAGTCCTCCAGGTGAGGTAGCTCAGTCCTCCAGGTGAGGAAGCTCAGTCCTCCAGGTGAGGTAGCTCAGTCCTCCAGGTGGGGTAGCTCAGTCCTCCAGGTGAGGTCGCTCAGTCCTCCAGGTGAGGTAGCTCAGTCCTCCAGGTGAGGTAGCTCAGTCCTCCAGGTGAGGTAGCTCAGTCCTCCAGGTGAGGTAGCTCAGTCCTCCAGGTGAGGTAGCTCAGTCCTCCAGGTGAGGTAGCTCAGTCCTCCAGGTGAGGAAGCTCAGTCCTCCAGGTGAGGTAGCTCAGTCCTCCAGGTGAGGAAGCTCAGTCCTCCAGGTGAGGTAGCTCAGTCCTCCAGGTGAGGAAGCTCAGTCCTCCAGGTGGGGTAGCTCAGTCCTCAAGGTGAGGAAGCTCAGTCCTCCAGGTGAGGAAGCTCAGTCCTCCAGGTGAGGTAGCTCAGTCCTCAAGGTGAGGTCGCTCAGTCCTCAAGGTGAGGAAGCTCAGTCCTCCAGGTGAGGTCGCTCAGTCCTCCAGGTGAGGTCGCTCAGTCCTCAAGGTGAGGAAGCTCAGTCCTCAAGGTGAGGTCGCTCAGTCCTCAAGGTGAGGAAGCTCAGTCCTCCAGGTGAGGTCGCTCAGTCCTCCAGGTGAGGTCGCTCAGTCCTCCAGGTGGGGTAGCTCAGTCCTCCAGGTGAGGTCGCTCAGTCCTCAAGGTGGGGTAGCTCAGTCCTCCAGGTGAGGTCGCTCAGTCCTCAAGGTGGGGTAGCTCAGTCCTCCAGGTGAGGTCGCTCAGTCCTCCAGGTGAGGTCGCTCAGTCCTCCAGGTGGGGTAGCTCAGTCCTCCAGGTGAGGTCGCTCAGTCCTCCAGGTGAGGTCGCTCAGTCCTCCAGGTGGGGTCGCTCAGTCCTCCAGGTGGGGTAGCTCAGTCCTCCAGGTGAGGTCGCTCAGTCCTCCAGGTGAGGTCGCTCAGTCCTCCAGGTGAGGTAGCTCAGTCCTCCAGGTGAGGAAGCTCAGTCCTCCAGGTGAGGTAGCTCAGTCCTCCAGGTGAGGTAGCTCAGTCCTCCAGGTGAGGTAGCTCAGTCCTCCAGGTGAGGAAGCTCAGTCCTCCAGGTGAGGTAGCTCAGTCCTCCAGGTGAGGAAGCTCAGTCCTCCAGGTGAGGTAGCTCAGTCCTCCAGGTGAGGAAGCTCAGTCCTCCAGGTGGGGTAGCTCAGTCCTCAAGGTGAGGAAGCTCAGTCCTCCAGGTGAGGAAGCTCAGTCCTCCAGGTGAGGTAGCTCAGTCCTCAAGGTGAGGTCGCTCAGTCCTCAAGGTGAGGAAGCTCAGTCCTCCAGGTGAGGTCGCTCAGTCCTCCAGGTGAGGTCGCTCAGTCCTCAAGGTGAGGTAGCTCAGTCCTCAAGGTGAGGAAGCTCAGTCCTCAAGGTGAGGAAGCTCAGTCCTCCAGGTGAGGTAGCTCAGTCCTCAAGGTGAGGTCGCTCAGTCCTCAAGGTGAGGAAGCTCAGTCCTCCAGGTGAGGTCGCTCAGTCCTCCAGGTGAGGTCGCTCAGTCCTCAAGGTGAGGAAGCTCAGTCCTCAAGGTGAGGTCGCTCAGTCCTCAAGGTGAGGAAGCTCAGTCCTCCAGGTGAGGTCGCTCAGTCCTCCAGGTGAGGTCGCTCAGTCCTCCAGGTGAGGTCGCTCAGTCCTCCAGGTGGGGTAGCTCAGTCCTCCAGGTGAGGTCGCTCAGTCCTCAAGGTGGGGTAGCTCAGTCCTCCAGGTGAGGTCGCTCAGTCCTCAAGGTGGGGTAGCTCAGTCCTCCAGGTGAGGTCGCTCAGTCCTCCAGGTGAGGTCGCTCAGTCCTCCAGGTGGGGTAGCTCAGTCCTCCAGGTGAGGTCGCTCAGTCCTCCAGGTGGGGTAGCTCAGTCCTCCAGGTGAGGTCGCTCAGTCCTCCAGGTGAGGTCGCTCAGTCCTCCAGGTGGGGTCGCTCAGTCCTCCAGGTGGGGTAGCTCAGTCCTCCAGGTGAGGTCGCTCAGTCCTCCAGGTGAGGTCGCTCAGTCCTCCAGGTGAGGTAGCTCAGTCCTCCAGGTGGGGTAGCTCAGTCCTCCAGGTGGGGTAGCTCAGTCCTCCAGGTGAGGTCGCTCAGTCCTCCAGGTGAGGTCGCTCTTTCTGACATAGGTGGTCACTGTCAGGTGAGGCAGCTCTTACCGTCAGGTGAAGTCCGTCTTTATTGTATTTTTTATGAGGTGTAGAAATTAAAACTGGATGTTTGCTTCTTTCAGAATCTCCTTTAGAAATGTTTTTCTTCACGCTAAAAGAAAAACTAAATTTTAATTAATTTCTTTAAGTTCAATTAGATTTTAACAAATGTGGAAATAAATCAGCAGTGTCCTAAAATTAGTTTTGGGGATTCACTTTTTTTTTTCTGGTGGTTTGGTACAAAGAAAAGTTTATTAATTTAGTTATTAATTTTAAAAACAAAAAGAAAGCAAAAACTCAAATCTCAGCCACGTGTCTCATTTCTGGTCAAAAACGTCTCATTAAATAAATGTACCTGAGAAGTCCTCATAAACATCTCAGCTCAACATTTAACAAAGGAACTTCTTCTTCTTTGGCTCGTAATATATTTTAACATGAGATGTTTATCTGGACGTGAGAGGTGACAAATGACTACAATCATCCTCTTCATTTGAGTCGCTCTGATCTCGACCTCGAATATTTATTATCATCTTCTTCAAACACTTAAATCCAGCAGGTGGCAGAGATGCAGTTCTTCAAATTCACCACAAGATGGCGATGTCTGGTGACTCCAACATCTGAATGCACAGAGGGAAAACTGAGGCTGCTGGGTTTAATGGATTTCACTGTTTCCTTCTTCCTTTCCTGCTTCACACCATCACGTTTCCTTTCTTCTGACTTCACACGTCTCTCGCCTTGTCCCTGATCCATTCTTTTTTTGTCTCAGCCCCTTTTTGACCGCAGGAACGAGGGAGCAGGAACCAGAGTCTGAACTTAGCTCTGGGGTAATAGATGTTCCCCTACTCCATCTTCCCCTCTTTCTGTCTCACTTCTCTCGTTCCCGTCTCGTTCCCGTCTCGTTTCTCGCCCTCTGTCACTGACGCAGCATTCTTCTCTCACTGTGTCGTAGTTTTAAAGGAAGGTTTAAATAAAGATTTGAATATCGTGCTGCGTCATATTCAGCAGAGATGGACTCAAACTTCCACAGATCTTCTTAACCCTACAGCTCTGTGACTGCAGATCTTATTCATAATTTTCTCCCTCTGGTTTCAGCAGCTCTGATTATGAGGTGATATCTCGGCCTGTAAATCCTTCAGCCTGATTTGACTCCAGGAAACCAAAAACAAAGGAGCACAGAGCGGCCTGTTCTCCGTCACGACAAACAGGTTAACGCTGATTTGGTTAATGTGCTGATTCGGATCAAAGCGGGACTGTTTTATCTGATTTACATAAAGCTCGGTTGTTCTCTCGGTTTGTTCGTCACCTGAAGATTCAACACTTTGAGACAAAGAGCCACGGCTGAATTTACTGCAGTGATTCAACGCTGAGGTTCAACTCAGCAGCTCTTCTACGTTGTTTTAAAATGGCTCGCTTGTCTGTCTGACAAAGGATCGAGACACGTCAGTATCTGCCGACATGTGCATTAGAGTGAACCACCACCGCTGCCTCTCTGCAGCTTTTAGTTAAAAATATAAGATCTGATTCCACATTCAAGGCCGAGGGTTTGCAGAGTCATTGCATCAGGTGTTTCTCTGGATGAATCCTCAAATCATTACAAACTGCCGTCACTCCTCGTTGCACAGGGGCAGAGTTCAGATTTAATGAGGAGCGACATACGTCTAACAGCGTGTTCGGAGTTTATTCAAAGACGACCCTTCAGTGCTTCACATACAGACACTGCAGGTGTAGACCCTTCTTTCTTTCTAACTGATGACCCTGCAGACGTGAGGTCACATCGTCTGTGAGTGTGTTTGTAGATGATGTGACCATGGCGCGGATTATAACTCCGTTATTCATTAACTCCTGTCCTAGTTCCTGCAGCAGTCACAGAGATATGAATACATACAGCGAAGAAGCACAGTCAGTCATTTACAGTTTGAAAGTCCCGTTCAGAGTCCGTTTGGCAAAAGAAGAAACCAAAAAATATGATTTACAATCCACCTGAATGGCTTCAACGCATCTGACTCTTAAAGATGGAGACAAACGGGTAAACAGGGATGTGAGATAACTGCGAGGTTTTACTGTCTGGTTTACTTTTATCTACGATTTATGAACCATAAACAGCTGTTACATCACCCTCTACAAACACACCAGACATAAAAACAGACACTTAAAGGTCCACTCAGTGAGATGTGTAGAGACTGAGATGATAAAGTGAGCTTACTCTATGATCAGACATTAAGGAAACATGCTATGTTGAAGTGCTGGCTTCTCTGACAACAATGCAGCAGCCAGTATGTCCTCCTTCTAACTTTAGATTCTGGTCCTGAATGGTCTGGATTTGTTTGGACCAGAGAAGGTAGGCGGTTTTAAGGCACCCCCACACGGCCGTTTTGGACGCCCCTCGGTTTGCCAGATATGAGAGCAGTTATCAGGTCAAACCAACAGGTGTTGCAGCGATGGAAGCGGGCAAGAGAACTGGTTCAGATAGAAGTGATTGTACCCGACCTAAAAAGCCTCTGCATGTTTCTAATAAGCTCCACGAGCAGAAACGTGCTCAAACTAGGATCAATATTGGAGATGCTTTTGAAAAATGGAGAGAGGTTAGAACGCAGAAAGGTTTACAGACCGATGCAGAGCTGGATAAACACTGAAGCTTCAGTGTCCACCACATGGTGACCTGCGTGAGCATCCACTCTAGAGAGGAGGGGGGGGGGGAGGGGGAGACAGCTCTCTAATGTTTTGAATTCAGGCTGCAGTACCCATTTTAAACACTAGGTGTCAGAGTTACATACTGCTCCTTTTATATACAAATCGGAGACAAACACAAGAAATTTATGAGAAACTTTGAACAGTAACATTTGCCCTCAAAGTTTCTTATGTCTGGAAATAATCCTCTGGAACAATTCAAAGACTTTGTGTATCATTAAGTCATTAAGATTGATTTAAGGGGCACCAGATGACCTGGCAGTTATTTTGCACACCACATGTCTGGAGGCTGTAGTCCTCATTGCAGCGACCTCGGCCCTTTGCTGCATGACGTCCTCCACTCTCTCTCCTCACAACATTTCCTCCCTCATCAGCTGTCCTGTCTAATAAAAAGGCAAACTTAAAACTGTACTTAAAAGAAGATTTATTTCAAACTGGGGCCGAGGTTTATATCCGTCACATGCAGAATCAAACAGACACAAACGTTTGGATGAACTGTGTCAAAGGTAGGACTTTAACCAAGGTTAGTTAAAAGAACATTAGTCAGTACTGTCAAACCTCACCTGCTCTGTAAGGTGTGTATGTGTGTGTATTTATGTGTGTCAGAGGGAGGGGCTAACCACAGCACCTGTAGCTCAGCAGGCAGGAGGACACAGACACACAGAGGAGAGAAAGAGGACGGGACGAGGAAATATGGAGGTCCATGGATGAGCAGAACCTGCGAATGTGCTGCAGAATAACAAAAACTCTTCTTAGCTGTCAAATCTGTGACGTCTGAGCGTGAGTTTATACTTCAGGTGAGACTTCTAAACTCTCAGAAGAGTCAACAACAACGAGCTTCATCAGCCTTCTCTCCCTCTAACATATTCTGAGTGTCTCACATCGTATCGAGTACCGACCTCCCTGCACTGATCAAGCTTCACGTCCACTTTTTGTATCTGTCGATGACCAAATGGATCAAAGACTTTCTGTGAAGCATCAGGGATTCAGAACTGTCAGGTGAGACATTAGTTTCAGTTTTCCTGCCTGGTTTATCATTAACTGGCCTCGTTTGAAGCTCAGACTTGTCAGAGTGATATTTCAGCTTTTAAACACGCTTACCGTCCGTCACAGGACTGAGAGAGTTGGACGCAGCTTCACAGAGCAGATTCGTCTGAATTCAGTCTGAGTTTTGGAGGAGGTGTAGAGGCTGAACATCGATCCTGACACACAGCTGGAGAGAGAGAAACATCTGCTTCAAACAGGTGAGTCATGTAGTGTTTTTAAAAAAACAGATGTTACTTCATTCTTCTTTTAGGACACTTTTCTGTAAGAGTTGTAGAAAGATCAAAGTGTCGGGGAGCGGGGGAACACAACTTTTAAAGAAAGTTGTTTGATTTGTTACACACAAACACAGCCACTCAAGTCAGGAATTTGATGCCATTTTTTGTGTTTTATTCGCTCACTGAGGGGCTGCACGGTGGTGCATTGTTGTTACTTCACAGCGAGGAGGTTCCTGGTTTGAATCCCCGTCGGACAGAGACACTTCCTGTGTGGAGTTTGCATGTTCTCCTTCCTTCTCCGGCTTCCTCCCACAGTCCAAAGACATGCTCGTTAGGTTAACTGGTGACTCTAAATTGTCCGTAGGTGTGAATGCGAGTGTGGCTGGTTGTCTGTCTCTATATGTCAGCCCTGTGATTGACGACCAGTCCAGGGTGTAACCCCGCCTCTCTCTCCAGCCACCCACGATGCCAAACAGGAAAAATAGGACAACCAGCCCCACTCACATTCACACCTACAGGCAATTTAGAGTCACCTATTAACCAAACGAGCATGTCTTTGGACTGTGGGAGGAAGGTGGAGTACCCAGAGAGAACCCACTCATGCACAGGGAGAACATGCAAACTCCACACAGAGAGGCTCCTGTCAGACGGGGATTCAAACCAGGAACCTCCTCGCTGTGAGGGAACCACACTGCAGCACCGTGCAGGCGAGGACAGCTTGGTAAAGCACACCTTGCTACCAGCAGGGGAGAAATTACATAAACTATTAATCTGTTAAAACATTTAAAACATCACATCTGAATTCAGTCTTTAAAATCTACAATAACTCTACGAAACATGCATGTACGCAGTTATGTCACGCACCTCATGTACAGAGGTTATAGTCCTTGTTGCAGCGGCCGTGGGTTCAAATCCGACCTCGCCCCCTTCGCTGCATGTCGGCCCCCCCTCTCTCCTCCCAACATTTCCTGTCTCTCATGTGAAGCCGATGATTCAGGGAGAACCTTTCCGTTAAAATAAACTTTGGATTCTTTTTAGACTTTTTCACACGTAGCCGAGTACAATAGTTTACTCTCCTTCATAAACATATCAAATGATCCATCGTCACTAAAGCTGTTGTTTCTGGAAAGGGAGCAGTGTGACGGTGCAGTAACTTAATCACTAATAATGTTCCCTCAGTCGACCTTTACAGATAATTGAGGCAGAACACGAGTCGTCTCCGCGTCCAACGCAACACCCTCATCCTGGGAACCAAACGAATCTGAGATCTCATGTTTCTTCTGCTCTCACAGACGAGTCGAAGTCTTTAGAAAACATCATTTATGCTCCTTTGAAAATGAGCCAAATCATTTCATTGATTTTGGAACATTTTAGTGGTTTATTTTAGGGCTTTTATTTAGAGACAGGACGGTGGATAGAGTCAGAAATCAGAGAGCGAGAGAGAGAGAGAGAGAGAGACAGAGAGAGAGAGAGAAAGAGAGAGAGAGAGAGAGAGCGAGAGAGAGAGAGAGCGAGAGAGAGAGAGAGAGAGAGGGGGGGGGGGGGGGGGGGGGGGGGGGGGAATGACGTGCGGGAGGGGAGCCACAGGTCAGATTCGAACCTGGGCCGCCCACTTGGAGTACAGTATGAAACCTCCCTAAGTGGGCCCCAACTGCCCTGCTAAGCATCTCGTGTATTTTTACTGTGAAAACCAAAAGTTTGTTATGAAAGTCCCAGAAGGAAAATGCAGAGGAGTTATCCGTCTGGGAGTTAAACCAGAAAGAGGAAGAGGCGTAAGCGTCGGGACACTGGCAGACAAAATGGTGATGAATGCTTGTTGGAGGGGCCCCCAACTTCCTGTCTTTCCCACAATACATCCCTGACCTGTCTGCCTGACTCCATCTGCATTTGGGTCCTCTCCCTGCAGCCTGGACTCCATGACCACCACAGTCAAAGATTTCATCAACAAAATAATGTCCTCGACCTCGTCCTTATTTTGTGGATCACTCGAGAGATGACAGTCGGCTTCACAGTCACTGGGAAATGTTCAGGAGATGGACTGCAGTACCCATTTTAAACACTAGGAGTCAGAGTTACACACTGCTCGACATAAATGAGAACTTTTAGAGAAGCTTTAAACGGTGAAGTTGCCATACAAGATTTCCTTACATGTTTACTGCTGCCGTCTGAAATAAGTTATAAGATATATTAAAGGGGCAGCAGATGGCCTGGTGGTTATGTCGCCCCACGTACAAAGGCTTCAGTCCTCATTGCAACAGCCGTGGGTTCGAGTCTGACCTCAGCACCTTGCTGCATGTCATCCTCCACTCTCTGGATGATGAGGCGGTCGTGTCAAACTGTCTGACTGATTAAAGTAATGTTGAGCTGTGTCTTCGTCTGCAGGTGCATCAAGCCGACTCTGTCTCTTCAAGTTCTGTTTCAGCTTTGCACATAAAAAACCCTCCCCTTCCTCTCTTTCACAGAGAGGAGGTCAAACACAGAGCGCTCCTGAAGTCGATACTCGCCTCGCCGTCACTTCAAAGTCGAATAGAATCAAAAGACACAAAAAGAGAGCGGAACAATGATGGGTAAACTGAGCGTATCACAGCTTCATCAAACACACAGAGAGAGAAGAAAAGAAACAATAAAACAATGTGCTTCAGTTTCTGTTTGCTCAGCTGGTATTAAAAACGTGCCTCAGGCCTCGACGTCATCAGCTGCTGACCTGCAGTTTGCACGCAGGCTGCAGGTCAGAGAGACAAACCAGGCGAGTCGTGGAAGTTTTGAACTTCTTTACAGTCAGTGGATGAACCTCGCTGACACTCAGGTCGTTTAAAAAGTTTACATTTTCATCTGAACTGTTTTTAAAGGAACAATAGATCAAATCACTCTGATGCAAAAGTAGAAACTTTTAAAGACATCTCAGTGTTGGCTCCCAGCAATGAGGAGAAAAAACAGGTTCAACCACCTGAATGGGAACATTTGAGGCTGAAGGTGAACTACAGAGGCCCGAGGCCGACATGAATAAAGAAGTAATATGTAACTCTGACCCCTAGTGTTTCAAATGGGTACTGCAGTCCAAATTCAAAACATTACAGAGAGCTGTCTCTCTCTCTCTCCCATCATTTGACAGCTCAAGACAATAACAAAATGACTTGTTGTCCCGGAAAAATGTTTGCATCCATGTCCACTAACCCTCCCCTTAAATTAAAGATGTTTTCTTTTTACTCTGACCTTCTTTCTCTCCTCAGCCCTCCATCAACCGTTCATCATGGCCGACCCGTCTCCCGGCTGGTGGAAGCTGACCTTCCTGAGGAGGAAAAAGTCTCAGCCTAAAGTTCTCTATGAAATCCCAGCAGAGCACGTCTCTAACTCCTCCTCCTCTCAGCACGGGTCGATCAGCGCCACAGGAGCCGCTGCCGCCGACGCCCACCCCGATGACCCCCAGCTGGACGCCCGGCTGGAAAGAATTGTGGACAAAACGACAGGCAACAGGGGGCGCCATGTGAAGGTGTCTCACTCCGGGAGGTTCAAGGAGAAGAAGAAGGTTAGAACAACTCTGTCAGAGAACCCTCAGATGTTTCCAGCAGGAGAACCAATGAGAGACGAGAACCTGAGAGCCGGGAAGTGACAGGACACACAAACGCTCTCGAACATCAAGTTTAACCTTCAAATAACGCCCAGCGACCTTCAGGGTCTACACTCTCTGGTGCTTTTTCATCTGCCGACCATCAGGGATCGATTTAAATCATAATAATTCATCAGATTCTTCTCTCTTAAATATGAGGAACTGTCAATTTAAAAAACGTCATTATGCTTCACCAGCGACGGCCACGAAATCTTCAAGAAATGAACACAATTAGCAAAAAGCAACAGAGTCCACTATCTGACATTAAAATGAGAATATCTGTCTTTCTATCAATGATACATGTAGTCTAACAGAATCTCAATCTGAACTAAAGAGTGGAGAAGAACATACTGGAGAACAGGAAACAGAATGCAGCAGGTTCATTAGAGCACGGAGATCGTAGAGGTGGCGTGCAGACAGTCTATGGTCGTGCAGCGATCACAGGGAATAAACGTCACCACCCCCTCCCACTCGCTCGAGGTGAATTCTCCTGATTATATCCTGCTGCGTTCTCACATCAGCTCACTTGGACTTGCTGCTGTAAAATTACCAGGGGTCTGGCAGGAGAAACTCCGGTCGAAGTCTGAATGAAGAATTCGGCTGTTTGCGTTCACACATGAAGCTCCTCCTGGAAAATCAGGAGTTTTCTGCAGGTGTGAAAGAACTAAAAGCAGTTTTGTTAAAGTTGATTTTTTTGTTTTGGATTGCATCAGACTCCACAGGTGGTCATAAACACGCAGAATATGAAGTTTGATTAGAAAGTTAGGAGCACTTTATTTTAATTAGTTTTATAGATGACTGAAAGGTGACTTTTCAAACATGAATAAAGACAGTGATGGCCAGCAGGGGGCAGCACTGCTCCACACAGTCTGCAAACACTCCTTCCCTCACAGGAGGGAAAAGGTTTGAACCTCTCATTCAGCATTAAGACGTTAAGACCTGCTTACTGTCATTCTACGAAGAAGTATGAGGATCACATTAAGGGGGTTTTTGGGGGGAGATTTCGTCATTTCGTCATTTTTTTCATTTTCCATACTTTATACTTTATTAAATCTGGAGGGGAAATTCTGGTTTACACTGTTATTGAGAGACATGCTTCTCACACACATGCCTGTGCACCTATGGACATGCACTAATGGAGAGATGTCAGGGGGGGGCTGCTACACAGGGAGCACACCAGAGTTGGGGGGTCGGTGCCTTGCTCAAGGGCACCTCGGGCCGCAACCCAAGTCCCCACAGACTGAGCTACTGGAGCCCCGACATTAAAGTTTTACATTTAGGAGATTAAAGTCTTTATTTTAGTCTACAACAGCCGCATTTTCGAAAATGACGAACGTGGAGCATCTTCAGAAGATATTCTTTAGTAAAGGTTTCACAAATCAGGAAATACTTCCTCGTGTCGTCGGTAACACAGATTGACTGAGTATTAATGAGCTGCTTTAAAACAGTTTGAGGTCTCTAAATATCCCATCAGCTGTGTTTGGACTTTAGGTATACGCAGAAATGAAACTATCACATCGTCATGAGTATCAGGACCCTGAGAAGATCCTGCAAGAAACTGGAGCTTTTCCAAAGACAGAACAACACTGACCTGGAGGAAGTCGTCTCTTCTGTGGCTTTGAGGGTTCACCTTTCATCATCTTCACGCATGCGGACTGCTGCTCTGCTGATTCAACCTTTCAGAATCATCATTTTTACCACAGCCGAATTTAAACCGAGTCTCACATTTCATACCGTAACTGTAGATTAGTGTTTGGCCCTAATACTCCGTCGTATCACTGAATTCATTTTCTGTTTAGATTTTGTCTGAATGTGATGTAATAAAGTTCTTCTGCATTTCTTTAACTCTCAGATGTGTCAGTGCTCCTGAACTCAGGACACGTTGTGTAAATATTTCTGTATATTGATTAATAAATAAATATTTGTGATTTTAAAAGTAGAGTTTCATATCATATTTTTATTTTGTAATTAGATCTTTAAAAGTGTCGCTATGAGCTGAATAAAAACACATCCTGTCCTTTAAAGCTGCTGTGGCCGGTTTTCACCACAAGAGGGCGCTATCATCCCTCATCATGCAGAGCAGAGAAGCTTCTGGGAGACGCTGGCGCCCTCTAGTGGCGAGAGGCGACATTACACACCACACATATAAAAACAGAGCTCTCATTACCCTAACCTCATCCTGTAAACAGATTTATTTTAGGCTGAGATCAAGAAAATAAAAACATTAAAGTTTAAACTGTTATAAAAGAGCAGAAGAATTTTAATCTGACGTCTGAAAATTTAAGTTTTTAATTTAATAAAGTTTAAAGCAGGTAATGTTTATATTTACATAACATTAAAAAGTGTCTTTAAAAAATCCCCTTAAGGTAAAGACGGTAAACAATATTCATTTGATCAATATTTGATTTTCAGGCCTCAGAAAAAGAACAGTATTGATGATTAAAGGTCACATATCCTCCTCCTCTTCAGTGTAAATAAGTCTCAGAGCTCCTCATCATGTGTGTGAAGTGTCTTGTTCTAAATCCACTCTGATCCTGTATTTGATCATGCCTATAAACCCCTCTATTTCAGCCCTGCTCAGAACAGGCTGTTTCTGTGTCTGTAGCTTTAAATGTAAATGAGCTGTGTCTGACCACGCCCCTCTCTGGAAGGGCTTGGGTGGCTCGGGCTTTCTCGCTCCATGCCCTATTGTTTACGGTGAGAAGGCTGACTCAGAGGGCAGAACAAACACCTAGCTGTGGGAGTGTCACCCACCTGGGGGAGGGGTTACTGCCCTTTGTGATGTCATGAAGGGAAAATCTCCAAATGGCCTGTTTGAGCACACATTTTCTGAAAAGTGGAGCAGGCAGAACATGGAGAGGATGGACTTTTCTCATCATTGGGAGGTTTGTAGACAGACTAGAGACACATGTTAGAGTTAGAGAAACATGGTGAAGAGGATTTGGCAGAATATGGGACCTTTAAACTGCAGACTCGTGTTAATCGTCATCAAAGACTCAACATTAATGTTTATTTTAAAATCTGATTTAAGGAACAAGTTGCAGGAGTGTTCAGGATGTCTGATGTGCTGTTGTGTTTGTTATTTTGATCAATGCACACTTTCTGTTCTGCAGACGTTCTGGACGATCTCAGAAAACGGCGCCTGAAAGAAAAACTTTGACAGCTTTAAAACAAACAACAGGAGGCGGGAGTTTCCGTTTTCTCATCTTTAATAACACATTCATATCTATGCTCTGTTTTGTTTACAAGAAGTTTAAAACAAGTGTTGATGAGGACTAAAGGAATCAGGCAGGCAGAGGGTGAAAGTCCATATACTGTAAAGACCGAGGGCGCCGCCTGGTGGAGGGAGGAACGCTGCACACGTCTGACGTCCCAGCAGCTGAGTTTAGTTTCTGAGCTTGGGTCAGGCGAGTGTGGTCGTCCCCGCCTCCCGCCTGCGGCCCCCCCCACGGTCACTAAAAACAACAACAGGTCCTTTTTTTGCTTCTCAAACGAGTCGTCAGAAGTGAAAACAGATCATGGATCAGTGAAGAAGGTCCTCGCAGGGCGCTCTAACTCATGTCGGCTTTTCACAGAGAGAAAGAAAAAAAAAACGCTAAATGCACCCGAACACAAGAGATACAATCTGCTGTCATGGAAACAAAAAGAGCGAAACAAAACAGGAAGTTACTAAAGTGTAAAGATTTTTTTTAATGACATGAGCGAAAAAGAAAAAAAAGAAATCTCGTTTATGTTGTTTTGTGTTTTTAATTATGAAAGAAGAAAGTTAAACACGTTTGCGTCTCCCACGTTAAGATTTAAAATCGAAAAAGAAAGAAAACAGAATCATCTTTGGAAGAAGTTTTTCCTTTAATAGACTATCCACTACAGTATATGGAGATGCCGCTACCCAGTTATTCGTTTACCTATATTTATTTATTTATTTATTTACGTCTTTCTGTCGAGCAAACTTTCT
Organism: Tautogolabrus adspersus; assembly: GCA_020745685.1. Lineage (NCBI taxonomy): Eukaryota > Metazoa > Chordata > Actinopteri > Labriformes > Labridae > Tautogolabrus > Tautogolabrus adspersus. Next base: position 1,523,794 of record CM036553.1, read on the forward strand.
TTTTTTTGTCGTTTTTAGCATCCTTTTTCCGAAGAAGAAAAAAATTACCATTTACCTATTTTTCCCCAAGAGGTAGATCAACAAAACAATTACATGGTTACAGGTGTCGTGCCCCTCGATTCAGGCGGTGAAATCACAGGAAACGGAGGCGTGGAGCGGCGGGGCGGAGCAGCGAGGAGGATTGTGGGTAATAAAAGCGGTCCGACGCAGGTTAGAAATCAGCAGTGTTACACTCCGAGTTGCAGCGAGCGTCTGAATTCAAACACAAACTGATCCCGGAGCCGTCTGAACACCTTGTTGTGACTTGTGTGGACCAATCAGGTCGCTGAAGTCCTCGCCCCCGCTGCCCGCGGCGCCCCACGCCACAATGTGTCCGAGTTTTTTTGTCTTTTTTATGTTTTTTCTTATGCTTTTTTTTACAGTCCCGTCTCTGAGCAGGAGAGGTACGAGTTCAAAAACCAAAAATAAATTAAAGAGTGGAGAAAACAAAAACTAAAATGACGACTGTTACATCGACTGTCCGTCGTTTTTCTGTTCGTCCGTTCGCTCTTGTCCGTTTGTAGTCAAAGGAAATCAAAGAAACAATCTTCCGGCTGAGTTTGCTTTCTTGTTTTGAGGTAGCGTTCCTAGTTATGTGACAAGAGGTCTGTTAGTTTCGTCCTCCTATAGGTGGAAGTTTCTAATTCGACGAGACTCGAGGGGGTTTTAACGACAAGACCTGCGAGTCCGTCCGTTTGTCCGTCTGTGTCGGCGTCTGTCGGGGGGCGGAGCTACGTGTTGTGAGGGTCTCAAAGCGAAGCTGAGCTCTGCCGCCACAAACAAGAAGTGGGACAAGATACGATTACCCAAAATAAACTCTTCCAATCTTTAAAAATAGGACAACACCAGAGAGATTTCAGTCCGTTCAAGGTCGTTCTGCTGCGTCCAGGAAGTGTCAGGCTGCAGAGAAAACATCCAATCGATACTTTTCTACGTGTGTATGAAGATCTGAACGCATTTCAATGAAGCGTTTTCGCATCCTTCAGCTTGTTGTTTTGGTTTGACATCACTAGCTTTAATGCTGTTTGTTTTAGCTCTTAAAAACGCAGATATTCCTCTCAGGAGTCGGTGGTGGAGACCAAAAACAGAGCTAGAAGGAGTCCACATGTTGGCTGTCGCTGCATGTATTCATCGCCCCTTTAATGCACAAAATAATCAGCTGTTGCAGGTTTAAAAGTTGCTTTAGTTAGGAAGGAAACTCATGCAACGTTTCAGGCCTAGCTAACGTTTAAACTGCTCGAGTCGCTGAGATTGATTTACATTGAACGCGTCGTAATCGCTGCTGAAACTAACTGCATAGTGACGCAGCACGAGAAGGTTTGAACTTGTTCTTCTCATCTCTATGAGAAAAATCAAAAAGCAAACCATCTTTAAAGCGCCTGTTTTTGTTCAGTGGATGTTTCTCTGCAGCCTGACGACGTCTACAGGACGTCAGAGGAAACTAAAACCTGCTCTGGTGTCGTCTTTCGAACAGTCTTTTAACGATTCAACACGAAAGTTTGATGCATAAGTTCTAGTGTGTAGAAACTGTAATGATATTTCTTTTTTTTACAGTGTGTGGCGCTCACACCGACGACCTCTGTCCTGCTGTGAAAACAATACGTCACTAAAGTTGCATAAATACAGGACAGAGGATTCAGAGAGTTCGGGGGGCATAGACGAAGATCTGATCTGATGTAGACCAAATCCATCGTGTAAGAAAGAACTTCTGCCCGTGTTTGTTACGCAGCATGATGCGCGTGTTTAAGAGTACAATGTCTCGACTGTTTGTACAAAACGAGGAGGTCAGACGAGCGCCTGCATGCAGACGTCTCCGGTGGTTAATTCTACATGTTGGAGCGAGTCCTCCGGCGTGTTTGGCACAGTGACTGTCGTGTTCGGAGCTACAGGTTAGTGAGCGTTTAGTAGCCGATCTCTTCATCGATCTGTGCATTCAAAACTAAAGGAAACAGAATCAACTATTTTCAGTTTTTCAAAATAAGAGTCAGAACATCGATTGTAAAATTAAAAGAAATCAAAGGCGGTTAATGAAAAGAAAATCGAAGGTCTTCGAACAGAAGTGAGAAAACGAACACGATGGAGACCAGCGCGAGAGAGGGCGAGGGACCCTGACGTTCCCGCCTCGCTCCAAAAATGAAATGATCTTTTCTTCTTTTCTATTTTATAATAGATAATGATAATGAAATCAAAACATCTCACTCTCCTCCTGGAGCTGGGAGGAGATGATTCAGAACTCCTCCCTTCACCTTTCTCTTGCGGCAGGTGTTTCAGGAGGTTCTCAGTTGCTTGTTTTTTTAATAGTTGGACGCCGCTCATGTTTAGTCGGTGCAGCAGTACGTCCGCAGATGTCACGTCCAAATAAAGCTTGCTGTTTCGTCAATAAAAACCAAATCAAAGAAATGAATCCTAACCGATCGCAGGCTGAGTCGTGGGTCCTAAAGAGTCTGTCTTGGCGGTTGTGAAGCGAGCTCTATGGTTTGGAAAGAGATGGAAACTTTGCACAGGCGAGGTTCGACTGCGAAGTTTTCGCCTCTGGACAAAAATGGAAGCACAAACACGTTAGAATAGATGTTTTCCTGTTTGATGGCGAGCTGGTGGGAGAGCCTGGGCGCTGTTAAAAAGATTATCTGGCAGTGTCCTTCCGTGACTTGGCGCAGTCTTTCCTCTCGACGGCGTTTCCCACTTTGATTTTTAAGCTTTTTTCTCAAAAAATACAAAAGTACGTTGTTCTCCTTTCCTCTCGTTGTATGTACAGGTTTTTTTATCTATTTCTCGGATGTGTTGACGTCGTTTTTAAACTCTTGCTTTTCTTCTTTTTTTTTGCTTCCTATTTTCTCGATTTCTCCTCTCCTCTCGCTCATGTGGAGCTCAAACGGAGGGCCATAGCGTCTCGTCCTACTTTTTTCTGCTTTTTTTTAAAGTTTCACCCAACCACATCCCCTGACAGAAATGAACATTTAAAACCAGAGAACACGCACACGCACATACACACACACACATTCTCCTCACACATACAGCGAGCGCACACGTAGCCAACAGGGAGCTTCTGAGGTGTCGTGGTCAGTGCACAGGTAATAAATATTCACATTCAGAGAAGTCAGAGCTAGTTCAGGTGTGTGTGTGTGTGTGTGTGTGTGTGTTAAGTGTGCGTGCGTGTGTGTGTAGGTAGAACGCCCTCTCCTGTCTCCACATGCAGTCACACTGCTGGAACCTCTGGAACATTTAAAAGCCCTCTGATAAAGTTTGGCGCTTCATTGTGATGTCATCACAGTAAGGCAGAAGAGGGAGGCCCTTCTGTGCACAGGGTGGGTCAGGAGCGTGGATGTTAAATAAAGAGCAGGGGTACGTTCAATCAATGTTTCTGCAACACATTTCCACTAAAAAGAAAGGAAACTGTGCAGTGAGGATTGAGGTCGGAAGTTTTAACCAATCAGCATCGGCGTGCAGCGAAATCCTGTTGCGTTAAAAAATGCCATTTCTGTTTTAGGAAACGTTTTTTCTTTGTTTCGTCTGATCTGCAGGGGGCGCCAGAGTGACGGATATTTATATCAGTGTCTGCAAAAACTCAACTCACAGCAAGAGTTTGAAGATACCGCCATTTTTGTTTCTGTAAACGTTTGCTTTCTTCCGTCACATTTGCACGACGTCACATGTGACATGGTAATGATGCACGCTAAGCACGTTCTAACGGGTGTGAATGCACGCCAGAATACAGCGCCACAGCTCAGTCTGACTTTACCGCCGTTTTGCAAAAGCCGTATTGCAGCGAAGAGTCCCGTGCAGACTCAAAAGAATAATGTTCTTAAACCAGGAAGTAAAAAACGTGTTTGCAGTCTATGTGGTCTTTACGAAACATCCAGTCAGTATCCGAGTAAAAAGTGCCTCCAGTTGCACGTTCAGCCACCGTGTGCACGTCACTACCTCCCTCTCCTGTTCACTCTCCCTATTGGCCAACAAACCGTTCCACAAAAACGGCTCGTCCAATCACACTTCAGGAAGACAGGGAGCGTGTTTCTCACCCAAAATAGGCAAAATGGCACTCAGCTTATTTTCCTCTCGAGACCAGTTAGACTTCATGTCTCCTCGTCATCCTGAGCTCATTCAACCATCAACACACCCAAAAAAAAAAACAGAAAAAAATAACCAAAGCAACAAGACAATACCTAAAAAAAAATACTTTTTTCTTTAAAAAAATAAAAAATATTCAGGACTATCAGCTCTTCTTTTCTTTTTTCTTCTCATATAAAACACCAGCAAGCAAAAAAAAGTTAGGAATACTGAGGTAACTTTACCCTGAGGTAGGTTTTTTTCTTTTTCATTTCTTCTCTAATCTGTTCTAATCTTGGCGAGAGCGTCCAGGCAAAGACCCCGCCCCTCATTATCATACGCAGGCAGGGTCTGGAGGCTCCGCCCACAGGCCTTTGGCAGATTGGGAGAGAGAACGAGGAAGCCACTCCCCTTCGGTCTGATTTTACCTTCGCCGAGCTCAAGGCAAGGAGCTTTGGAGGACTTTGCTTTTTTTTTTGGTTCTCACGCTCGACCCGGCCAGTCTTAGTAACATTTTATTCAAAACACGAGCATCAGACGCCGCGTTTGTCCGCTGGAACAAAGACGGCGTTAATGCACAGGTGATGACCTCAGCTCCTCTGAGGAGACTGGCCGTGAGAGTCGGCGCTGAGAGAAGGCAATGAGCAGAACGTCGCAGACACACCTTGTCTGTCTGTCATTGCAGGACTCATTCGTACAGGTGCAGCAAAACCTCACACCTGACTCGCTGCCTTCAATACATTCACCCGAGGGGCCGGGCTAACTCACATATCATATATATATAATATATATAAAATATGCCATTTAAGGTGCGGGTCGCTAGCCAGCTAGCATAGCTGCTGGCAGTTACAGTTGTTTGCAAAGGTTTCTCTCACGTTAGCTAAGCCGCTGCATTAGAACTGCAGGACCAGCTGCGACCACGCCCCTCTGACTGTCTCTCGCTGCGTCTTCCGCCACACGGCTAAACGTAAAGGGGCCGCTCAGTGCCTCCATAGCCCCCCGCCTCGCTGTAGGCTACATTATGCTACGTATCATAGAGCAGGGGCCGGAGGTCACCTGAAGTCCCCTTCTTTAAAAAGGCAAGGCGGCCAGACGCAGCATTCTTAACTTTACATGAAGATTATATTTACAACCTCATATTTCTCCTTTTTTCTTTTTTTTTTAAAAACCCTCCGCTACTCGGAGAGAGCTTTAAAGAGCAGTGTTAACATCTGCGGCCCCTCTTCTAGACTTTCATTGGCCAGGGGGGTCAGGTGTGGGTGGGGCTAATGCCAGACCAATCACCTTTCCCCCCTGAGCCGCTGCAGCAGTTTCCCTGCTCCCTCTCCCGGCTCCGCCTCACTGCATTTCTATCAATAATAGCTCTGAATAAAACATTTCTATACATATATCTCTATGTTTAAAAAACCACCCTTAAAATATAGGACTGAGTGCAGATGGCTGGAGAGGTCTGTAGGGGGCGACAGAGGGACAAACAGGCCCCTGTGTGGACAGGTGTGAACAACAGACTCCGTGTTGTTTACACCTGTCGGATGCAGCAGCAGCAGGTGCAGAGCTGACTCACACTCAGAGGACACGCCCCTCCCTCTCTCCTTCCCTCCTTTCCTTCATCCCTCCATCCTCATTCAGTCTCTCTTCTGGCCTGGCATCTGGTGTCTTTTTATCTTAATCCTCTTTTTTTATTCATTTCATCTTTTTGATTTTAATCTTCTTCTCTTAACGCCGATCGGGCGTACTCCCTCCCTCTTTTATATCTCTCCCTGTCTACCGCTGGGTCCGTGTGTCGCCTTCTTGTATCCGTCCGTTCATTGGTCTATCCGTCCGTGCATTTGTATGTCTGTCCGTCGTGCCCCTTGGCGTGTTCAGAGGGGGCGGGGACCCTCACTTCCTGCGAGGCTGGTTGTCCTGACTGAGCCCCTGCGTGGGGCTGCCCATCTCTGTGAAGCCCCCAGGGTTGGGGCTGGGGCCCATGCCCATCCCGCCTTTCTGTGGGTGTTTGACCTGGGTCAGGATGTCCCGGATCTTCCTCTGAGCCAACTGGAGGACAGAAAGAACGTTTTTAATGAAGAGCTTCACTAACGAGGATTAAAAACTAACGACACCTGCTCCCAAACACAAACACACGAAGAGTGATGAGCTAATCCAGAGTGCGATTCAAATCTCTGACACTTGGTGGTGCAGCGTAGAAGTGAGCATATTTTAATTTTAATGGAGAGGGCGGGACACAGGATAGCTTCACCTGCGTGTCCATTATCAACAACAGGTGAGCTACGTGTGGGGAGGCTCAATGGTAATGACGGAGCAAAGCTAAGAAAGTGCATAGCATCATCAGCAAGCAGCTGCTCAACAAGATAAAAACGACAGCTTTAAGAGGTTGGGACATCTCTCTCTCTCTCTCTCTCTGATCACCTACACAGCCTGCAGACGCCCGCACGATATGTACGTGAGGGCGGAACAGCGAGTGCAGTTGAGCTGATTTCAGATGGGGATCGTACAGGGATAAAAAAAGAAATATGAGAACAACCCTCCCAGATAAAGTCCTGTGGTTTAACATTTCAGGTCAGTTAATCGGGATGAATCCCATCTCTGAAAAAGGGAAACTAAAGAGTACCTGACTGGCGTAGAAATGTCCGTTGATCTTGACGATGACCTGGTCATTCTCATCCGGTGTCTGCTCTCGGGGAACGACCACCTCAGCTGCTGTCAGGTTCTGCAGCTCGTTCACCTGCACGCACAGATTCACGTCACTTTAGGAGAACGTTGTGAAAATACACCAGAAAACGGATTCCGATGCACGCTCTGCAGAAAGCTGTGAAGTGTAAAGCACAGGATTCTCACCGTCTTCCCTCCCTTGCCGATGACCCTTCCTGCGGCAGCGGCGGCCATCTTGATGTGAGTCTCCAGTTTGACTTCCTCCTTCGGCCCAAAGAAGTTCTCCTCCTTCAGCTTGCCGTAGATTCTACCCTGAGCCTGTGGGGGCAAAACAAAGACTGTGAGAATGGAACTATTGTTATCAGCAGACCTGAGAGTGCGGGTGGGAGCGTGCCGGGGAGGAGGTCAGACAGGTAGAGGGAGGTCAGACAGGTAGGGGGAGGTCAGACAGGTAGGGGGGAGCCAGGTTATGGGGGGCTTTGTAGGTGATAATAAGGAGTTTGAAGTGGATACGCTGGGGGAAGGGGGGGATGGGAGCCAGTGGAGGTTATGAAGGACGGGTGAGATGTGGTCACGGGGTGCGGGAGTGTGTGAGGAATCAAAGGGTATAATTCTGAATCACTTACCTTAAACTGAGCCTCGGGGGGTCCGGTCACAATCACCATCCTCATCTTACAGTCTGGAGTTTCAGCGGGGGCGATCTGAAGGAGAGGAGACACACAATGATGAGATATTTAACAACTTCAGCAACTTAAAACCCTACTTATTTATACTTCTAGACACTTTAAACGCGTTAGAAATTTGTGTTTTTGATGCTACATTCTCTCAGCCCTGAGATTTTCTGCAGAGCTTCCTTTCAGTTTTCGTGCAGCCTCGAGTCAGAGGAAACTTTAGGCGATAAATTAACGAGTCAGAACAAAGAAATTTGGGAGAAGGTGCATCGAATGTCAGATTTCAACCGCTGTCCCCCCTGACGGGGGGCTTCTCAGTCTACCGGCTCTTCGTCTGATTTTATTTTGTATTTATCGTGTCCCTTGTTCTTGTGTTTAACCATTAGTGGTTTATTCCTGTGACTCCTGCATCAGCGGCCTGCACGTCGATCCTTGACTGCAGTCTGACAATGTGACAGCAGTTCAGAATCTCTTGGTTATGTATTATTGACTCATCTATTTACTACTGTTGTCCTTAAACCGTTCTTTTTCTCCTGCCTGGCACTGAGTGGGTGTCGTTACTCAAAGAGACCACACGAGGGTGTCAGTGTGCCAGCGCTCATCTCTGTCAAGTATTGATTTGTTTGTTGTCTCTGACACTCCGTCTGTTGTTTGTTTGTAAATGTTTGCATGGTCTGGAACTGAATTGTCCGCTGGGATAAATAAAGTTGTCTAAGTAACGTTCTTTCCGATGTTCTAATCCGACCTTGATGGACGCCCCGGCGAAGCGGCTCAGCTGTTTGATGTGCTGTCCTTTCTTTCCGATGATCGCTCCCACCGCCTGAGCTGGGATGTAAACGTGGACCGTCTCCTGCTCAGGAGCCTGAACGCACAAAGAGAAAGTGTTAATATAATAACCAAAGCATCATCGGGTTAATACGATGATTTAAACACTCAAACTGGAGATTAAGAAATGTCACTGACAAAACCACCTCCAAATGACTACCATGCGTGGATTACGAGGGGAGACTTTCTTACCCCAAAGCACCCATAGGGGGCGCCAGAAGATGCATTTCCAGGCGGGGGTGGGGGCATGTTGGCGGAGGAGGGGAAGAGGCCGAGCGCTCCGAGGTTCAAGCCGGGGATCAGGTGAGTCTGTTGCTGTCAAGAAGAAGACGAGACGATTAAAAATGTGACACTGAAGAAGACAAAGAGTTCAAACGACAGAAGTGTGTGTGTGTGTGTGTGGACTCACATTCATAGCAGCGATGTCGTTCTCGTACGCCTCTCTGACCTTCTTCATCACCTCGTTCTCGGCCAGACAGCACGCCTCAATGGATCCTTTCACAGTGATGGTTCTCTCCGGGTTGTACAGCGTCAGGTCCTGCAGGCTGCACACACAACGACAGAACGTCACATGAAGACGGTCTGTTGACTTAAAGGAGCAAATATGTAACTCTGACACCTCGTGGTTACATTACAGAGAGTGTGTCTTACGGTGAGATGGTGATCTTGGTGTCTGTGTCCTGTTCAACTTTCTTCAGGTTGCGTCCCTCCTTTCCGATCAGACGTCCAACAAAGTTGTTGTGAGCCAGAATCTTCAGAGGAACCTCATCAGCACTGCAGACAAACAAAATAGTGATTAGAGGAAGAAATAAAAAATGATCTACAGGCAGAATCTTCCAGCTATTTGACGTAATGAAACCTTTGTGATGAAAAAATGTCTTATTGTGCGATGTGTTTGTTGCTGAAGTCTGGATAAATGTGGAGTTCTGGTTTTAAAACCTACGTCTTGGTGTCTTTGGCCTCCTGGTGCATGATGTCGAGGATCATGCGGCATGCGGCCGAGCAGCCCTCGGGGGTGGAGTGGATGCTGATCGGCTTCTCGGCGGCGCCTGCGTTCTCCTTACGATGGACGTCGATCCTGCAGAAACAGAAACAATCAGAATATTTTAAGTAAGACACTGAGATCAACTCAAACGTCCATAAGAGAGAGAGCCCCTCTTCCTGACCCCACCGTGACCCTTACAGCATGTTTCCCCTGCACTCATACAGAGAAATGGACTCACTTGCTCTGCGTCTGTTTGGTGATGTTCCTGATGGTGGCGCCCTCCTTCCCGATGATGGCTCCCACGTACTGCGTGGGCACCAGCAGTCTCAGAGGGATGTCGGCGTGGGGAGGTTTGGGAGGCATCCCCGACGGGGACCCTCCTCTGGGTCCACCTCGGGGCCCGTATCCAGGGCGCCGGCCGTTATCAGGCCCCCGCTGACCCCCCTCCATCTCAGAGTTCTCATCGGGGATGTAGGAGACTCGCAGGGCGTTGTTCTCAAACTGATAACCGTTCAGCTTCTGGATCGCTCTGAGGAGGAAACACAGTATTTTCTCCGTCATTTGATCAACTTTGTCTTCGTATATTTATTAGCCCTGTTCAGACTGCCGTCTCAAGGCGCCATATTTACACCCCTGTGACGTTTCGCCTTCAATCTGAATGTTGCGGAGGCGTAATGGTGGGACGAAGTGATCCCCCCTCTGTGCCGTCTGCAGAGGTAGTAACAGAAGCGTTACAGAGGTGAGACGGTTTCAGCTGCGGCAGTGGGGGATCAAAGCGCTTTGTGTGCGTGCATGTCTGACTGTGTGTGTATGTGGAGCTCCCGCTGTGCCGCTGCTACGCCGTAAGGCAATGTGAACTCACAGACTGGGACACCAATATTACGCTGTCGCAGAATCAATGACGTGATGACGGCTGAGCTGAGTTACGGCGCTGTTGTAGAAAAAGGGTTTCTTGAAGTCGCAGTAATAACCACAGGGTTTGTCGTCATTATGGCGAGTGTAACTGGGACGTGTGGTTTGAAGCGAGTGTGCACAAACAGCTCATGATGAAATCATCAGCTGCCTCCTCTTCCCATCACTCGTCTCGATTCAAAGAAAATAACTTGAATGCATCGTTCACACGTCGTCTGCTGGACAACAGGAGAGTAAAAAAGATAAATAAACTAAATATAAACTCGTCCTGTTGCTGGAGGAGCGTCCTGAAGAAAAGGTGAAACACGTCTGCATAAAGAACAACGACCCCACAAGAAGGCTGAGATTTAAAGGCTCACACACGATTAATATAGAGACGCATCAAACCCGTTATGTGTGTGTCATGAACTAGTAGATGACGGTATTCTTCAAATTACGTAGAGGCATCATTCGCAATGGATCATGGTATACGTAGTTCCTCGACTTCGGATGAAAACCGGATTTTAAACGGTTTTGGCGCCGAATCAAATGTTTAATAGTCACCAGTATTGGGGCAGCTGGTTGTCATGGTTACATGCTTTAATCTCTTGATATGAGGATTTTGTGAAATGTCAACCAAGGATTTTAACGGGGAAATTTACGTCCGGAACCAGAGCAGCCGAAAAAGTGTGCCGTCGCTGTAAGAGGTTTAAACATCTGGAATATAAAGGAGTGAACTACACGGGGAAATGAAGACATGCTGTGCAGTGAAGGGCGAGTAGAAGCGACACGTAACGATTTAAAGTGACTTGGTTTGTAAACAGCGGTGAAGACGAACGCCACACAGTTTGATATCATCTGTAATTACAGATTTCTATCATCTCAAATCGCTCATTTTGTCTCTAATTGTTTGGAATACTTCTCGACTCTTCTCAAGAACAGAGAGACGACTCCCAAAACAAACTCTAGTTCTCCGTTGTAGTTCCACTAAATGACCACTAGATGTCACACGAGGAGCGTAAAACACAACACCACCCAAACCCCCAATTTAATACCAATCAATGTTTCTCTGACACGTTATTTTATCATCTTAAATATTAAACAAGTGTTTTATTTTAAAAAGGCACTGACAGGAAGTAGTTTTACTTTGTAGTAGTGTAAGACAAAGTGATGTGAAAAAGAGCTCAGTCACAAAGAGGGGAAAGTAATGACGTCTGAACTTACTGTCTGGCGTGCTCCCGGGATGCATACGTGACGTTCACCACCGCGGTCTCGCTGTCGGTGTTCACTGACAGAAACACAAAGAAAACAGACGCTTAAAGTCAGACTGAACCTGAACCAGCTTTATGTTCCCTGTTCTGCTGTCGGACTTGTGAGAGGTCACATCGGCCTAAAGAGACAGCCTCTGGTTGGAAGCTTTGGATATATAAATACATGTATTATTAATTCTCCAGCTGAGAGAGAGAAACTGTCGTGACATGTAATCGTGGCATGAAGGGAGACGCTCTGACGTCTTCGTTTCAGACACTTTTAATCAAAGATGGTCGAGGTTAATCGAGCGTCGTGCAGCTCAGGCGTCTCACCTTGTTCACAGTTCTCTACGGTCCCACACTGAGCCAACAGGCCGTCCAGCACCTGAGAGAGAGAGAGAGAGAGAGAGAGAGAGAGAGAGAGAGAGGGAGAGAGGGAGGGAGAGAGGGAGAGAGGGAGGGAGAGAGAGAGAGAGAGAGGGGGAGAGGGGAAGCTGTTAATTCAAGCTGCAAAGACAAAATACTTCCAGCTATAAAAACAAACGAGTGAAGACAAGATGTCCAGATAATCGATTGAATAAACGTTCTTATAAGTCACCATTATTACAACAAAGCGAGCAGAAACCTGACGTAAACGCCGAACAACAACAACACGCACTAAACAATCTGTCGAGACGATTCTTCAGACGACTTGTAAACAATGACATCAGACAATCTCTCCGTCCTGTCATCATAAGAGCGTTCACTCTGAGCGCTCGGTTCATAAATCAAAGGTGATCTTAACTCTTCATGAAAAATAAAGAAAGTCAGATGAATCCTCGACTCCTCGTCGTTCACGCAGTCTGACCTCCTCTGAGATGTTTTTAAATTTGAGCGAGACAAACGATTCCTGATCTCACAATCATTTCCGACTTTGCTTTATAACGAGAAAGGGGACGGGTCCGGTCTGATACTGACGTCAGCGTTAGATATCGCCACACTACATTTATCAGTCAATCTTAATTTGTACAGCACAAATTCATAACAAATGTTATCTCCAGGCACTTTACAAAAAGGAGATAAAAAGACCTTACTCTTTGTTATATTCCAAAGACCCAACGTTAGGGTTAGCAAAGTTACAGTCGAGGAAAAAACTTCCTTTCAGAGGCAGAAATCTTGGGCAGACTTATGATGAACAACCGTCTACCGAAACTACGCTGGGCTTGAAAATGTGATGGGGGGAGAGGCAGGAAGAAGGACAGAGACGATTAAAGATATAAATAATGTTTTACTAAAAAGTTGAGACTTTGTGTGAAATGTAAATAAAAACACAAAGACAACACATGAAAAGCTACAAGAGGAAACAGAGGAAATGTTTTGCAGTTTTGATGCAATTATCTCGAAAGTTGTGACGGTGTCGGCTGTCGGGGACGACGACGTTGAAGATTCATTGATTTCACATTTTTAAAGCTGCAAACAAAAGAGCAGATTTTTGTCTCTTTCTTACAGGAAATGCAGCGTGCAGAATCCCTGAAAACACAGAGGGTTGGTTTGTTTTTATTCTTAATTTCACGTCTTCATATTAAACTCGTTTTAGATTTTAATTCCTTCATAAACACTCTCTGGTTTCTCCTCAGAGTCTTTGATTCATTGTCTGCATGCTGCGATCTGATCTGACCCTCAGGATGTGCAGGGCTGTGTCTGCGGAGAGACGTCGCCCTCATGTGGACAAACACGGCACGACCACAGCAGCGGAGGCAATCTGTCTCACACACTCTCTCACACACACACACACACACACAGAGAGAGAGAGAGAGAGACACTCCCACAGGCACGAGCATGCCAAAGGAGTCCGACGGCGTGCCACACCCTCACGAAACAATAACGGCACACACAGATTTCACACTCTCTCTCTCTCTCTCACACTCTCTCTCTCTCTCTCTCACACTCTCTCACACACACACTCTGCAGGATCGGAGCATCTTAATCCCCCTCATTCACATGTTCTGTTTTTATTCATGTGTGATGAAGGAGAAGAGGCAGAAACAGCAGCTGGATCTCACATTAGCAGCTTTCTGAAAGAAATCACTAAATGTTGAGAAAGTCAAAGTTTGAGACGTTCTTAGAGGTCGGCTTTATTTCCACAGAGCCGTTTCTGTCGGATTTGTCCTGCAGCCGCGTTCATGAAGCGTCTTAATGATTTATTCCAACAGTTTAACGTTTATTGTCGGTATCACAGCCTCTCTGGAGAAGTTTCATCTCGTTAGAAAAGGAACTTTTAATTCAAATTCAATCCTACAAACCGCCCTGAAGGATCTCAACACAACACACGTATATATAGAAATGTTGTACGCACTTCAAACTAGGCAGAAGAAAAGCTTCTCCGGTCCTTCATTTTGTACGTTTGTTTATGATGTTGTGTCTTCAGGCGTTTTAGAATATTTAACTAGAGTGCACATCTGAACAAAGCGCATACAGCTGCAGGACAAAACAACCTGCACTGGGCAACGAACGAATAAAAACAAAAAGAAGAAGATGTCACAGCTAAACGTTCCCAGACTGTTCAGTTGAACAGTTTTATTTGGGGTTTGATAACGAGGAGATACTCGTGTCTTTAGGGAACAAAGATGGTTTTGTTATCAGCTTGTCGACTTTGTGCAGGCAGCTGAGATCTTTGCAGTTCAGACACAAACCCCTCTCTAATCTGTCGGGATCAGCTGAGCTTCACTGATATAATGTGATGCTTCTGAAATGCATTCAGTCTGAATATTAGAGCTTTTACACTTGCACAAAACTCATGAAAGCTCCTGAAGTTTTCAGGACGAGCTGCATGTGTGAACACTTCTCTCAGACTTCACCCGGAGTTTCTCCTCCAGCCTCCTCGTATTTATACTGCAGAAAGTCAGAGTGAGCTGATGTGAGAACGCAGCAGGATATAATCAGGAGAATTCACCTCGAGCGAGTGGGAGGGGGTGGTGACGTTCATTCCCTGTGATCGCTGCACGACCATAGACTGTCTGCACGCCACCTCTACGATCTCCGTGCTCTAATGAACCTGCTGCATTCTGTTTCCTGTTCTCCAGTATGTTCTTGTCCACTCTTTAGTTCAGATTGTGATTCTGTTCAACTACACGTAGCATTGATAGAAAGACAGATATTCTTATTATAGCGTCGTATTGAGGACTCTGCTGCTTCATCCGCCACTTCTACGTCGTTTTTTTTACGTCACGCCTTTCCTCAGACGACCCCCCGCCCCCCTTCCTGTCTGACAGGAATAGTGTCCCACCAGGTCAGGAGAATATCCGGAGCAGTCCTTCTGAAGATATCTGGATATTTTCAGGAGTGTGTGTGAAAACAGCCGATATGTGAATTAAAAGACAGTAAGTACATTGCTGAAAATATTGTGCGTGAAACCCACAGAGTCCAACTGAGGCACCGGTGTTTCGCCCAGAAACGCAGCTTTCATAATCCCGAGATAAACATGTTATCGACCTAAAACTTTAAGTTTAGTTTTGATTTAAAGATTCGTCCTCAGTTCAGGTGTGAGGGGACAGAATCAGAGCTTCATCACCGATACAGAATCAACAATGAACAATGATCATGTTATGGTGCAGGGATGTGATGTGTGTGTGTGTGTGTGTGTGGAAAAGGAACTGACCTCCCACTGCAGGTGAGGAGGAATGTTTCTGATCTGCAGCTTCCTGGTCCTGAGGAGACAAGAAGAAGAAGAAGAGGTTAGAAACTTTAAAATCAACAAAGAGAAATGTTGCAAACATTCTCTGAGAAGCATATGAGCAGCACATTGCACATGGCGTGTTAAACACTGCGTGTGTGTGTGTTTCTGAGTGAGTGTTTCTGAGTGTGTGTGTGTGTGTGTGTTTGGGAGATGAAAGCGAGTGTGAGAGTGAGAGGAGTCCTCTTAATGAATCCTGAACGTGAGACAAACAGCTGCAGGTTACGGTCTGCAGGAGACACTGTTGGATGAGATTCATGTGATGATGAATCCAAATCACTCCACCAGGACACACACACACACACACACACACACACACACACACACACACACACACACACACACACACACACACACACACGCACACACACACACACGCACACCTTTACCCTATGTAACAGCAGCTTAAAACAAACTCAAACCTCGTGTGAGCGTCAGCACTACGTCTGTCGTCGGGTTCTGTAAACTGTAATCAATAATTAGCATCACTTTGTTTTATAGATTTTACAGCTGTAGTATCCCGTTAACCGGCCTGAAGTGATAGGTGATCATCTGTCCCGTTTTCAAGCTCTGTATCCCGAGTCCCCACAAATATCTATAAAACACTAACATGTCTCGGACTTGAACAGACCCTCTTCCTCGGAGGGTTTCGGTCTTGAATCATCGGACGTGTTTCAACCAGAATAAACGTCCAGAGAGAAAGGACGCTTCTGGTATCTATGTCGTCCTTAGACGTCTACAGTCCTCCATCACAGGTGTTTATCTTGGGTCTTTTGAGGACATTAATGAAGCAACAGCAAGAAGCAGGACGACATCGTGCTACGCCACCTACACGCACACACGAAGCCGGATAAGTGATGGGGAGGCGGCCTGTGTGCTCGTTGCCATTTCTCACTGAAGCTGTGTTTGTGTGAATGTTTCCTAAGGGTGCGGTCACACTGGCAATCCATACCGTGCCCAAGCACGCTTCAACCCTAAAGTCCAGTTCGTTTGGCCAGTGTGATCGCTCTGTTCCGTGCTCAGGCACGGTACACTTCCTTGGCTTTGGCACACTTCAGAGAGGTGTGCGTAGGCACGGTACACTTCATGCACGAGCACAAGCACGCGGGTACACAACGCTGACAGCCTTCATAGTGGAGAAATCCAGAGTTTTATGGCTGTATCTAACATGACTCAAAATAAGTCACAAAGTAGCTGTCATGTTCTCCGTGTTGTTCTCCGATGTGCAGACACGGACTGGGCCGCGCATCTCTTTTATTTTTTTTTCTCAAGTCCGCCTGTTTGTAAACTGAGCACGCTTCATAATAACATAAAGCATGCGTGTGCTGTATTACGACGTTATGAACAAGAGGTAATCGTGCTCAGGCACGGTTAGTCCTGATGCAGTGTGACCGCGGGCCGTGCTGGCCAGTGGGGGAATGGCGCAAAGGGGGGGCAATCGTGCTTGAGTACGGCACGGTACGGATGGCCAGTGTGACCGCGCTCTTAAACACCAAGAAGTCATCGGTTTCCTTCAGACCTTTTTTGGTTTCATTTCTTCCAATTCAAGATTAAAAAAACGTTATTGTCCATCACAAAGTGACGTTTGGTTCGAGGCTCCAACAACATAAAAACACTCACGTCCATAAGACCCAAATAACAGGGCCAGGGGGACAGGGCCTTCTCCATTACCGCTCCCACCCTTGGATCTCAGTCCCAAAAACCATCAGAGACCCCCCTCTACACTGCACGAACGTAAAAACAGAGCGAGACATTTATGGATTTATTATCTCAGAGAGTTCACAACTCATCATTTCAATACCTGCAGAACAGCATTTGATATCTGCAGGTTATTACATCCCGTTTGTGAAGGTTTATCCATCGGAAGAACAAGAAGTTGAATGCAGGACGGTTTGCAGACGTGGGTCGACTTCCTGAAGGTTGCCACACCCTGCGATCACACAACGGTTACGCACAGAAATGTGCAACAGTGCAGCGTCCATCTTTAGCACCCCATACCGCTTGAAGCGCTCATTATTCATCCCAGCATCCCCCGCCAACAGAGCATCAAACCGCAACAACAACCAACCCCCAAATTAACCCCGCCCACACACCATCACCCCATCTGCCCCCCTAGAGGCCGTGAATAGTCTTTTGTGCGTCTAAAATACCTGAAGTCCCCCCAATGGGGGGGGGAGAAGAAAAGCCCTTTGATGCTCCATCAATACTCGCTTATAATCACAAGCTCCGCCCACAAAAACCTGCCACAAAAACAGACCTGTTCCCCACACCTCAAAACCTCCATGACCCCCGCGCACACACACACAGACCATCCCCCCAACAAGCCACCAACAGTGAACTTGTTTGACCCCTACTAATGTCACCCATGAAACCATGGCAACAGGTCAGGAATGGGCGGACAAAACAACACGCTTCACATTTGCTTACTCGCTCGCTCACTCCTGTGTCATCATTTCCATTTTTGAACTAACGTGTTTGTCTTTCACCTCCATGAGTCTGAGCCGCCATGTTTGACTGTTTTTATTCCAACATGCACGAAAATTAACGTAACATCTTATCCAATGGCATTACATTTTGCATTTGTTGTTGATATGCAAAGATGGAAACACGCCGCAGCTTCAAAATGACTCAAGTCAAACGTAAAAGCGAACCTGTTGAGGTTCTCTCAGCTGTGAAGGCTTCAAATCCAACAAAGAACCGGAGAGAAGAAAGACAGAAAGAAAGAAAGAAGAAGCAAAGAGGGAGGAGGGGAGAGAGAGGCTTTGCTTCTGAGGGGTAAAGGGCAAAGGTCAGGGCCCCTCAGACCAGACAGAGGGGCCCCCGAGGTGGTCTGACTCTGTGGGTATCGTTAGGAACACAACAGAGCAGAGACAAATATGTAAATGTGTGATCCGTAAAGAGTGAGTGTCCGGTTGGTTATGGGAGTATCACTCCTCTTCACAGTCTTATAAACTCCCACGCTAACAGCAACTGCACGACTTATTGCACTGACAGAGGACACGGATGGTTGTGCAGCTACAACCAAAAGAAAATCTCACTTCCTGAAATCAACACGCACGCTTCCTGCAGCAGAAACAGTCGACCATGAAGAGCCTTCAATTGTTACCTAAATAACTTTTTAAGTTATGGTGTGTGGCGTGAATACTGAGAAGAGACTGAAGCAACTAGAACCAGATGTTAGATTAAACTCTTTAAGGCCTGGTGTCTACCTGGCGTCTCTTTCTCAATTGTGAAACAAGGACACAAACAAAGTGAGGCAGCGACAGACCAACAACTACTCTGAGGGTAATGTGTTGTTTTCACTGCTCGAATCTTTGCAGCTGCAGACGTTTGTGTCGATCACTCTCGTATTCAGGACCAAAAACATGCACAGAACATGTTTGATGTTTGACACTTCCTGTTTTAAATGGTCAGCGTGGATTAAACACAACAGAGTATAAAATTGAGGCAGAGGTAGACCAGCAACTCCCGTGTTGTGTGAGTTCAGATCACTGTTTTTATTTTTAAAAATGTCACTTCCTCTGTAACAAAAAGGTCTTTCTCTGCAGGGATCCTTTCTGTACTGTTGTCACATACTTAGAGAAACAATCTGAGCCAGTCAGGGACACGAACAACAACTTTTAGTGGACAGATTTTCATCAGTTACGCCAACATTTTCCTCGTTCCTTCAGCTATTACAGCCGGAATCTCCCAAGAAGTCATTTAGATCCCTAAAGCAAGTCGATAAAGGGGCTCAGCTTTTAATCAAACATACAGTCAGAGAACAACAGGAACACTCACTGTGTTCACTTTAATTCTGCAGAAAACAATTTCACCTCCAGTCAGACGGACGTGAAAATGTCTCAGCTCCAGCAGCGTAACTCTCCGACACAGAGTGCATGAAAACTGCTCATCGATTCATCGCAAAGTCTTTCATCCAGAGTTTCTCTGCGCTGAGCATTAGCTGCTGTCTGCAGAGCTCTCGAGTGACTTCTCTAACACAACAGTGAGATAAACCACAGAGCCTCCGGTTTACACTGAACAAATCTGAATAACTCGCTGAGTAAACTCATAGAAAGACGCTGTGTGGTTGAAGGTGTCTCCAGGGCAGCGTTTAACTTCTCTGAATGACGACACTTTCCCTCTCAGCTGCGGCTTGTTCAGTCCGAATCGATGGGAAAATACCAGAATCAATAATAACATCCATCTAATCACTCGTGCTGCATGTGAAAGTGATCACTGATGTAAGGGACCTCTTTCTGCACACCTGACGATACACGTCAGACATCTGAGGCTGCACACAAGATCCGTCTAAAACATTTCTGATGTGCACATGCACAAAGTCAGGATGCCAGAAAAGAAAGAAGAGGAGAAGGAGGGAGCTGGCTCTGACATTTGACCCCAACAAGAACTTGTTAAACTTATTTCAGTCAACTCCAAAACAGAGGGAGTTAATGTTAGCCAGGAGGATAACGCTAACAGTACTGATCCAATGTGCATGCATGCGTTGATTTAAATCATATCTTGGGAGGGCCCATTCACCGGCGCCCAGACATTTCTGACTTCCTGCATGCCTCATCTGATCTGCGGAGCAGCTCTGTCAAAAAATAGACATTAAGAGGAGCGTGGCAGAGCCCGAGCTTGGAGCGAGCACAGGCTGCAGCGGCCCAGAGTGCAGAGGGTTAATATTTTATAAGAGCTATCTAACCAACAGAAAATCTCAGATGAATTTTTTATTGCTAATGGTGAAGAACTAGCAGCCAAACCTCGTCATCCGGCATGCTGACCCAAACATGTTACCGGTCAAATTCCTCTAATCATCCAATCTGAACCAGCTGTGACACCTTCAGAGCTCCGCCCACTGACCCCTTAAATAAATCAGCTCCATCATGGCTGAGGTGTGTGCACTGCTGAGGGAACATTTCTGCAATTGGTCTTCATGTTCGTTATTTCATAACGTCTGAACAAACTGTTTGTTTTCAGTCTGACACGAGGGATGACATGAGGTCAGAGGACCTGAGGGGTCTATGTGGAGGGAGAGATGGAGCAGGTCAGGGATATAAACAGCTGTCAGATCATGCAGGGCTTTATCAACAAACACAAGATATTAAAATGAATTCTGGCTCTCATTGGAAGCCAGTGGAGGGAGAGAGCTCTAAAACAGTCTAACTCTGTAGGGATCCTTAAAAACTCAAAGTAGTTACACAAACAGATTTTTAGCACTTTTATGGACAGGTGTAAGGAATGTTTTCTCCTCAGTTTAAGGAGCAATCCCTCCAACAAATTTCAAGAGTTGCCACACAATCATAAACTTTATTTTCCTCCCATCTTGTTTGCAAACTGACTCTAGCATCTCTCATCTCGCCCCTTCCGACACCTCACTCTCGACGCTGCATGTCCGGAGTTTTCCCCCCTCAAAGCTTCCCTGCATGGCGGCTCCAGACAAAGTTCCAGGAGATGTAACGGAGTCTGACAGCTTTAAATAGACAGCATGGGGCAGGAGGACAACAAGAGACAAGAAGAGGAGGACAACAAGAGACAGGAAGAGGAGGAGGAGGAGGAGGAGGAGGAGGAAGAGGCAGCGATGCAGCGATGCAGGAGGAGAGATTCCACACAGCTAAGACGGAGGAAGGAGAGGATGCACCAGGCTCTCAATGAACAGTGTGAGAGGAACGAGGTTTTAAAGGCATCACCTTGAATGAAGAACTTCTGCATCAGGGATTATTTTCTACACTACCTTGTGTTACTTCAGAATAAATCTAACACACCTGACTGCTGCCCTCCAAGCACATTTACCCTTCATCCATCTTACAACCCTCAGAGCATTTTCTGCACCTACTGCATCTTAAAAAACATCAAACACACAGAAAACATCCCCGGAAATAAAACCATGCTTCAGACCAGAAATGTTACGACTCTGCAGAAGTCAGAATATAACAGAAGTTAAAAAAAGAACGGAACTGAGCTATCGTCCATCACAGCAGTCACCATTCTCTCTCTCTCTCTCTCTGATTGGCCCACATTTGTAGGATAAAGGTCACCTAGCTGACTCGCTGCACTCTCATTGGTCCACAGAAACCCTTCTTAAAGCTGAATCTCATCCAATCAAACTTTAATAGCGATGCCACCATGAGGAGTGGGCAGACGCTCGGCTGCTGCTATCTGCAAAAGCACTCAGGTATACAATATTAATGTTTATGAATCATAAATAACGCTCACGTATGTTTTCTGTACTTTCTGACTTATTGTTTCTGCAAAATAAGATGCAGATTATTTACCAAGGGTCTTTCTCAAACAAATGATTTTGCATATTCTACAACTCTGCACGTCCTAAATCACTCCTGCCTTACTGTGAAGGATACAGACTTCTATTATTCCTATAGTATATTCAAATATACGTGTGTATTCTGCAGAATTATCATTCATTTTGCTATACCTACCCTTTTTTCTACAGTAATTGATTCCTACGTGTTGTTTTTATCTATCTTTGGCATTTATAGATTTTTTAAGGTATTTTATGTGAATTTCCTGCATTTTAAAATATTTTAATAATAATAATAAGCTGCTGTAATGCATTCATTTCACACTCTGTCTTGTTCTCTATCGAAGCATGCCCATAATTATTTTAATCAATACAGTTTTTCCAGAGAAACTCCTCATAATAATAAATAATTAAGAATTATCCCCACCTCTGGTACTCAGGTAACTACACACGAAGTGTCCTTGCTCTTTTAGAAGAAATGTGTATTTATTTATTTTAAACGGACACGCAGGTGGACGCCACTCGCGCGTAGAGCAGACACGCATGTAGAAATGCTGTTTTCATGCGTTTCTATGACAACAAACACGCTCCGCGCTGTGTACCGTATGTAAAGGACGATATGAGAGACTTCACCATCATGTTGACGGCATTTTACACAGCCCTGTGATTCATTTAAAGGAGAGGGGGAGAGAAAAGGAGGAACGGAGAGGAAGAGAAGGGTACAACAGTAGGCTACGGGCCAAAGTTCAGCCCCTGCTCCTCTCTGACCCCGCCTGCAGCTCGCGGACAGGCCTCCATTTTGGATCTGCGAGAGAACTCCATTTTGAGCACAAACTCAACCAGCTCAGTGGACGTGTTCTTCAACAAATACATGTTTCTGTTCCGTGAAATACTTAAACATACAAATACAGTTATCTAACTGTATAAACCCACCTCATATTTCATTCTGTGTCGTTATTACCGCGTGAATAGCCGCGGGGCCGCCATGAATTAGAGATCTGCACATTCACGTCGTCTTCAGCGGGATCAGCTCGCGGGGCTCTGACGGTTACTAACCGTTACTTCTTCGTTTTAGTGTCAATTAATCAACTTCCTACGAAACTACAGATTGTAACTGTGTGTTTATGGTATTAACCGGAGAAGTTAAATGGCCATTAATTCAAAGCCCACTCAGTGAGGTGTTCAACACCTTCAGCAGCTCTTCCCTCAGCACTGCCTCGCCCCCTCCCCTACTTCTTTTACTCACCATTTTGTGGAGCTCATAGCCATTTCACGTCGAGTCCACGGAGCCAGGCGGGGGGGGGGGGGGGGGGGGACAGACAGCAGGCCCACGGGAAGGCTGTGTGTGTGTGTGTGTGTGTGTGTGCGTCAAACAGCAGAGTTGTCGAAGTTTTAGCCTCTAAGGAGGTTTAAGTTGAGGATTTTGTGATGTCCCCATGGCAACGAACGAGTCTTTTCCCGCTCCTTGAAACCAGAAAGAGCCCTTTTTATTTAATAAAATAAAATAAAGGGTGATTCTTAAACGGCTATAAAACTCTCCATTTAATTTTGGTAATATTTACAACGAAGCATAGAATCACTTCTTCTTTTTTACAATGCAGACAACACAAACATCAAATAACAGAGCAAACGTATCTCACTCCATACTGTAACTGTAACACAGTTTTACACAAACATAAATTAAAATTAAAAAATCAATTTGAAGGTTAATTTAACGTGAACATGTCTCATGATGTTCTCTCTTCTCTCATTCATACTGACATGTGAGAGCCAGTAGGCGGCCATCTTGACCAACGCCCATTTACTACAGTGAGTGTGCAGTCATATGACAGAGAACAGAGCACATAATCAGGAGGAGGAGGAGGCGGGAAGACCACATGCGCCATCACATGTGTGTGTGTCTCTGCTCAATCAGGGATAAAACACAATAAAACCTCCATTTCCCCCCGAACCATCTGTTTACTCTCACAGCTGACACTACAACTGTTATCAGAGAGATATCAGAGTGTAAAGATGTTTAAAGATAAAAATATAATCACTGTTAAGGGGTCGACAGCTGCTCGATATCATATTTAAGCCGCAGCTTGTTACAACAGCAGGGACACACCTCCCTCCGTGCGCGCGCACAGACCAACCCCCTTTAGATAAATAAGAAACTCCACAACCGGAAACGCTTCACATTCATTCCAGCTCTGATAAAAATGTTAATATAAAAAGACAAACAATACGTCTTCCAACTACAGCGCGTTCATGAGCTCACATCTTTTGCTTTTCTCCCCCTCGAGCGTTTCATTTGGCTGTGAGAGGACACGGGCACGAGCACGTAGCTCCATTCACAAAGTGCGTAAAAACTACTCGGGAGTAACCCCGCCTTCAGGTGTTGTCTGAAATAATCGGACAAATGAAACTTGGACCGGGAAAATTCATAAACAGAAAAGTAACACGGACAGAAAAAGGGACAAAAAGAAAGTTAATGTTGGCTTGAGGCTCAGAAGGTTTTATCAGCCGACTTACTTGATTCAAAAACATTTGTGCCTCACTTTTTATTGTAATATGGGAGATTTGGTTGCAAATATTAAGGTGCTGTCCACTTAGAGTGATTTTTTTCTAGATAGACTATAGACCAAAGCAATAAAATACATTACACTCTGTTTATAAGATGTTTCTTTTCTCCTTGTTACGTCCTAAAACTAGTGAACACACCATAGAATAAACTGTCCGAGGAGCACTTGAATGCAGCATTACTACAGAGGCGCGAGAGGTGGGAGGGGCTCTCCGCCGTCCGAGATAGAGAGAGAAAAGGGAGGAGGGAGGAGAGAGAGGGGGGGGGAGGGTTATTCTATAGGATGTGTGCCATGAAAGCAGCGCTGACATACAGCACCGGGGGGGTTTAGGGGGTTTCTGTGTTTTACCGAAGAACTAACGACAGAAAAACGACATTTTCTCTCCCGGTTTGAGTGAGGAGTGTCAGGGTGTCCTCGCGCGCTCACCGGTTAAATCCCCGCGCTGCTTCCCCGCACGCGGCAGGTAACGGTTGTTCAATAAAAACGGGTTAATTGTGTGTTTAATTTACAAACTTCGTTATAACGTCAATAAAGGACGAAGTGGAGAGTCAAAGCCGACCCTGCTGGAGGAGGTTAGGCACATTTGTTTCTCATTTAACAGCCGCGAGCTGATGTGGCACAAAACTCCGACCGTTGGAGATAAAAACCGACGAAGCGCCATCTTTAAAGTCTCAACATAAATCCAAACATGAAGATAAATCTTCCCTCTTTGTGCCACATAACTGTGTTTTTAATACAAAGTTTAAACTCGGCGTGAATTAAGAGAAGTTGAAGCAGAAGAGCCGGAAATGGCGGCTGAAGTGATTCTTATATTAACGTTAATAACCTGATGATGAATCTCCTTCATCAGAGGAAATGTTTACATTAAATTACAGGAGTTAAAGGCTGATGGCATTAGTCTTTAAATAAATCAAAAGTAGGCCTACTCTCTGGATTAAAGCACCAAGGTAAACACTCACATAAAAACCAACACGTAGGCCTTTAAATCAATTAAAAACAAAGGTGTTTGACTTATTACCGGAAACATGACGTCATAATTAACACATTTTAAGGCACATTTGAGTCCTGAGTTTATTTTCAGATGGATTAAAAACATTTCTCAAATTCAAGCTTACCATTTAAAATCTTTTTATCTTGTTTTAATGAGAAAACATTTTTTATCTGACGGCAGAAACTTTTAAAATGAAGTCAAGAAATTATAATTAAGACAAAACTACAAGAAGAACACTAAAGATGTCCGACAAACATAACAAATGAAGTTAAAGACATTTTTAAAGCCGACTGATAGAAAAAAAGAACAAATACATTTTTCTGACAGTTTGAGATTCAATCTTTCTTAAACTTTTTGCTTTAAATACAAAAACAAGTCAAATCAATGATTTAATCTTTAAGACTGAAGTTTTTCATCCTTTATGTGAAGATATTTAAAACAATTAATATAGAAAAAAAGGACCGTACATCACATTTATTATATACAAACAGTTTGAATGTTTCAAAAGATCTTTTAATGTTTGTTGAGTGTGGATCTAAATCATCCAGAGTAAAGAAATATAGTTTTATAAAGTATAAAAATCTCACGAATATTCAGAAACATAATAAGCTTCATACACATTCATTGGACTATTAACAGAAATATGAAGTTCATTTGCACAAACGATCAATAAAGCTTTGTTTCCTGTTTATACATTTGAAAGGATTTCTACATTTGTTTCAATCGATAAACATTTAAATTACGAGTACCTAAAGTGTTTATTTAATCCAGTTTTAACGCTCGTCTCAGGAATTCATCGTTCTGATGTTTGACGAGCTGCAGAAATGTAGAGAAAGGTATTTTGAACGTGTCGTCTGTTTCCTCCTCGCCCCCCGTGACGAGTTCAGGACCCGATCTGAGCTTCAAGTTCAACAGAGCCGACAGAGAATCATCTGCAGCTCGTGAAAGAGAAACAGGAACATGGGAAGCTTTTTATTTTAAAATGTGTCGTTTACTGAAGATTTTAATCAGACAGAAAACAACGATTACAGATAATCCTGCACAGATTGAAGAAAAGGAACAAAAAGGACGACTAAATTAAATTATCTGCAGAGTCTCGTCAGATTTACGTGTTTAGAAAACAAATCTTTACATCTCTGCAGAGTTTGATCATTAAGATCCTGCAGAGGACCCTGAACACATCACGACTAATTATTGACTTTTATTCGTTTCACTTTGTGATTTGTGATTCTGACCCTCGTGCACCGTCTCATTCTGTTTAATTATCACGAGTTAAAGACATTATTCATGTTGTATTAACGGAGATGTTTTTATTGCACAGTGAACAAAAGACACCTTTCTTCACTTTGCACACAAAAGGTTATTAAAATGTTTTCTTTTGAGATTTACGGTCAGTTAAAACATCTTCTTGAACCTTCTTCTGTCAGATTTCTTCATTTTTAATAAGAAATAAGCAGAAAGACGAGAAGATTGTTTGATTCCTGCCTCAGATTTGAAAGAAAAGACTATTAAACTGCTGCTTTCTGTCTTTCGGTCTCTTTTTTTAAGGCGGTGTCGTTCCTAGAAAGAGGAATAGAAAGCAGAGAGGGGCCGGCCTCCAAAAAACAAAATGGGGGAGAAGAAGGAGGAGGAGAAGAAGGAGGAGGAGGAGGAGGAGGGAGTTCCTGCTTTGTCTTAATGTGAGCCAGTGTGTGTGTGTGTCAGTGTGACGTCAGCCTCTACTTTGTTATGAATCGTTGAGGAACAGGACGGGACCAAGGAGAGCCAATAGGAGGACAGCAAGGAAAGGGGCCCGTCTCTGCACACACACGCACACACACACACACACACTCACACACACACACACACGTTTACACACAGTCAGGTTCTCAGTGTGGACAGCAGAGGGCCCCGAGTCTCTGCTCAGACTTTGAAACAGACTGCAGGATCTCCTCAGACAGAAAGAAGGCGCAGATCTTTATATTAAATTCACTCCAACATTCAAACTTAAATTCATCGAGTCTTCTTCGGTTTGTTTCTCTGAGCGAGCAGATCAAAATAAAAAACATCAGACACTTCTGAAGTTTTACAGAAAGTTCTCGAATGAAAGACTTTTCAGACTCGTGAAGAACAAACTAAATGTTTCCTGCTGTGTGGAAAAAGAAAACGTGGATCTCTGTGAGGAGATTTTGAGTCGAGCTTTGTTGACAAAGTTGTAAAATAACTCCACTGATTGCACTTTTCCTTTGAGTCTTTGTAAATCACGATGTTTTGTTTAAACCGACCTGCAGCTGAAGAGCTCCTCACGTTATGTTAGGAAAGTCTGCACGCACAAACACAAAGGAACGAAGGAAAGACTGAAGCTCAAAATTATTTACAACTAACATCCAAACGAATACACCGTTTGTTTGCAACCTGGAATAAATAATAGTTTGTTTACATCTTAATATCCACCCGGTGTTATAGAACTGAATAGAAACACCTTCGAACAGATTTTCCTCGTCCATAGAGCCGCCTAAAACATCTTCTCGGAGCCGCTCCGGTACGATGTAATTTACGTTTCAGATATCGGAGTGACGACGCTGATCAAGAAAGATGGTTGGTCACTTTAAACATTCTCAGCTCGCTCAGTCTCACTTTGAAGACGTTCAGACTGAAGTGTAAGAAGTGTCCACAGATCGTCTCCATGACGACCGTCAGACGAGGTGGAGCTCCTCCTCCTCTACGATCGAAAGTAACAACTCGTACATTTCAGTTTGAAAGATTTAATTTGAAAACCTGACCGGTGTCGCTGCAGAATGAATTCATGACAGTGAAGCAAACAGACTCTAAAAACATTTTTATTGACTGAATGGATTTAAAAACATAAAGTGTCGAGCCTGAGCGCGCTCTGCAGCGGGTGACGTCTGATGAACACGTTCAGGTGTGAGTCCCACCTGTGGGCGAGGACGTCACAGTTCAAACAAATGAGACTTTCCCTGCCGCCATGTGATGTCGGACAAGTCGGAAAAACGAGTTTCAGAGGCGGAAGATGAAACATGAACGGCTGCTCGAGTCAGAACTACTCCTCCATATGATGACGTCATACTCGTCTTCATGTGGCGGGCAAAAGATGTTTTGTAAATGTTAAGATATTTTTGATTAATTCCTGTAACAAGCAGCGAAGAAGAAGAAGAAGAAGAAGAAGAAGAAGAAGAAGAAGAAGAAGAAGAAGAAGAAGAAGAAGAAGAAGAAGAAGAAGAAGAAGAAGAAGAAGAAGAAGAAGAAGAAGAAGAAGAAGAAGAAGAAGAAGAAGAAGAAGAAGACGTGTGAGTGTCTCTGTTGTTTATATTTGAGCTAAACGTTGATGTGAATAAATAATGAAATATATTCTGCACGCCATCTTCAAGTCGTCAAGGCGGGACCTGATTCTCTCCCAAGTGTCTAAGTTGTTGCTCCGACTTGAGCAGCGGTCATGTTTGTTTTTCCAACTCGGAAACTCCTTTTTCCGACGTGTCCAACAGCACATGAATGCAGCATTTAAACAAAGAAACCTTCAGACTGTCGATAATAAACAGGATATAAGAAAATAAAGCGCCATGATCCTCCTTTAAAGAGAAACAATGATCTCTCACTCAGCACCAACTAAAAAAACACAAAATGACCCCGACAGAGAATCAGCAGGCGGCGATGTCGAGGCCTTTTCTGACGTCCTCGTCCAGAGAGGGACTCACACCTGAACCCGTTCATCAGACCTGATGCAGAGCGCGCTCGTGTGTTTAATGCATTAAGTCAATATAAAGATTTAAGAGTCTTTCTGCATCGCATCCCGAGTTTTCGTGAGTCAGCAGAAGAAGAACTGATTTAAACTGAAACCAGTTTAACTTCTGCAAAGACTCCAGAATCGAGTCGCGTTAAAGAAGAAGTAAAAAACGTTCAAACTGCGGAGGAGATAAATAATGAAATGTCAACAAGAGCTGCAGAATGACGACGAAACACAGAAGTAAACGACCTCGACTGAGTTTATGACAAACGGTAATAAACGTTTGATAAAAGTTTGTTTCTTTATCGGCCGACTTTCAAACTAAAACTAAACTAAAGGCCGTCTGCAGAAACGTCTGAGAGGACGAGTGAATCTGATTTAAATCCACGTGTGCACATCAGTACGGCTAGAGGTGGGAACAAATCTATTTATGGAAAAGATCCAGATTCTTATCTTCTCAGATTTTAAATCGATTCATAACTTCCTAAAATCGATTGTTTTGGTTGATCAGTCACTTCCTGCTAATTGTTTAGAATTGAAAATAGATTCATAAAAAGAATCGTGAGACAGCCAAAGATCCTCTGCTGCTATCTCTGCTTTGTAAGGTGACCTTGAGAGTTTGAAAACGTGTTATTATTATTACTGTTAGGCTAACATTAGCTTCCCTTTTTACCAAAAATAATTTAAAGGCGACCTCTTACTGAAGCAACGATCAATAAAAAACATGTTTTTGATGCTTTAAAGGGTCACTGCGTGTTTAAGCGTGGTCGTTGTTTCATTAGGGCGGACCGTGTTTTTATTTGCTAACCTCTGCTCGTGCTGCAGGAGCGACTAACACCTCTCAGTGACAGGAGCTGAGAGTTTAGTTTATTCGTTTTCTTTAGTTTCAATCTTTATTTCTAGAGCACATTTAAAACAACCGTGGTTGACCAAAGTGTTGGTAAAAAAACACAAAGTGAAAACAACAAATAAAATAAAGAATGAAACACAATAAAAACACAGTGAATAGGAGCATGAATAACATTTCAAAATGTCAAGCTCAACTTGTTTTAAAAGCCACAGAGGTGAGTTCTAAAAGTTATTCATTAAAGGAGCTCCTTTTCTGTTTTCTGATGGTCTCCACTTTACATTCTGGGTTCGTTATTATTAATTGTTGTTCCTCACATCTCCTTAAGCAACCCGGGGAACGTAACACGGACGAGAAGCAGAATCACGTTCACCGTCTCAGGATCCACAAACGAACAAATCATCATGAGTTCAAGTTTCTCACATCTGGTAAATTGGTCTCAAGCTTTGCAAAAGTGTAATTTTGGTTTGTACTTCCCAGCCACCGTACTTCAGCCATGACGAGTAAAAACAAATTAGAAATCAAACAAAGTGTTTCTACAAATCCCTCTGAACATGCAGAACAACGACAAAACTTTGTGCATCAAATGAATCCTCCGTCTTCGTTACTAAACAAGTTCATCGTTTATTTTGTGTCCGTTACGGTTCGCTCGGAGCAGCAGGAATCTGAAGGTCGTTAAAAATCTTTCCCGACACGACACGAGTGAGTTTCTCCATCGGGCATGACATTTTGAAATGTGTGACAGGAAGTGCTATTTTAAGCTGTAACTGGGTCTTAGAGGTTTTTCCCCTTTTCACACAGACACTGGAGCTTTTCTCTCGAGCTCGATGTCTCCCCGACAAACGCAGACAACACACAACCTCCACACCTCCGAACGTCGGCTCGTCTCTCTGCTGAAACTCGCTCCTGGAGGTTTAACATCCAGAGCAGCTCGCAGTCAGAAAATACGACTTTAACGTTTTTAATCATCTGACCACTTTCTCCTTCTCTGTCAGACAAAATGAATCCTTCTGCTCCAACAAGTCTCTAAACACACACATACAGGATTCTCTGAAAGCTCCCACCCAACATCACAATGCACAGCCACTGCGACACCTCCCCCCCCTCTCCCTCCACACACACACACACACACACACACACACACACACACACACACACACACACACACACACACACACACACACACACACACACACACACACACACACACACACACACACACACACACACACACACACACACACACACACACACACACACACACACACACACACACACACACACACAGTTTCAGACCACGTGAGCCGGTGCAGTGGATGTGATATGGCACACCCCCGGCTAGCACACACCCACTTCAGAGGGAAAGAGAGAGAGGGGGGAGGGGAGGACGGGGGAGGCAGAGCACATTACAGCGGTGGGGGGGAGGGGACTCTCTCTCTCTCGCTCTTCGTCTTCTCTCTGCAGCTCATACATGTCTACATGTGTGTGCGCAGCCGCAGCACATGCGTGTGTGCGAGGCATGTGACGTGCAGGCAGCGCCTCCATTTTAACTCTTTGAGAATCTCGGAGCAGGAAGAGAAGGAGGAGAGAGTGGAGGATCATGGGAGGGAACAATGAGAGGAGGCCGGCGCTCTGTTTTTCAGCCTGAGATCGATAACGTGAAGCTCGGCCGATAAAGAAGAAGTGATTTAAATGATGATAAACGTCTCAGATTGTTGGTTTAAGTGTCTGACATCACAGACGATCCCTGCAGAAAGAGAGGATGATTCTGTGACCTCACTTAAACACGCCGCTCTGCGTTTACTAAATCAGCTGTTTAACGACAACCTGGGAGCTGCTGATTTACCTCTTCCTCTAATCCTTATTTATGTTCTGATATTTCGATGTGTTTAATAAAAACTGGTGAAGCGAACATGTTGTTGGTCCTGAAGCGAGACAAACATCTGCAGCGACACAGATTGAGCAGCACGCCTCTTCAAACGCTATCTGAGCAACATAACGGTCATAATAAGATTCTAATAAAATGTGCTGAGAACCCGAATAGACGCACACATGCTGTACTTTTATAAACAGCTTCATTCAGCTCTCCTGCAGAGACCGCAGCCTTCACCACACGGCTTCCTGCAAAGCATTCTGGTCTACGCCCTGCAGGTACGTCTCGGCACGTACCTGCAGGGCGTCATGACTCCCGAAGTGTCACACATTCAGAGTTTTAGGTTCTGTCTACACGACATCGATTTCAGCTGAAAACGGGAACCAACAACGACCTTTTGGGGGCCTGAAAACGCAAAGTTTTGAAACTGGGTTCCAGAGTGCAAACTGTGGTAGAAGGCACCGTCTCCATCGTTACGCAGCGCCTCTGTAAGCAGAGACTTTTTGCACATGCTCAGAACTCCTCTGGACATTACCCACGAGCGAGGATGTGGACTACAACAACAATGGCCGACTCCTAAGGTCTGTTTTAGACTTCTGACTCAGAGTCAAGAAAGTCAACATTTTCTCTAAATGTTCTTTACTTGGAATAAAACCCCACGTCATCGTCCGTCCACACAAACGTCATCGTGTGTTGACACCTCACCGCTCTGTCGAAGGAAGATGATGTGAGCATGTGCGCCAACTACTGGCCTGGCGTGTGTACTACAGCGTTTGTAATCGTTTTGCAGACGTGTGCACGGCGGTTGTAATCAAAACGTTGTCGTTTGAACGCAGAACTTTTTGAAAAACACAAAAGTTTCCAGCTGATCATTCCCGTGTAAACTTTAAGTGTTTGTGAACTTTGACCTCTTAAACACAGCGGGCAGAACAATCAGGTGAAACGTATAAAAACACGACACCTAAGATTCTTCTCTCACTCAGACGACGTCAAATCAGATCTTCCTCACGTTGTGTTTCCTGTAAAAGAGCAGCTGATGCACCTCGTGCTCCTGCAGACTCTCAGCACTCACTCACACACACACACACACACACACACACACACACACACACACACACACACAGAAACTAAACCAGAGCGCACACACTCGTGAGTCATCAGAAACACTTCATGTTCATTTACATTGGAAAAAAATTAGTCTGTCTAAAAATAAAGCATCGACTCAAACTTACTGTAACAATTTATCACCTGATGCTCAGAGTCACTCCTCCTGTGCACGGACACACACGCACGCACACACACACACAGTTTCTTAAGAACTTGAACGTGTCTGCAGGAGGAACCATCTCTCTTAAATTCTGCTTTGCACCTTTAAGCACGAACAAACTGAAAGTCTCTGCAGGTTCATTTAAATTCTCAGTTTACTGACTTCACCTTCACAAAGTATTTCAAACCTGCGCCCTTTGTTTGAACAGATTATGACGAAGACAGAGGAACGTGCTCTGTAAACTGTGCTCAAGAAAAGTGCAGCTAAAACGGGCGACATCAAGAACCTTTTCCACCATTTGAAACAATACAACCCGTTAGGTCGGAGGAACCCTAACCCTGAGCTCATGAAGTGTTTAATTATAGTTTATCATGTTCTCACAATAAAGGAGAATTAAAAATGAACCATCTGGTTTCTTCAACTTTCACTCAGGAGCAAAAATCAGCTTTTAAACTTGAAAGAAATAATGGTTCCACATTTATCGTGATAATTAACGGTATCGACTGACAGGAACATTTTTAGTCGTATCTCTGACGAACTTTTAGAAAACGTAATTATTGTTTGAAGTGAAAAAGATTAGTTTAAAAATGTTTTCATCAGAAAATACAAAAACACACACCCAGAGGAAACGGGGAAAACACGGAGCAGGAAGTTCTATATGCGAAGCAACTATAGAGACTCCTCCCCCGACCAATCAGAGCACAGCATGGAACAGCTCAGGCCAATCAGAATCCTGGATCCTCTATAGGCTCCTTAATCTCCACGCTCTTTCTCATCACAGCTGAAAAAATGTCAAGAATGTCGGTCCAAGGTGCAACGCGCTCGCCACACACACACACACACACACACACACACACACACACACACACACACACACACACACACACACACACACACACACACACACACACACACACACACACACACACACACACACACACACACACACACACACACACACACACACACACACACACACACACACACACACACACACACACGTTGGTACAGGGTGGGGGAGGTGAAGGGTTAAAGGAAAAGAAAACGGACAGAAGATCAAAATAATTAAATCTTTATTTTTAACTTCATAACGGATCAAAAATTTAAATTCTGCAAAATTTAAATCAAGAAAATCTGTTTTTAAATGAAGATAAAATAAAGTTTAGTGTTTAAAAGTCCTCTCGGCTTTTATCCGTCTCGTGTTCTTTAAATGTGTGAAGTTAAAATAAAAGCAGCGTGAATTTAACGAGCACTAAGCGAGTTTATCTCCGTCAACAGATCAAATAATTAAAACTTAAAACTGAACGAGTGGATTTATTTTCACTTCATGTTCGTTATTTTTAAGAGTTTAAATTTCGTTTCCCGCCAGTTTCTCTGATCGCCATGAAACCGTTTTTAATCTACGAGAGGAAGAAACAAAGAAACGAACATCCGTCTGATTTACAGACGGATGTTCGTTTCTTCTAAATCTTTCATCTCCGGGAAGCAGAAATTTAAACTTTCGTTTTAAAACTCGTGGTGTCGAGAAGTATCGCCACATTTTAAACCCTCACAAAGAAAATCACCGTGTGGTCAGAGGTGTTGACTTTTACATTTTTCTAAAAACTACT
Source organism: Tautogolabrus adspersus (assembly GCA_020745685.1). Lineage (NCBI taxonomy): Eukaryota > Metazoa > Chordata > Actinopteri > Labriformes > Labridae > Tautogolabrus > Tautogolabrus adspersus. The sequence continues at coordinate 1,557,980 of CM036553.1, forward strand.
TTTTAAGTTGTCGCGACCTCCTGCACGCCTCTCTCTCTCTCTCTCTCTCTCTCTCTCTCTCTCTCTCTCTCTCTCTCTCTCTCTCTCTCTCTCTCTCTCTCTCTCTCTCTCTCTCTCTCTCTCTCTCTCTCTCTCTCTCTCTCTCTCTCTCTCTCTCTCTCTCTCTCTCTCTCTCTCTCTCTCTCTCTCTCTCTATATTTTCTGCAGAATGAAAAAGAGGAAGGCGTCTCATTCCTGAATTTATCTGCAGAAAATTATTAAACTTTAATCTCCAAGAAGCAGAAGAGAATATTAAACTGATTAATCTGCAACGTTTCAGCACAGAAATATATATATATATTTTTTTTTTAACATTTAACCACTTGCAAGAGTCCCAGATGCTAAATGCTAACTAGCAACACGTGTCCACGCAAGGCTTTTAGAAACAACCGGGAAGGTTGCTGATGTAACCGGGGGATAAAAATCAAACTACAAATGAAGGGAAGTTATTTGTTCTTTTAGAAAGAGGCGTTTTCCTTCTAATCTCAGTGATGACGTGAAAGAATAGCCGATCAGTGGTGGTCTTGATTTAAAATCCAGGGTCCGCCCAGTCTGAGACCGAGACAAGACAGAGTAAAAATGCTTTGGATTCCAAAACGAGACCTTCAAATAGTGGTCTCGAGACCAAGACCGATTCCGAGTACTACACTATTTCACACTGCACGCCATGAAAGTGAAAAGTCATCAGCGAACGTGCGACTGGTTAAAAGGACGGAGGTCTTAGCCGTGTTTCCGTGCTTCATGAAGTCTACATGATGACACAGCACGTGTGCAGGAGGTCGCTTGCAGAGAAAGTTTCAGTCAAGTTGTGGAAATAACTATAACGTGATTTGTTGAATTAAGGTCGACCAGTTTGACGGTCGTAGCTTCAGAAACGCTTCGACTGTTTGCATCTTTATCGTGAGATTATTCTGCACTTCACAGAAACTCAAACACAGTCTGACAATTTTCACAAAATAAAAGAAAACACCTTCAGCTGACTGAGGCTCCTTCATGTTCATGCACACATTTTCTCTTCAACACACACACACACACACACAGTCTGCACGAGGGGCCCCGTCCGACATGCAGACTCCGCCCCCGGGGCCCCAACCCCCCGACAAACCCTCCATCTCTCCACATCCTCTTCCTCTTCTTTCTTTTTACTCTCTCCTTCTCTTTCCCCGCTGCTCGTTGCTCAAATGTGTCTGTGTCAGTGTGTGTGTGTCAGTGTGTGCCTGTGTGTGTCAGTGTGTGTGTGTGTCAGTGTGAGTGTGTGTGTGTGTGTGTGTGTGTCAGTGTGTGTGTGTGTCAGTGTGTGTGTGTGTCAGTGTGTGCCTGTGTGTGTCAGTGTGTGTGTGTGTCAGTGTGTGTGTGTGTCAGTGTGTGTGTGTGTGTGTGTGTGTGTCTGTGTGTGTGTGTCAGTGTGTGTGTGTGTCAGTATGTGTGTGTGTACCCAGATGCGTGCGTGTGTGTGAAATGTATTTTTAGTGAACGAACGAGAGACAGAGAGACACTGAAGAGATGGAGACAGAGAGAAAGAGAGGACAGATGGTTTGATCCAGAGAGAAGAAACAATCAGAGAGATGGGCGGTTGAGGAGGAGGGGGAGGAGAGAGAGAGAGAGAGGGGGGGGGTCTTAAAGAGACAGTACCCTCTTACCCCTTCACCTACATAAAGCCTCCCTGTATCTCGTCCGCCCTCCCTCCGTCCCTCGTCCTCTCTGTTGTCATTTCTCTGCTCTGAAGTTTATACATTAACGTGTTAAAATGTAAACGCACGAGGGGTCTGCCCGAGAAGTTTTTAAAAGTTTTAATGACTCCATTTTTCTGTTGTTCGTCACACAAACTGAGACCAGGACATCCCATAGACCAGAGGGCTCTGAGACCGAGACAGGACCAAGACCAAGGTTTTAGGGATTGAGACTGAGTCAAGACCAAGACCGTAAATATCACTGAACAATCATCATCTATCCGTAACCGAGGGGGATTCGTTCTTTTAGAAAGGTGTGTTTTGGTTCTAATCTCAGTGATGACGTGGAAACAAAGCCTTTCAGTGGTGGTCTGACTCAAAATCCGGACTCTAACCAGTCTGAGACCGAGACAAGACGAAGTAAAATGCTTTTGATTCCGAGACGAGACCTTCAAAAAGTGGTTCAAAAACCAAGAACAAATTCAAGTATCACAACAATGACGAAAACCCGCCTTTATTTATTCTGACTATATCAGCCCGTGAGTCCTACATTTCCCATGATTCAAATCTTTCACCCTCTGAGGGATGATGTCATTGTGATGTCATCACAGGAGTCCCAGCAGACGTTACAGCTGATGAAGCTCGGGGAAAGGACATTTTTAAACTCATTTATTTATTCACTTTAATTCATTTGTTCCCGCAGCCTTCGACATGTAGCGCCCCCCCGTCTGCTCGAAGGCGAGTCTGAAAGATCTTTAAAACAAAGACCTAATATGTGAGACACAACGGACACGCCACGCCTTCACCAGCTCCACCACGCCTCCACTCACTGTGCTCCACGGTAACCGACGACCTCGCTGAGATATATTTCATTTTAAACTCTGACAAACTGTTTTTTTTACCTTCAGCTTTTATTCCTGTTGACGGTTTTTAATTCCTTCTATTTTAAGTTTAAGAGATTCTTAATGATGCGACGCATTTTAAATCTCCCAGCAGCCTCGGGTTTGAAGGGTTAAAAAATGGCGGTCGGACAAACAGTCTGAGTTTGTAATCACAGATAAAACAAACCCGTGTAGAGGTCAGGACACAGGATGCAATCTAAACCACAGAAGAAGAAAAACTTGTTCAGTTGATTTAAAAAAAAGAAAATCACGACTTAGTGACGGTTAATTTAACGTTCTTCGATCTCCGGATGGAAAATATGGTTTAAAAAATAAAAACTGAATCTTTATTCAAATATTTAAAACGGAAACATGACAAGAAATCATTTTTCAAAAGTGCCCAAAAATAAATATTAATATATAAATAAATATACGTTAACAAACACATCGGAGATCTCAAGATTAAAGTCGTAAAGTTACGATAAAAAAGTCGTAAATTAACGACATTAGGATCCCGTTATTTAGAGGAATAAAGTCGTAGATTAACGAGAGTAAATTCAGAATTTCATGAGAATAAAGTCGTAAATGTACAAAAATGTATTCGTAAAAATTAACACGATTGAAATTTTGGATTAAAGAGAATAAAGTCTTTTAAGTGATTAAAGCCGTTATTAACAAATGTTAAATTAACAAATATTAAGACATAAATTATTGGGGGTAAAGTCGTTAATTAAGGAGATTAAAGTCGTAAACTATAGATAATAAATAATAGTTAATAAATTAGTTAATAAATTAACGAAAATTAAATCCTGAATGAACGAGATTAGGATCCCGTTAACGGAAAACAAGTCGAAAATTAAAACGATTTAAGTCGTAGATTAACGAGAATAAATCCGCAATTTAAAAGATTAAAGTCGTAGAATGAACAGAAATAAAGTCGTACTTAAAGGAAAAAAGTCACAAATTAAATTAAAAAGATTTAAGCCAAAATTTTACAAAATAATAATTATCTCTCTCTAGTTTAGGAGAAAGTCGTAAATTAACGAAAATAAAGTTCTGACTCGACGAGATGAAAGTTTCTCTTTGACTCTGAGTAACGTGAAACTTCTCGGGACTTTAAACGGTTTTATAATCTGATTATTCAAACGGGATAATTTGTGATTCAGGTCAAACACCTGAGACGAGTTTAAAGATTAATTTGAACTCAAACTAAAGAACACGAGAAGTTAATTAACGCTCCTCGTTACTCCACGTGTAAATCTGATTTTAACACTTTAATAATAAACGTTAAACTACTTTTAACAGCAGCGAGCTTTAATATGATGTGACGCTGCCTTCGTTTAGGACGGGCGTCGACACGAGACGAGCCTTTAAATATTTTCTAACTAAACTCAGGAAAGAATAGAAACGATTACATTTTACACAGAAAGAAGATTTAACTGCACACAGTGAGGAGGACGCCAACCTGCTGCGTCGTTCTCGGACAGATGTTGACGTTCATTTTTATTTTTGTGTTGTGCTGTTTTTCCTCCATTTTTTAAATCTGTAAACTGATCAACACTGAAGCATCGAGGCCTCAGAGAGAGAGAGAGAGAGAGAGAGAGAGAGAGAGAGAGAGAGAGCGCCTTAAGTATTATAAACCTGCAGCATCACCAGGCAGTAGAGGACTCATCCTTTAATTTAAAGATGTTCAGTAAACGTCTTTAATTCATTCATTTAATTCATCATCATTTCTCACTAAAGTAGTTTCAACTTTTTCTAGAAGCAGTTTCGGAGTAACTGGATGTCTGTCTCCTTGCTGTGGAGCGACTTCTTCCTCCGTGCAGTAACGGGTAGTTTGCTGCAAGACGTTAATGTTTCTGCGGGACGTTTTCTGCTTCCTGCTGGGAAGGATTACAGCGACCTGCAGCTCCACGGTGACGCATGAAGACTTTCTTTAAGTCGCTGACACGTCTCCTCCGTCGACAAACACAAAGAGCTTTTGTTGGAACTGAAACTTAACCGGCTGCAAAAAAAGTAGCTTCCACGTCCGCTCTCAGTTTATCAGAGAGGAATCTTTAAAGAGAGAAAACAAAGTACTAATAACATTCATCAATTACTAATAAACACGCAGAAGAAGAAGAGGAAGATAAAGACTCAGCTCTGCAGAAAGTCTGACGTCAAATCTCAAACACATGCATGTTTCTGTGCCTTCATCTCTCCGTCTTACTTTCTGTCGGCTCGCTCTCTCAAACACTGGAATGGTGCAGAGAACATGGCAACACGCCAGGTATGGGGAAGAGGGAGGGAGGGAAAGGGAGGGAAACCAGGGGGAGAGGGAGAGAGAAATGGACATACTGTACCAGAGAGGGAGAGAAGAAAACAACGAGAGAATCAAAGTATGAACAGAGAGAGGAGGGAGGAGGGGGGGAGGACCCATCGCCTCCTCTCGTGTCTGCGCCCAGCGGCCGCCTCCCTCCCTCCCTCCCTCCCTCCCTCCCTGCACAGAGGTGTCACTGCCAGACGATTGGTCGCACCCCCCTGGATCCCTCCGCCCACCGTCCCCTCCTCCTCGTCCTCGCCAGCCATGAGAGGCGAGGAAGACGAACGATGGCGTGCTTCTCTTCTCCAACGAGCATGCAAATCAGGTGTATCAGTTTCTCTTACAGACATTTGATGTGTTCTCCTGATTAATACCTGCAAACTGCAGCTGCAGGTGCACGAGGCCAACACTTTGAAATCAGCAGCTCAGACTTCTTCTCTAACAGAGATCAGGTTTATTGATGCCTCCTGAAGAGCCTAAAACAGGAGTCCACCAGTCCTTGCACAGATTTCCACCCTTCAAGACAAGCTGCACCCAGCCACCCTCACTTCTGTTCAAGCAGCATAGACAAATAACTTTCAGTCGTTTATAAGAAGAGGACGGCAGAGGAACAACGGTGCAGCGCCAGCAGAGATTCTTGCATTAAAGCGGCCTCACGATGCATTTCAGTCAGCTCACTCTGACTTTCTGCAGAATAAATACGAGGAGGCTGGAGGAGAAACTCCGAGTAAAGTCTGCGTGAAGCGTTCACACATGCAGCTCACCCCGAAAAACTAAAAGTTTTGTGCAGACGAGAGAGAACCATACGAGTTTGTTCAATCTCTGAGTCAATCAGCTTTCTTCTGAAGACGATATAACCTCTTACGAGCGATGGCAAACGTTTCAGAGATAGCAGAGAAATGAGCGATAAAGGACTTCCAGCAAAAAGCTCTTTTTGTTTAAACTCTGACTTTTAACTTGGAGTGTTTCCCGACCGTTGACGAGCAGATTTTTAGCGGCACATCCTGATTTTTTAAATTTTAGATTCATTAATGCTCCCTCCTCCTTAGTTGATCGATCATAGGATCATGCTGATGAGCTCCACCCATTATTTTCTGCAAGACGACTTATTTCCATCATGCAGCCAAAGCCTGCTGAAGCCTGATTGGTCGATACTGCTCCAGCTACTAGAAGGAACCAGAAAACCTCCAGACACGTAATTCGTTGCCGTGACTACAGACGATGCACTTTGTGAATAAATGTGTAGAACCTCTGCAGACAGAACAACGATGATGTGTTTCTATCTTATCACATGTTCGTCTTTAAATCTGAACTCCTGTTAGCACATTCAGGTATCAGGGAAATCAAAGATCACAGAATCACTGATCGTGACGTCTTCACGTTTGATAATCTGCCTCAGCCGTGTTGACCATGAAGGGAAAGATTTCTTCTGGCGCTTCAGTCGGGGGAATAACCCGTCGTCATTAAAGTCAGCCGCTTTTCATTCTCAGACTTTATTATTAACTTTTTTTCCTACGTTTCAAATCTAATTATTTTGCTGCATCTATTTTCTGATCAGTGAACTTGACTTCCTGTTCGAGACAAAGTGATGGGACGAACAGAAAAATCTCAATGCTGCTTCAAAACGCCAAATCAGAGGTGAACAGACGCCGGGTGAGGGGAGCTGGGGTAGAAAATCCAAACATGAACGACATCCTGATTTTTTCATACTCAAAGGGAAATTATTTTAAATTGAACTCCAGCGTCACAAAGAGCCGGTCTGAGTGTAAAGGTGTGCGGCGTCCAGAGGGCCGTGAGTAACGGAGACTACAGAAACACGTCTGCATTCAAACGTGATGCAGGAAAAACTCGCACATCTTCCTCTTCACCGTCAACGCTCAGAAAGCTTCAAGAAAGTAAGATTTTCAAAATAAAGTTCTAAAGACGTTGAATGTTTCCAAAGCAGTTAGCTCAGCGCCTTGTTTGGATCCCGTCGACTCACAGGAGTGACACATTTCAGATTTTCATCATCTCTGTTTACAGATTGTAGTTTTGTAGTACATTTGTAGTCCGAGCTGCATGGACCAATCACGTATCAGCAGGCTTTATAAAGGCAGGAAACACAGCCTGTGTGGTAACCAAACAATCAGTCACAGATCAAACATTTTATAAACAGCAGACTCGGTTGCTTCGACCTCTACTCCATGTCGCTTTTTTTTTACGTCTCTCCGCCCCCCCCCCCCCATGTGTGAACAACCAGATCTGGAGGATTTCAGGAGCAGACCTCCTGAAATTATCGAGATGTTTTTAGGAGTGCATGTGTGCAAAGGTTTGTGCAGACACTAAAAAGGTAAAAAGCAGCGTCACTCACTAACGACTCACTCATTGACACAACTCGTCCTGATTCCTTCACGCACAGCCGGCGTTTAATGCACGACAAATAAAAAAACGTAAGCAGCAGAGGAAAATCAAATCAGACACTGCTGCACTCGTCTTTGTAGACTCCTCGATGCTTCAGTGTGGTCTTCGAGGACACGTTCACAGACATTAGACAGAGCTGCTCTGGATATCTTCTCTCTGAGTGAGACCAGCAGGATGCAGGTTATCCCCGCCATCAGGTGTAATCACTGCATGTAGGAGTAAAATCAGAAGGCGTGGGGACATTTAAGGAGACTGAAAAGGTTTAGATCCACGTCTGTTTTGGCTAGAGGTTCTAATCAAACCAACAGCTTCACATCAGACGAGGAATCATTACATTTAGAGCTGCTTAGATGATTGTCAGGTTGGTTTGGACATCTTAGGAGGCCAGACACAAATATCAACATTAAAAAAGCTAACCGTCAAATACTCGCCGTGTGCTCGTCTGAGTTTCAGACGATCCCAAAATATACATTCTACAATTCTACAAACAGAATTGATCAAGAATTTGCAATTTAATGGTGCAAATGTTAAAGGTCACATAGGGCGCGGTCACACTGGCAATCCGTACCGTACCCAAGCACGCTTCAACCCTAAAGTCCAGTTCCTTTGGCCAGTGTGATCGCTCTGTTCCGTGCTCAGGCACGGTACACTTCCTCGGCTTTGGCACACTTCAGAGAGGTGTGCGTAGGCACGGTACACTTCATGCACGAGCACAAGCACGCGGGTACACAACGCTGACAGCCTTCATTATGGAGAAATCCAGAGTTTATGGTATCTGAATAACATGACTCAAAATAAGTCATAAAGTAGCTGTCATGTTCTCCGTGGTGTTCTACGATGTGCGGACACGGACTCGACCGTCTTTTTTTTTTTTTTTTATAATTTACAGCTGTAGCTGATTAAAGTGGCTCAAAATAAGCCGAAAAGTCAGTAAAGTAGCTGTCATGCTCTCTGTGTTGTTCTCCGATGTGCAGACGCAGACTCGACTGCGCGTCCCTTTTTTAATTTTTTTTCTCTCCAGTCCGCCTGTTGTAAACTGATCACGCTTCATAATAACATACAGCATGCGTGTGCTGTATTACGACGTAATGTACAAGAGGTAATCGTGCTCAGGCTCAGGTTAGTCCTGATGCAGTGTGACCGCAGGCCATGCTTGAGTACGGCACGGTAAGGATTGCCAGTGTGACCGCGCTCATATTATATAAAATCCTCTTCCCCATGTTTCTCTAACTCTAATATGTATCTCTAGTCTGTCTACAAACCCCCCAATGATGAGAAAAGTCCATCCTCTCCGTCTTTTGCCTGCTCCACTTTTCAGAAAATGTGTGCTCAAACAGGCCGTTTGGAGATTTTCCCTTCATGACATCACAAAGGGCAGTAACCCCTCCCCCAGATGGGTGACACTCCCACAGCTAGGTGTTTGTTCTGCCCTCTGAGTCTGCCTTCTCACCGTAAACAATAGGACATGGAGCGAGAAAGCCCGAGCCACCCAAGCCCTTCCAGAGAGGGGCGTGGTCAGACACAGCTCATTTACATTTAAAGCTACAGACACAGAAACAGCCTGTTCTGAGCAGGGCTGAAATACAGGGGTTTATAGGCATGATCAAATACAGGATCAGAGTGGATTTAGAACAAGACACTTCACACACATGTTCTGAGGAGCTCTGAGACTTATTTACACTGAAGAGGAGGAGGAGATGTGACCTTTAATAAAAGAGCATCTGTGGAGCTTAATTTGATTGCTGCTGAAAGTCGAAGCAAAGGTTTCATCACAGCGGCTAATAAAAATACTGTTATATGTTCATGAGGAGAAATTCAACCAGCAGCAGGTCAGAAGTCTGCAGAAACACTCGTGTTTCCTTTTGTTTAATCAAACCTGCCGATTTTTGACGACTAAAGAGTCAGATTGAAGACGGATCTGCGACCAGGATGTGATGGCCGTCGATGTTTCAAGGTAACATATTTCAAAGCTACGCATTCGCACAGAACCAACAGACTGGTTTCTCTCCCTGCACATTTCCACAGTTATATGTTTGGGCCTTTTGTTTTCATTGTATCGGCGAGCTGGAGAGAGACAGGTCCCTGGGAGGAGAGAGCGGGGGACCGGGGGCCGAGGCCAGACCCAAACCCACGGATGCCACGACAAGGACCCTAGCCTCTGCACATGGGGGGTGCAACACAACCGCTGGCCATTCGGCGCCCCTTCCCTGCACATTTCTAACTGCAGAAAATAATCTCAGAGGTGAGTTCAGAGCGAAAGAGCTGCACAGTGACGGAGCCGAGTGTTTAAAATCGGTGTCTTCATGAAAGCGACGGCCTGATGTGAAGACATCTGTCCGCGCTGTGAGGAGAGACAGCCAATAAGAAGAGGAGGATTCACACACACAGAGTCATGCATGCACAGTGACTATCAGCTGCTCATGCTCCTCAGACCCGCTCAGTATTTTCTAAATTAAACATGTTCAATGTGTGAGCGAGCGGCAAACGTTAACTAGAACACACGAGGATTAACACACGAGAGGAGGTTGCATAAGACGAGCGAAGACGCCGAACACCAACGCGATTCTTCGTCAATTTAAAGATGAGAAATGGTTGAATCCTTCCTCTCTTTTTGTGTCTAAAATCACACGTTTTTTGAATGAAGTCTGGAGGAATAATCATGAGCTCCTGTTTGGCTCCAGACGAAGATGACAGACGGCAGCTGGAGGTCTGTGTGCTCACCAGAGGCTCGACCGGAGAGGCCCGACCGGAGAGGCTCGACCGGAGAGGCCCGACCGGAGAGGCTCGACCGGAGGAGCCGATGGCACTGAGGACTAGACGAGTTCAGGCTGCATGAAGATGTGATCGTGTTGCTCAAACTAAGCCGACTAAATGAGACTGTTTCTTTATAAGAAGCAAACATGGACGAAAAGAGACACGAGGATCATTTTCCTGCAGCTGTGCAAGAATATGTTTTTAAGATTTATTTTGGGGGATTATTTTTGCCTTAATTGGAGAAACGGGACGGTGCATAGAGTCTGAAATCAGTAAGAGAAAGAGAAAGAGGTGGGTGATGTGCAGGAAGGGAGACACAGGTCAGATTCAAACCCGGATCGTCCACCTGGAGGAGTACAGGCTCCGTACATGGGGTGCAGGAACTAACCGCAACTTTTATCATTTGGAACATTTTCTTTATTACGATGAAATCTGCAGCGACAGGACATGTAACGGCTGTTTTCTGTTTGGGAAATAAAACTCTGTATATGCACGTTGAACTTTTGCCACACATAATAAAGGTCTTCAAAATGTTCAATAGACTCGTCATCCCCCCACGATGCAGCACAGAGCGCCACATGAGGTCATCCCTGCTCGTGGCCATCACACTCCTCTGAAAACGTCTCCATCATACAAACTGTGCAACCAGTCTGTAAACCGTGAATTATTTTAGCAGTCGATCATGTGTGCTATACTCGGATAACGCTGTCTATCTAGCGGTTATGTCGCGAGCCTCATGTACGGAGGCTGTAGTCCTCAAAGCAGCGACCGTGGGTTCAGATCCGACCTCTGCCCTTTGCTGCACGTCATCCCCACACTCTCTCCTCCCAACGTTTCCTGTCTCTCTTCAACTGTCTGATTCCAATAAAGGCCAAAAAAAATACTACAGTTATCAGACAAAAAGCGACCGCAAGCAAGAGCGCCGTCTAAATGACACGAAAGCACAAAAACGTTGGCAACTTTTTTATAAATGTGTGCACTTTAGCGAGTTCAGACTCTCTGGAATCTGCATGGAGGTTAAAACCAAGAAATGACCCGATACTGTGCTCGCAGGACTTTATCTTTGTTGCCATGGTATCAGACGGGCAGCGATATCGTTTGATTTGTGATGCCGACACAGCATTTAAGATACGATACACTTTGATGTCCACGTGGTGAAATCCGTCTCGGGCAAACGCTGCACACGTTCAGCGGAAATCGTATTAAAACATGAATTGTTGCTCACACCGACTACCTTCTCTAAGCTTCTAAATAAAGACAACAAAAACAACAACCGAGGCAGAAACATACAATATTTGCACGTCTGCAGGTATATATAAAATAAAGTATTACATGTTTGAAAGTTACATAACGTTTATATGGAGGTGAAAAACCCTGCTGGACCTCCTCCGTGCTGAAACACGAGTCCAACACGAGAACACAAAGAGACCGAAGAGACGCGGTGCAAACAGACGCCACTCACACATCTATAAACTCAACGCAGAGTCGGGAATATTAAAAATATCACATTTAGTTAGAAAAATATCAAAGTATGGAGTATAAGTAAAAGTCTCCAACAAGCTCCTGGCTGAGTCTACTCAGAAATAAAGTCAGACGATGTCAGCCTGAACACGTTAGCGTTAAAGGTGACACAGAAGGAAGCGTGCACGCAAAGAAACAACTCAAGATTACTTTAAGAACATGTCGCTTCAAAATCAACAAACGTGATGCAACTCTTTGACAATTAAAATATGTTTTGCAGCTTTTTACTCAAGTTGCCCGTAATGCAAACAAAACATGATCTTTAACCAAATTCCTGCAAAGACATCTTCACAGGTTGTTGTTTTATTTTATTTATTTAGCCGGGTAATTAACCCGTTTAGATCGAGACCTCTTTCACAAGGGGGACTGTGACCATCAGAGGCTCGGTTTGGAGAATAATCTGCAGGTTTCTAATCTCTAGAGCGCCATCGTTAACCCCTCAACGCTCGTGTAGAATATGTTCACAGTGCAGCTCTTCTCAGCAGCACACACAAAAACACACTGTGAGAGCACAGTGGGAGCGCGAGCTAGCATGCTAACTGAAAAATAAGAGGCTGTCAATACACACAAGCTCAGAGGGGGCTGAGAATGTAAATTAAGCTTTAGAAATATTTAACTGACTTTAATCGGGTGTAAAACACATTTTTTAACACGTGTGGATTCATTCTTATTTTTGCTGCTTTTTAGAATTGTTAGTATTTATAAAAACAAAGCAGTGATTTCATACATCCACTCAACCCAAGTTTTAAATCTTTCCCCACAAAAGCTGCAACAAAATGTGATTTTTCAGACGAGGGGGAAAATTCCACAAGTTGGCATTAAATTAAAATCTGTATGCACGCTTCACGCAGACGCTGTGCAGACGTCTTTCTGTCGTTTACACTCAGAGCACGAGGACGCCTTCAGAGCATTTCTGTAGCTGTTGTACGTTTTCTTCACTCTCACTCTCTGCAGGAATTCTATACATTTTTCTCTCCAGAGAGGAGGGCTTGTTCCCTCTCAGTGACCCCCTCCTCCTCCTCACACACACACACACACACTCCCTCCAGCCCCCACTCCTGCACCTCCTCCCGCTCTCCCCTCCCCACCTCGACCACTCCTGCTGACCTCAGCCTGACACACATTTCAGTCAACTTCATGATGAATATTACGACTGTCTCTGTCATTTAAAACCCTTCAGTCTCCATCTCACAGCGCTCACTTTTAATCCACACACAGACACACTCGCACACTCACAGTGGACATGGTCTGGGGGTCAGTGGCGTCCCTGGGCGGCACCCCTGCAGCCTCTAGGCCTACGAAGCTTTAGCATAAACACTAATAGAATAAAAAGAAAGGAATATAACCATAGAAGTTCCCTTACAGGAGTGGCCCCCTCCCCCCTCACATACAGGGTTTGTTCCTGGTGAATACCCGCCCCTCCCTCCAACGCACACACACACACACACACACACACACACACACACACACACACACACACACACACACACACACACACACACACACACACGGCTCCATGTCGACACTCAAAGCAACTTTCTACAAAGTCAAAATGTTTATAGCAAAATAAGACTAAATCCACACTAATGATACCAAGCAGGAGCAGCTGTTTGAGAAGCTTCATAAAAAAATATTTTAACATTAAAATACATAATTTATAAATAAAGCAGATGACGTTACAAGGCCCCTAAACACTCACATTAACGCCCAATAATAATACGTAGCTTTATGTTAATTATAGCCGTAATTTAAACATTTACATTGAAGTTTAGTTGATGTTTTACCCAAACACGTCCCGTAGGTAATGTAGGTGAACATTTTAATTCACGCGGAGTAATCTGAGACGTATTTTGAATAATTTGGCTCCCACTGCTTCTACATATGAACAGCCATTTTAAGAAATGTCACTACAAACTGTCTCTCCTTATTTAAAACCATGTCTGTATAATGGATAATTATAACGACATGTTTTAGCCATTAATCACAGCCAGTTTAGCTGTTAACGGGTAAAGTAGGCCGTTGAGGGGACCCGGAACTACACACGGTGTTAATAATAAATCCCTCCGCCTGTTCAGAGGTTCAGAGCGTCGCCATTTTGCCCTCACAGCCTGACGTGGAGAGCTGCGTGGGTGCTCCACGTGCAGAGGAGCCACGGAGGGCCCCACTCAACCTACGGTGCTCCCCCACAAATCACCTTTATCACGAAGGTTACATCAGAGACGTCGTGGGCCACGAAAACACTCAATAATGAACCGTCATCCTGAGAGAGTGAAACCACCACAGCCCGGTGCCGCCATGTTGGCTCAAATTAAAACAGTATGGCGAGTGACCCGTTTGAGCAGTTTCCCATACATTACCATCTTTAATCAACTGTTGTTATCTTTAACACCCATCTCCACACACAAATAAAAACCGCTGAGGTTTTAAAATTCAAAATCTCTTCTTCGTTTTTTCATAAGGCGAAAAGTGGCGCAACCAGAATCTGCTTTAATTTGAATCTTTGGCCTCAATCACGTAAAATCAAATAAATAATCACTTTAACGACATGTTACAATTTATTCAAGGCCAGAAATAAATTAAAAGGACGGAATCTGCCCTCATGTTGGGGTCTACCTAGTAATGCGCACGTGCGGCCTGTAATGGCGGAACATGGAGGCTGACCTCGTATCTGTGCCAAAGGTTACAGGCATGAATAATGCTATATCACAGATTAAATAAACCTGTTTGCAAACCAGCTCAGACCCGAGCAGCTCATCTATATAGACCACAGCAGCTGTTACAGCTACAGGTAAAGTGTCCGTTCAGATGCATTAAACTAAACTGCTTTTTCCATTTAATTTAAATTACAAACACCAATATTATATTTATCTATTTCTACACAACAGCTGGCTGCAAACTATCATCTAAAAACACCCCAGGCTCTGACAATGAGGTGAACATGAATATTGACGCTAATTTCACATGTTTAAAAACACGAAGGAGTCTGTCTGATTTAAATTAAATTAACTCCTTCAAACGTGGACGTAACTTCACTTTAAGGAACTCTGCGATGGTTTAATAGATTTGTAGACCCTGAGGTGTGTGTGTAAACTCACTACACCAATACATTAAACCACGTAAACGTTGCTTTAGTGTCACTTATGTAACAGTGACTTACATTTTATTATTATTTGTCTATTCTGTTTGTGTTCGGTCAACTTGTTCTCTCGTGTTGAAGATGAATATAAATAAAGGATTCTCTTGTATTTAAATGTATGTGAATAATTTCCATTAAAAGGCAAGTGGACTACAAACCGTACACACGACGTGCACGTTTCCCAACCCAAGCTCGTCATTGTGTTTGTCTAAATATCCTGTTAAATAAATATGAAGTGTGACTGACTTTGGGACGTGTTTTAGCATAATATGATCTGAACATGCCAACAAGGCTTCACTCCACCAACAAGCAGCTTTCACTCCACATGATTAGGAGAAGTCTGCACAGCTCGGCAGCAGCAGGAACAGTTCAGATTCACAGCAATGGCCGACAAAGTTGAGACTCCGCTCACTCACAAACACACCAACAACCAACCAAACAAACACACAACCCGAAACACAACCTGCAGAAAGCTTCACACCCAGAAAACACGCGTGTGTTCTCAAAGTGCACAAAGTAACCAGCAAAATGTGGATTCAGTTGAGCGTAGATGAGAGAAAGGCCTGGACGAAGTGTGCAACACATTCAGGGGGGTTCAGAGAGTGGGGAAAGGGGGGGGATGGTGTTAGGGATTGTTTGGTACCTTTGCTTCTTGGGGACAGAGTGCTCGACCTCGATACGTTTCCCCTGAAGCTCCACTTTACCTGCAAAACAATTAAAAACACGGAGTCAGGACACACTGGTGCTACATGCTAGCTGTTTACTAGCAGCTGCAGGCCCAAGGAGAGGGTGTAGGCTGTGTAACGTGTAGCTGACGTTAGAGGCTTCTTAAAGTTTAAGTTTTTATATTTAAAAAGAAACTACAACAAACTGTGAGGAAAGGGGGAGGGGGGCAGGTTCAAAGGGCCCAAACAGGACCTGCAAAGTGGGCTCCATAATGAGCCACTTCAACCCCATACAGATGATTCACGACACTTAAATGAGAATTATATTTTCTCTGACAACACTCAGGGTCCAGTCAGTCTCTCTTAGTTTGTGTTTTTCGAGGTTTCCTGCAGAAGAAGCTGCAGGCATGGCGACCTTGCGTCCTCACGTTACCAATGAATCAAATCGTGAGAAATACACGCAAATAAAACAGCT
Organism: Tautogolabrus adspersus; assembly: GCA_020745685.1. Taxonomy (NCBI): domain Eukaryota; kingdom Metazoa; phylum Chordata; class Actinopteri; order Labriformes; family Labridae; genus Tautogolabrus; species Tautogolabrus adspersus. The sequence continues at coordinate 1,573,823 of CM036553.1, forward strand.
GAGTGCAGGGTTGACAGTAGCTGTGATTTAATTCTCGACATTTCAGTGTTCGTGAAGGCTTAGGGCATGTGCTCGGGTAAGAAACGGGGTAGGATATTTGTCTATCTTTGTCATAGTGGGCAGCCGGCTTAAAGGGGGAGGGGAGCCAGCGAGGCTTCATTATATATCACAGGAGAGTCAGTCCAATGCTAGGCTTCAGGATGTCACTCACATACAAATATAAGCCTCCAACACACGTGCTTTATCTGCACAGGAGGAATTATAGAGACTTTAATGAGGCTGCAGCATTGTGTGGTTGTAAGAAATGAAGGGGCTGTGGTGTTACGGTATAGCTTTACGTTTACTCTACGTGTGTCCCTCCCCCCTTGCAAAAGTTGAATGGCTCCCCTGGGCGTTCAGCTCTCCATTCAGCTACTGTCAATAAAAAAATAATTGTGTGGATATATTTGTATCCCGCATGTTCACGCAGAAGCCCCGCAGGAGCACGGGGAGCGAATCTGAGGCACACCGCCGAAGGTGTGCGAGCAGCCGCGGCTACACACCGGCGACTATCGCTCCCACTTAGAATGAATGAAAGTAAAGGTTGTAGGGTCTCCGAAGACCTCCTGAACTCACCAGAAAACGTCTCGATGGCCTTCATGGCCCACTGATCGTCCGGACAGTCCACAAACGCATAGCCGGTTTTCATGAGAAACTGTCCGGAGTAGGGGATCTTGTGCTCGTCAAAGGTTTTTCCTAAGTCCTCAGCAGTCACGCTGTCGCCTAGATTCCCAATGTACAGCTTGTGCATGTTGGTTACTGTTTGCATTAGTCCAGAGAAACGGAAACCAAAAACAAAGAAAAAAAACCCAAAAATATCTCAAATCAAAGCCAGAAAATACAAAAAGTTTCTGCCGTTAATTCGCTTTTAGCGCAACAAGATCTTCTCTCACTTGTCAGGCAAATTAAATTTAATTATCTCCTGCAAACTCAATCACAAAAAGAGATTTAAAAAGTGTCAAAGCGGACGCGGGTGTTGAATTTAAATCCAGTTGTATGAGTGGAGCAGGAGGATGAATCCGTGGACTCGCAGCAGCAGCCTGTAGCCTCGGTCTCGCGCTGTGCGGGAGGAGGAGGTGGGTGTACTGGTGGATCTGGTGATGGGTCTGTGGTGGAAGAGTGGGGAAAAACTATGGCGGGATCAGGTCGGGAAAATGTTTTCCTCTCTCTCCGCCTCTCTCTCTCTAGTTTCCTCTCTCAGTGATCCGCCTGCTGCCGGCAGAGGGGAGACGCCGCCCCTCCACCGACTCACAGTCACCGTTATTTTTTTATTTTTTTGCAAAGAGGAAACCACGTGGTGTGTTTGGAGTAGGTTAGAGAGGAGGGGGAGGAGGAGGCACCCCCCCTCTCTCATCCGAGGGTATTCACCAGATGAGCGCGTGTGTTCATGTGCACGCGCATGGGCACACCAGCAGAGAGAGACCCCTGATTCAACACTGTGCTCGTGCCATTCTGTACTGTACTCGTGCTTTTATGCAATACGACGTGGCCACACCACACATGCGCCTAACGACCCTGCGCTCGTGCAGGCAGAGATGATCCTATATAAGGGAGCACGGAGTCTCGTGTGACACATCAGGAGTTTTAGCTTAAAGCTAAGAGCGGGAAACTTCTCAGCGGTTATGTTGATTTTATTACTTTACGTCTCGTGCTCTGAGCGGACGGAGGCCTGTGGGTGACGTGAAAAGTTAATTTCAATAAAAAGACCCCGCCTTCTTATTCTATAGCCCACCACCCCCACTCTGTGCGTGAATATGGTGCGTGGTGGAGAAGTACGTCGTGTCATGATGTTACATAAATGACCTATGGTGAACCTCAGGGTGCTGGGAGCTGGGAACAAAAGGTCCGGGGGCCCCTTTTTGCCTCAGGGGCCTCGAGGGTAGAGCTACTGGAAACCTGCGGAAACCCTCCACCCCAGTCCCTGCCTCCTCCACCCAGAGCCCCATTTACTGAAACAATGAATCAAACATGGCGGCTAAGGCAGCGTAACAACAGCCAGCCGGGGATCTGTACGGCGCAGTGTTGGCGTACGTTGCACCACGCCTCACCCCTGCTTCTTCTTCTTCTTCTCGGGACATTTCCTAAAAACAGTGGTGGTTGTGCTGGTTCTGTAAGGTCATGGCTTTCAACGGGCCACATCGAGCCCTGGACTCCTCACCCCGGCAGCCTGTTGGCTTCTGTTTTATCACATTTGTGAGTGGGGGGGGTTTGCAGAGGAAGTTACTGAATGGCGCAGTCGCTGGAAAAAAGTGCACCACAGACTCCCTGCGCCTCTCTGCGTGGACGGCGGGTTCTCAAAATGGAGGCAGAGGCTGACTGACACACAGGCCTGCCTCCCCCCTCTGCACACACACACACACACACACACACACACACACTGTCTCTACATGCAGCGTGCGTCTTTACGTCCTGTTTAGATGAACATTTCAATAAGTATGGCATTAAACTTTCTTAATCTCCAGTGTCTCCTCCGTGTGCTGTAGACCGGTTACAGTTTGAGGCCACGCCGTGTCTACACTCCCACGCAGCCGACGTGGCACCGTGCGGCGCCCGCTTGGTTAGAAAATGGCTCCTACATACAAAATGGATCCAAACTCTCCAACCGGTGGCGTAGGAATCATTCCTACACCAGAGCTGAATTGTATTAATTTGATAAATTAGGGATATTTACCCTCCAGTGACATGTTGGACCAAATCAGTTGTTTTGTCCTTTTTTCAAATTCTGTCAGTTTTAAATATGACTTTAATGAAGTCATATTTCATAATGAGTGTGTTTAATGACACTTATATTTGAGTCTTTGATTGCAGCCTGTTTGAGACTAAATCAACAAATGTGTTAAAATGTTCACATACTGACATGAATCTAAAATAAATCTCAGTATGAAACCTTCTCAGTTACTATGAGCTCTCACAGCGCTGAAGGAGGCAAAGACATATCGCCTCTTATTAATTATTCAGTTATCATAGCTGTAGGATGACGTCATTTATTAATGGTAAAGCTTTAATACTTACATCAACTGACCCCCCCCCCTCCTGCCTCTCTGTGGACCCCCCAGTGATGTTTCCCTTTTTTATTCTCATCCTGAGATGATTAAGGCCCCTCTCCCCAACCCTCCCTTTCTCTTTTCTTTCTCTGCACACACACACACGCACACTCACACACACACACACACACAGGGGGGGTCACAGGGGAGCGGCTGAGGTCACAGTGTTCCTGAGGGTCATATAACCACAAAGGACGTAACATAGTTTTGGTGAGAGCGACCTTTCTCGATTATTGAAGCAAATTAAATTGAAATTCAATTTGAAGCTTAAAAATAAATGTTATTTTTAACCACCTGAACGTTCTCACGGCGTGTTTATATCAACATGTACATTTGTAGTTTATTCCCATAACTTCAACATTAAATCAAATTCATCAGGTTTTGTTCCCAAACGTTTAGCTACATAAACTTTTCTTAATGACCATTTCGTAACAATTGTTCTACGTTGTTCGTCCACAAACTTCAGGACTAATGCTGCGTTCAATTTACGTGGGAACTCGGATGTCGGCGCTGGGAATGACGTCACACCCGAGTTGCCCGTGTTCCAGTTGCAAGTTGTAAAAGCAACATGGCCACCTCCAGGAGTACCTTTGTTTAGTTTATACCAGACGATAATAAAAGATGACAACATTTTAGTCGAGACCATCCCATGAAACATTTTTTGGGGGCTTTTTATGACTTTATTGAAGAGACAGGACGATAGAGTCGGAAATCATAGAGAGGGAGAGTGGGGAATGACACGCGGGAAAGGAGCCACGGGTCGGATTCTATCCCAAGGCGCCCACTTAAAGGAATAACCTCCGTACATGGGGTGTGTGCACTAACCGCGCTGCCACCGTGCTCCGCCACTGTGCACCCCCCCCTAAAAAATGTCCAATAATACAACCATTGAAGGTGGCATAAATGTTGGATTCTGTCGACCTTCCTTCTTTACTTCTCCAACAAACACCAACAACAGTCGTACTCCGAATCTATAAATCCAAAAAGGTCAAGGTCATACGTGTCGTGACTTTCCCTAAACGACCCCAAAAGAACAAAGTCTGAGGATCAGGGACCTTCTGGAGGTTTTACGACTAAACTGCATTCACTGCAGTTGTTCTTCTTCTTCTGTGGTGTTTATTGGCGGTTGACACTGCAATTGTTTCTGGGGCAATTTTTTTCTTTGTCTTTTTTGTTAGGCCTACATTTTTTGTACTCAGTAACGGATGTGATCGTAAATGTAGAGAAGTAAAATACTTTTTTTTTTTTGCTTTATTTTTGGGGCTTTTTCTGCCGTTTATCTCGAGACAGGACAGTTTAGAGTCAGAGAGCGCGGAGAGAGAGAGACAGAGGGGAACGACATGCGGGGAAAGGAGCCACAGGTCGTATCCGAACCTGGGCAACGGCCTCCGTACATGGGTCACGCACACCAACCGCTAGGCCAATTTAAAACCAAACCTACTTAAGTAGAAGTTAAAAAACGACTCAATTACAGAAACTATGTAATGTAATTCGCTACTTTCCAGCCCTTATATGGTCATATTTATCATTTTTATTTGGCGTCAAAGCTCCGCCCATCTTTGCCTTCATCTCATGTTTTTTCTGAACATTAATTTTAATATTTTGGACTAAAGTCACATTTTCTCTTCAGGGATATAACTCGTTCGCTCTGATTGTTCATGCAGAGGTGATGTTCTCGGATTAAAAAGAACGGCGAGGCGCCGTTTGTCAGAAGAAAGAGAGACCTGAAGTCAAAGTAGAAACACATTTTAATAAATATAAATCATTCATGTTTTTAACATGCGAGGAAATGAACAACCATTGCACCAAAACAAGCCAGAGTTCAGTCCATCGTAGTGATTCTTACAGAAAGGACGACAAAGAATAAAACGTTACTTATTCACAGCCGCTGACGTCTTCCACTTTATCAAACATCCCCGAGTCATTGGAAGCTTCTCTGACCAGCGGTGGAGTTAAAAAGTCTCAGACTCATGAAGGCGTTCTGCAGAATGAAGTGTGAGGTTTGTGATCTGCGACGCGTCTACACGATGAGAATGATCACGAGCCGTCGCTGCAGCGGTTACCTGAAGCCCTGAAACACAAAGCAGCAGCGTGACACATTTAGCTCCATTATTAATGCAGAATATCGATGCAGCAGATAAAGATAAAGTCACTATGACGTAAAGGTTCCCCACTGAGTGTAAAATGAAGAATGTATATTTAATGTTTGTGTGGAGACTCTCAGTGAGTCAGTGACCTCCTCGTGCACGCTCCACAGTTTCCCTCCTCCTCGTTTGTTTGATAAAAAGCATCTTTAATAGTCTGATTCTAAATATTTATTAAAGGGTTTAGAGAAGTATCTGCTCTTTTAAAGTTGCTCTAAAAACTGCAGAGTTTTAACATCCTGAATTTTAAATGTCTCAAAAGTTCGCACAGTAAAAGTTTTAAAATCAAAATGTACTTTAGAGCAGTGCTATCTCCTCAGGACCGACGCCAAGCCACGACCATCGGACTGTGTCGCCCCCACAACCATCGCCGTCATCGTTCATGCACGGCCTGCTCCGACCTCCACCTCAGCAGCAAGGAAGTGGACAACAGGACCGAGAGGAACACAAAGGAGAAATCCTTCCTGCATCTTATCTCAGATGCTCTTTTGGAGAGCGTCTCGAGATAACACTTGTTATGAATTGGCGCTTTACAAATAATGATTGATTGATTGATTGATTGATTGATTGATTGATCAGGACCTTCCACCAACTCCTCCCTGAAAAATCGTGACCCAAATTTCTGACATTTTTCAACCAATCAGATTTATGTAATGTATTAATGTGAAGTTTTTTGCAGTTTGCAGCTTCTGTCAAATGTTTTGTACCTGAGACAACGCAAATCATCAGACATAAGCAATAAACTGAACAAAACAAACGTGTTTGAAAAAACAGTTTGAATGTTGTTCCAGGCACTTCACACGACCCTGAAAACAGCATCACTGCTTTGAAGCATTCTGCACGCAAAAGAAAACGTCTCTCTGCGAGTTGTTCTATTTTTAGGTATTATTACGCATTAATTTAAAGTTAAAGGCAGGGTTGGTAATTTCTAAAACTAGCATGATTTTGAAAGTAGCATTCCCTCAGTGCTCCTTCTACATCCACCCCCTCCCCTCTGTGCTCCCTCTAAAGCCACGCCCCTCTCTTACATTAACCAGCGCCGTTGCTCCAGAAGCGGACCTCAGCTCATCTCTTGCATTGTGTAGAAACTACGTCGTCTCATGTCTCATTCAGCGGTGAGTAAACTCACAGTATAAACTCCGTCATCTGTGACGTGCTTTGAGTGTGGGCTAGAGCACGCAAGAGGTAGAGAACGAGCAGGGAGACCTTTTTCAGAGAACATGAGTTATTAATTTCTGTCAGCACCTAAAGACAATTTCAACCAACATCTTAAAAAGTGTTTATGGAGGAAATGACCAACCCTGCTTTTAAGTCACGTTTTTCATTTGCAGAAAAAGTTGTTTTAAGCTTCAACTAAAGATTTGATGTCATCACTGGTTGATCTAATCGCTCTTTTCTTTTAAGCGTGTTCAGCAAAACCAAAAGAAAAAAGGTTCAAATAAAATCAAAGCTCTCACAAAGGTTTCCTGTTTGGCATTTACGGAATAATCAGCTCATGTAATAATCAGACCTACCTGAGTTCATTGACCCCCAGAGGGGTTCAAGTGTTGCAGCGCTAAAAAGACAAGAAGAAGAAGAAGAGCGTGCATGAGTGCAAATTAAATACGATTAGATAAAATCAAATAGACAAATATTAACTTGTAATCATTTCTGCTAATTCGATGGCTAGTCGACTGTTGACTGCAACGCTACGAATTCAGACCTTTCGACACCATGTTGGCTTTCAGTGTTCAATAACAATCTGAATTTATAACGTCTAACAGAAGTTATTAAAGTAATGCATCAATTAAAACGTGTGGTAGTAAAGGACAGGAGCCTCAAATGAGTGTGTTCTTCATCTCCCTAAACAATGCCATCATGAGACCCTTCCCTTGTTTGCATGGTAGTGTGTGTGTGTGTTGGGGGAGGGGAGGTCAAAGGCTGTGGAGAAACCGGGTGAGTCAGGCGGGAATGCAGGAGGAGGAGACAAAGTGCCTCTGGAAATGCAAAGAGATTCATGTTCATCTTGTTCTTCTTCTGTGGTCGTTTTTCCTTCCGTCACAGCGTCACGTGTGAGGTTATAACTCTGACAGGAACTCCTGGTGTCCTTTAAACGACGTATGAAAAGTTAATTAAACTTTACTGTGATTAAAAACCGGACTAAGAATAAAAAAGAAAGTATAAACTGTCACATTTGACGATTAAATCTTCTATCTATGAAAGCGGGTATCTGTCAAAACATTCCTCAGTGTGCAACTTCTTTGTGAACAACCAGTCCTCTCGGCCTGAATCTACAGAGACGCTTACAAACGTAGCCTGATGAGCACTACGTGTGAAACTCGACGCAACTGCAAGCCCTGTGATTGGACCGGCATGGCTTAATCAACTGCTGCTCAATATGTATCAGCTCCAACACAACACGCCCGGTTTCCGTTTCCGTGGTTTCCTGTACGTAAACAAACAGAAAAAGTGTCAGAACTAAAACCTGGTGATATAACTAGCACAGAGATCACACTGCCGACGAGTTTGTAGGCGGAGCACTGCCGAGTATGTGACGCTCACAAAGACGTAGGTCACTAAGGCGCAGCTAAGGCGAAGATTCGACACAGAAGAACTCGGCTTGACTCATGAAAACACCCAAGATTGGGAACAAGAGCATCAAAAGGCCCGATCACACAGAGACAAAAACGCCTGAGCTCATCTTGGGGGAAAAAACAGCTTTTTTGGCTGTGGTGTGTTTGTAACTTCCTGTGTTCCTGCAGCCAGCCTCTAGTGGACACTCAACGTACTGCAGGATTTTACACTTCTGCATTGGCTTCATTTTTTAAGACTGGAGGTTGCCGCTTGGATGAGACACGATATAAAGGGGCAGGTTACATTTTGATACGAATAGTTACGACGTGATTTGACGCTGTCTTTACGATCCAACGAGACGCGATGTGATGATACTTCAGTTAAGGAAGACGAGGCTGAAGCAACGATTCAGACTGAAAGGTCACTTCCAGGACGAGGATTATACGATTAAAGATGAAGTTTCACAATGACACATCAACAAGATGAGCAGTCACTGTAATTCAACTTCAAAATGGCCGCCTCTAAAGGCTAAGTAGCATTGTATTCCTTCTCTGGAGTTCCTACAGCGACGTGTTCCTCGTCCACAGCCCGCAGGTAGAATACATCTCGTGTAACATCAATGTCTTCCTGCAGAAACAAACAGACGGAGAGGAAGAGTCCTCATTAGACGGACTGAACTGTAACGGAGCGGCTGAGGAGGAAAAACAAATAATGAGATCCAGGCTGCGTTTCTCTTCGCCTGAATGAGCATCATCTGTGAATTAAACAAACCATTAAAGGCATTCGTACTGCCGAGGCGTGTTTGTTACTCATGCACAGAAATAGCTGTTTGATATACAGATATTATATGACTTCAGGGACATGAAAGTATACTATTATTGCCTCATTGTCTTTCGTCTATTCGCCATCCCTTAAATAAAATGCACGTGATTCAGGCTGAATACAGGTCAGTTTGATTTACTGCTTTCATGCTGTTTATACCTTCGAAGAGGACGTCTCTCCTGTCAGACACGTCGGATCGCTCTTCGCTTATTGCATGTATTTAAATATTTTAAATGCTTATTTGCTGTAAAAGAAACAAACAGGGAGCGTCTGCAGCGGGACTAATGAGACCCTCCATCGGCGTGCAGAAACACATTGTTAGTTTTCATCTATTCGAACCTTTTTCTCCCCATTATTTCCTCCGTCACGTACAGACTGTTTGTTTGACGCTTACAGGAAAAAGAAGCCGTTTGACCTGTTGGTCGGCTAACTGTCGGAAGAGTCGGAGGTATTTAAAAAAACAAACTTCAGTTTTTCATGAATGTGTTTAGAAAACAGTGTTTTAAAAATCCATAAAAAACAGTTGTGACGTGACGTGACGTTAAAAATCTCCACGTGTGAAAAGAAATCAGACATTAAAAGAGTTAAAGGTCCAATCAGTGAGATGTGTAGAGACTGAACTGATAAAGTGAGCTTACTCTATGATCAGACATTAAGGAAACATGCTATGTTGAAGTGCTGGCTTCTCTGACAACAATGCAGCAGCCAGTATGTCCTCCTTCTAACTTTAGATTCTGGTCCTGAATGGTCTGGATTTGTTTGGACCAGAGAAGGTAGGCGGTTTTAAGGCACCCCCACACGGCCGTTTTGGACGCCCCTCGGTTTGCCAGATATGAGAGCAGTTATCAGGTCAAACCAACAGGTGTTGCAGCGATGGAAGCGGGCAAGAGAACTGGTTCAGATAGAAGTGATTGTACCCGACCTAAAAAGCCTCTGCATGTTTCTAATAAGCTCCACGAGCAGAAACGTGCTCAAACTAGGATCAATATTGGAGATGCTTTTGAAAAATGGAGAGAGGTTAGAACGCAGAAAGGTTTACAGACCGATGCAGAGCTGGATAAACACTGAAGCTTCAGTGTCCGTTCAGATGAAGACATAACTGTTTAATCCTTTAAATTATGTTCTAAATGGGCAGATTTTCTTTTATCACTATTTTGAAAGTGAAGTCTTTATTTTAACCTCTAAATTTAGTTGTTTTAAAAAAGAAAAAACCTCCCGAGAAACAACTGCAGTGTCAACCGCCAATAAACACCACAGAAGAAGAAGAAGAAGAAGAAGAATAGTTTAGTAGGTCCCTGATCCTCAGACTTTTGTCTTTGGGTCGTTTATGGAAAGTCACGACACGTATGACCTTGACCTGTTTGGATTTATAGATTCAGACTGTTGTTGTTGTTTGTTGGAGAAGACAAGAAAGATTTGGAAATGTTTGATTGGATGGTCTCGACTAAAATGATACGTTTCACCTCCCTAAGGGTTTTAAACATCGTGTGTCGACTCTTTTTATTTTATGATTTCACTTTAATTCATAAAGATTTGAGATTTAAATCCTTATGCGCACCAGAGATGTAAAAAAGTAAATTTTACTTAAAGTCGACTTTTACACGAGTACATTTACAAACTGGTAATTTAACGTGTACTTAAGTCTAATTTCCTCAAAGTAAAAGCACTTTTACTTGAGTAGAAGATTTCAGTTCTCTTTCCTCCTCTGACGGTTATTGCTTCTACTTACACCTGTTTCACATTGTATACTGTATATATTTATTTATATATTTGTTTTATGTCCTCTTAATGCGTCCCCATGTTTGTCCTGCATGCTTCATGTATTTCACACCTGTGGCTTCTCACCTGCTCGCCCCGATACGTGATGTTTTTTCTAGTTGCACCCTAATTATCGTCTTTTTCCCCTTTCTTGTTTTATTTTGTTTTTTAGGGAGCTTATTCTAAAATCTGTCCGTGCAGAGACGACAGATGGACACGATCCTTTTTACAGAAATGTTCATTAATATGCACTTTCCCTGTAAAATAAAATGATGTCAAATGTCACAGAAACAGTTTGTCCTCTTGTAAACAGAAAGTGTCTTTGCAGCTAAAAACATCTGTTGCTTTAAAATAAGTAAAATATTTACTTTATTCTTTTTAAACTTCTTGGCTGCAGAAGTCGGAGGATGTTTAGTTCAGCTGTCTTCATGTGAAGTTTGAGGCCTTTTTACTTCATAACAATAAAATCACAGAGATCCAGTCAGGAAGCTAAAACATGAAAACGAAGAATAAAATAATTAAAGCTGTTTAAATGTTTAAACGAGGATCAGCACGTGAGGACAAATCTAACGAAAATGTCAAATTTAATCATGTTTAGGCCTAAAAATGTGAATTTCATGCAGAGCAGATTTTTATTTAGATGTTTGCACTGATTTAAATTTAAGTGTTTGCACGTGCACTAATGTTTAAACTCTTTTATGTCAAAGTAAAAACAGCAGCTTGTGAATTATTATTATTAAAACAACAATTGTAATGCAAAACACGCACGTGCTTCATGATAAATGAAGCTTTAATCCGACATTTTATAACGACGTCACTGTTAATAATCGATGGAGGGAAATTATTTAGAGTTTTTTGGATGAATTAGACATAAAAGACGTAAAGAATAACTCCCTGTTATCCTGCATGAGGCTCTCTAATGTTTCCTTATTCAGGTGACTGGGTATCTGAGTCCCTCGTGCACACCGGTATCCTCTTAATCTGCGTGTTTTCATTCGTTTATGACGTCAGGACCGAATAAAAATAACCTCAATGTAATTATTTAACCGTTTGAGAATCGGACTCACCGAGCTCGATTAAAAAAATAGTCCCAGAATATCCCTCATGTGGCGGAGGAAGAGAAGGCGCGTGCTGCCGAGCCAGAGCTCACAAAATGGAGAGAGAGAGTGTGTGTGTGTGTGTGTGTGTGTGTGTGAGAGAGAGAGAGAGGAGGAGGGTTGTTAGGAGAATCAAAACAATAAACCTGTTTTATCCACTTTCTTTATTTTACTAAAAGTTGTACCGGAAACGCGAGAATTAATGAACTTTAACGAAAACAACGGGACATTCGCAGTTTCTCCAACGAAAACACGTTTTTTTTAAAAACATTTCGCTCTTATGCAACTTGTTTTGAAACTCTCAGTGAAAGTGGGATGAATGAGACCGAGATTAAGGCCCCGAAAACGAACAGAAAGGTGAAAAAGTATCTCAAATAAACAATCAACTTCCGCTCTACAGACTTACTTTAAAATAATCATCATTTGTTCCGTTTTACAAAGTTCATGTTTCAAAACTTTGAGTTAGAAATCTGTCTTTTAAACTGAGTGACTCGCTTTAATTCAATAAATGTGAAATAATCATAATTAAATTATTTTGTGACTGTTTGTGGTTAAAGTTAGAGAAAAGAAACCGTTATTAAAAGCTCTACTTACTTCTCTTTCGCAGTTCGGGGCGCTGCCGCCACCAAGCGGCCGAGAGGAGGGACTGCACCTCTACATCCGGGCCTTCAGCAGAGGGAAGCCGGGGCCTTGAGCTGGGAGGCCTAAAGAGGAGAAATAATCGATAATTAAATCAGACAAAACTAAATAAAATCGTTTTAATTGAATAGTTCATTCAGAAATATTTGTATTCCTGTTTTGAACTTTTAAACGGACTCTTTAAAGAACTCGATGCGATCTTTACCTCTTGTCTGTTAGTTTAAACATTATACAAATGAACTAGTAAAACATTTATCACTTAAAAGTTTTAATTTAGATTTTAATCTGTTGGGATAATTTATTTGTTTTATTTTGAAACAAATAAATCTGCATTCTGTTCTGATTTCGACCAAAAATAATCCCGTTTCCGGTTTGTCTCATAAAGGAGACAGCTGTTGCTAATTAACGTGATTAAAAAATAACTTTATTAACGTCAGAAATAAAAGCAAAGCACGAGGTTGAGAGTGCGCGTTCACGAGCAGCCTCGCGGGTTTAATCCGCGTTACCTGTGGGTCTGGATCCGTTTAGGCCCAAATCGAGCCTGACAGAAGAACAGGTGAATGATTTTTAATCAATAACCGCACGTGATACCGATTAATCGCTCCGCCCATCGAAGAGCTGACGTGAATTCACTACAATCCGCATTGGAGGCTCGCGCCGCGGACTACGTCACAGCCTTTAATCGGACCTCCAAAATTGTGCGCGATCGGCTCACTTATTTAATAAACAGTGATGGTGCGCGTTACCGCCACGTGCACGCAGTTTAATGATGACGTGCACCACCTGATAGGTTAGATTGACAGGTGACGCGAAACCAGGCATGACGTCACTGAACGGTAATTTACTGTCACCATGACAACTAAATTATTCAATCGCATAATTTCTTAAACATCAGACAAACGTGTTTATTAACTTTTATAATGTTTAAATGAAGATTACATTATTGTGATTGGAGGGGATCAAAATGACGACACGTGATGACGTCAGTAAGAAGGCTGATAAAATAATTACTTAACTTTTTTTTTCAAAGACAACAAAGAAAAAGAAGTGAAACATGTCTTTATAATAAATGTATTAATTCTTCATCCGCACATTTATCAAACTTTAATTTAAATCTGAGGACAACATTTAAAACGTTGAATAAATATTTTCATGTAACGTAACATTGAAACCCCTCCCTGTTCTGTTTCATGTTTCTCTGTTAACTTTGTGATAACTCTTCAATACAGATTAAATAAGAATAATTAAGGTGTGATGTCATGATAACAGAAGAGGTCAAATTCACAGTAACAACCAGCGTCTTCACTTCCTCCTGCTCCACCTGCAGCCTTCTTACAGGTGTATAAAGAACTTTTATACACCTGCACCACCTCACCACGTGATTATGACTTAACGCAGCTCACCTGCCTGACTCATCTCAACTCTATAACACGGCTTTGTATCTTTCACTCTTTTATTTTGAAACTTATTATATTTCATCTTTTTTTATAATACCTCTTAACGTCTCTTGTTCCCTTTGTCGTGATGCTTTTGATGCTGAAATGTGTTGTAAGAAAATTTGTCACATTTTTACCCAATGACATTTTCTTTTCAGCCTAAAATGCGCCGTATTTCTTTTTTCTTTAAGGTTTCTTTTTGAGCTCTTTATACCTTTTTTAGAGAGACAGGACAGAGTTAGAAAGAGAGAGAGGGGAGCGACATGCGGGAAAGGAGCTACAGGTCGGATTCGAACCCAGGCCTTCCCATTATAAGACCGCAGTGTTCTGTTATTTGTAAATAACATCATATTCTACATAAAGTAAACTGATAACTTGTGAATAATCATCAGAGATCTTTTCAACACGATGCCAATGAAGGACATTCATCATAACAAACACCTGTGAAGAGCTCATGGATTTGTTTGTGTCTGAGTTAACTAAATGATCTTTTCTAAATAAGAAAAACGGATGTCGCCCTCTGGTGGCTGTTTTTTTTTTTTTTTAGAACAAGCATACAAGAGATTATTCAGTCATGGTTGGAACTTCTTAAAGGTCCACTCAGTGAGATGTGTAGAGAGTGAGATGATAAAGTGACCTTACTCTATGATCAGACATTAAGGAAACATGCTATGTTGAAGTGCTGGCTTCTCTGACAACAATGCAGCAGCCAGTATGTCCTCCTTCTAACTTTAGATTCTGGTCCTGAATGGTCTGGATTTGTTTGGACCAGAGAAGGTAGGCGGTTTTAAGGCACCCCCACACGGCCGTTTTGGACGCCCCTCGGTTTGCCAGATATGAGAGCAGTTATCAGGTCAAACCAACAGGTGTTGCAGCGATGGAAGCGGGCAAGAGAACTGGTTCAGATAGAAGTGATTGTACCCGACCTAAAAAGCCTCTGCATGTTTCTAATAAGCTCCACGAGCAGAAACGTGCTCAAACTAGGATCAATATTGGAGATGCTTTTGAAAAATGGAGAGAGGTTAGAACACAGAAAGGTTTACAGACCGATGCAGAGCTGGATAAACACTGAAGCTTCAGTGTCCACCACATGGCGACCTGCGTGAGCATCCACTCTAGAGAGGGGGGGGGGGGGGGGGGGGGGAGACAGCTCTCTGCAATGATTAGAATTTAGACTGCAGTACCCATTTTAAACACTAGGTGTCAGAGATACATATTGCTCCTTTAAGTTGAATCACTCACCTGTTCTGGAGTTTTTCTGTTTTGCTGTAGGTGTTTACACTTTTCATAAATCTTCTCCGAGCTTCTCTCTCAACTAGGGAGGCAAATAATCGTTACCTTCATTATCGAGTCATGTGCTGGATATTCTCAGGATAAAAAGAACAGATTAAAAAACGTTTAAGAAAGTCAGAGGCGTCTAAATAATGAGGTCCAAATGCTGAGAGGAACTTTGAATTCAACATGTTGAGGTCAAAGCCAAACTTTTAGTGACAGGACGAGCTGAAGAAGCATTTTAACCTCATTCTCGAGTTCTTTCTCTTAAATTACCTTTCGTCTAACACTTGGCCATAAAATATTCTGGAGGTTTTTTAAAGTTTTTCTCAACATCTGTGTATCAAAGTGACGTCTTCAAATATATCTTTAGTCCAACAAACCGTGAACAAACGAAGAAGTCCTCCAGGAGAAAACCTCGAAACATTTAAATTAAGAAGAAAGTTTGTAATCACTGCTTTCTATCAACGCAGCTTTTTCTCACCCTCAGATTTATGGTGCGTTTCATTTCTTACGAGTCGGAAATTCCAAGTTGCCGGTCTGATACGTCATCAGGAACCCCCCCTGAAGTCGGAATTTCGACTTGGAAACTCAGAGAACCTTCAGTAGACTGAACTAAAACCAACATGGCTGCTACGTGCGTCAACAGTAACGTTAAATCTGTACACTGTCGTGTTTATTAGCTGCTTAGTCCTGTTTTTGTGTAATTAAATTGATCACATCGATTGTGCCGTGCGAGTTCTATCCGTGGACATGTCGTGTTATTTTAGCTGCATTCAGGTGCTCCTCGGGCGGCCCAGTTTCCGAGTTGGGAGGTCGTTCTTCCAACTTCTGTGAGTTCACGTGACTTCATTGTGGAAAGTCGACGAAGATGTATGAATGTCTCTGATACCGGTTATATTTCAGCAAAAAGTTGATGCGCAATACGTGAATTAACACAAAGTATGTGAACATTAACAAATTATATGTTGCCGCCATGTGAAGACGTTTCTGACGTCAAGTCGGCCACCTAATTTTTTTGGTGACTTGTGCAGGCGTTCATTCGCATTTTACAACTCGGATACTCGTTTTTCCGACGGTCTGACACCACATGAACGCACCATTAGGCCCGCAGTTCATGTAGTTTGTTGGTATCGTCAGGTATTAGCTAACAAAACACAGGTACTCCTGGGGGCGTCCATGATGCTTGTCCGACCTGTCGCCAACTCGCAAAAGAAACGCGGTTAACTCGGGTGTGACGTCACTCCCAGCTCCGAGGTAAATTGAACGCACCATCAGCAACTTGATCCTGTAAAACTGATGAGTTCAATGACACGTGTTCTTTCAGGTAAAATTCAAATCAGGAGTCTCTCCATGAATTATAAAACGAAACCTGGACGAGTGCGAGCCGCCGTCCCGTCCGTAAGGAAAGCATCACTGATGGTGATGATAATAAAACATTTTATTTGTATAGCACTTTTCTAAATACTCAAAGACACTTTACAAGGAGAGAAAGCAACGATGAAAACATGTCATGAATAAAAATAGAAACAACTTTAAAAAGAGAGATAATACAATGTCAGTAGAACGGTGGGGATTTCCATGAACACCGTGTTAGCGTAACAGAACTACAAACTGGATCCATGTTAGGCTGTTGTTGGCCGTTTACAAAACTCGCTTCTTCTTCTTTTTGTGGGTTTATTGGCTGCGTACGGAAACGACCTGAAGTCGGTGTGTGATGTTTGCTAACAGGAGGATCAACACTGGCGGGGAGTTTTAGGAGGTTCAGAGCTGCAGAAAGATTTCTTCCTCTGTGGCGCCCGGAAGCAGCCGTGTCCTGCCGCTGCTGCTGCGTGAGTGATGACGGGTCGACGTAAGGCGATGTTACATCTTTACAGCTCCAGACAGAGAAGAGGAAAGTGGGCGGGGCGACAGGAATAATTATGCAGCACTCGTCTTAAAGTGCTTTAACGTGAGAGGAGCAAACAGTCAGTGTGGAACAAAAAGGGGTGGAGCTTTTAACCGTTTGAATCCCAGCCAACAGATTATTAGAACTACAACAACAAGCCACCAGTCAGATGCATGTTTTAGAAAAAAGTGAGCTTTCAGTTGTGTGTTAAAAGACGTAACGGCGCCAAACTTTCACCATCGAGGTCCTTTGTTTGTTTGAAACAGCAGAGCTTCAGACTTCACAACACAGAAGCTTCAAAAAGTTCTGCAGAGCGACGGGGGTCCGTGCTGCCCGTCAGAGATCACAGAGAGGTGTGTGTGTTTGTGAGCTTTCTGAAATAGTCAAGACACCTCCGAACACACGATATACACAAGCTTCATTCTGGAGCACGTGGAGGGGGAGGGGCGTAAAAAAAACTAAACAGAAGAAGAAGAAGATCCTCGTCTTCTTCCTGAAGCCACAAAACGTCGGGGTTTATGTTCAGAAACATATCAGACTGAAGGGACGACTTTGTCACATTTACGTTCGGTGCCCTGAACCCGTCGAATCTCAGGGTTCTTTAATAAAAATAAGTTTTCGTTTCATTTAACAAAAGGAAAATAAGGGAGGAAGGGGGAGACACTATTCAGAACGGGGAGGAAGGATAGATATTTCATAACTAGAGCGGGGGAGGAGGATTAATTCTTAGTGAGGGGACAGACATTTTAACTTATATCAGTACATGGCATAGATCATACATGAGGGTCAAGGCAACACATTTTTATACCTAACTACTCAGTTATCAATCTCAACTAGTTCTGCCCTCCCCCGGCCCAAACACAACGTTCCAGAGGAAGGGGGAGGAGCGTCCAGAGTCCTCCCTCCTTGATGCTGAGGTTGGGGGAGGGTGGTGTGTGTGTGGGGTTGGACGCGACGTGTAGGGGGGGAGGGGGTTGGCCGGGTCCAGGGGGTCTCATTGATTGTAGAGCGAGCGCTGCTCCCAGGGCATAGCCTGGATGGTGCGCGGCACGGGGGAAGGCTTCAGTGTGGGCGCTCCGTTCGGATGGAGGGAGTGGCCGATGGGGTTGATGGTGGTGAGGGGCCGCTGGGGGGCCAGAGAGAAAGTGTCCTGGTGCTTCGGCTGCAGGGGGGAGGAAGGGGGCAGGAGGGGGAGGAGCCGTTTTAGGAAAAGGACGGAAAAGAAGGGGAGGGGGGGGGGGAGAGAGAAAGGGCAGCGTCAGTGTGACTTCTTGAACAACAGTTTGATGCATCGATGGAGTCAGATGAATAAAAAAAAAAGAGGTTTAGAAAAATAACAAACGTGGAAACTTTGCAACAATGCAGAAAACAACAGTAAAGGTGAGTCGCAGAGTAAACAGAGAAATGAACTGTTAGAGAAACGGTCTGAAAATCACATCAAACTACGGTTGTCATGGTAGCAGATTAAACTTTGATATGATTTGATGATTCCTTTGAACTGAATCGTGAATATTTGATGAAAAAAACTGATTTTAAATTGTTATTTGATTCAATGACATGAAGAGATTGTGCAGCTCGCACTAAAGCAGAAACATGAGACACACAGAGGTGAAAGAATGATTAGTTTGAGGAAAGGCAGGAAAAGTTGGCGGCACAGCCCCACGTTAGTGCGGTCTCACCGGCAGAGAGGCGCCGCAGGAGTTTAAGAGAGAGAGAGCTCGGCAGCTGATTTCAGTCCGCTGGATTATTTCACAGAGCACAGAGAGCTACGGCTGTTATTTCACCAGCTTTGGTTTCTGTTTGCTGGTTAAACGTGCATGACGTATGTCGTGTGCGATGGCACGCGGTCCTGCATGTGCTGCAGTTGTTCATAAATGAAACAACGATGGATTCAGAGAAAGCAGGTAGAACTAATGTGGTGAAGGCAGAGCTACAGCGCACAGTTAAAAACAGAGATCCGTCTGTTCGACTGAGAGCTCTGGGGGGAGTCACACATACTAAAAAAAGTTCACGAGAGTCGAAAGTGACAGATCGACATCGTATGCTGTTTATAAAAACATGTGACTTCTTGGTCAGAAGTAGCAGAGACTCAGGAACGTGGCCTCACGACATGAGACACGATTGCAAAGCAGGTGGGCTGGAAAATCTCCGACTGCAGCCAAAACGAGGCTCTGCAGCCGACAACAGTTCAGGTTGTATTTTACTTTAACATCTTAACATGAGAGGATTGCCACAAGGTGTGTTGTTGTGAAGTCTGAGAACTCTTATTTGGTTACTGTTTGACGTAACTATAATTTATGCAGCGATATCGAAGAAACACAGCTTGATGTGTGCCACAAAAAGTTAAGCAAAAGAAGACAGCAGACTGAAACCGAAAGATTTAAGTAGAGCGCTCAGATAGTGTCGACCAGGAGACTCTTCAGACTCACACCTGTTCACCTCGCTGTACCGCAGCTCACTTCTCAACAGCTCGGAGAACAGACATGAGCTGTGACCGAGTTTCCAGGTGGACACACAGAGAATTGAAGAATATTAGTCCCTCTGTCCTGATGTTAGTACGCAGACAGGGAGGAGGCAGCTAGCCTGCAGGGAAGCTGACGGCGGTGTGTGTGTGGCGGCTCTCTCTCCTACCATGGGGTTGGCGCTCAGCCTAGTGTATCCCGAGCTCATCTCCTTTACCTCAGGCACCAGGGGCTGCAGCAGGGAGTAGGAGGAGGACGGGGTAGAGCTGGAGGAGTGGTGTTTGTTAGAGGACGAGCTCCTCATGCTCTGCTGGCTGCTCTGGGACGACACCGAGCTGGGACGGCCCTGCAGGAAGACACACACGCACACACGCATAAGCTCAACAAACACTTTCTCATAACAACCAGGTTAAAGAAGTCTGCAGGTAAAAGAGGTCATAAGGGCTGAGTGAATATAGATCCTGCTTGAGCAACCTTACAACATCTAACAGCAAACTCTTGACAACTTATGCTGGCTACAAACTTGACCCATGGTTGTCAACTGGTCGGTCGGGACCCAAAACGTTTTTTTTGTGGGTTGAGGATGTCTGCCAGGTAAAAAAAAAGTTGTGGTTTTAAGTCTTTGCTGCACTTTTATTTAAACGATGTGTGAAACAGGGTTTATGCATGCTCAGTAGGTGGCGGTGGTAATGCACCTTAAAGGCAGCGTTGATCATTTTAAAAAAACTAGCATGATTTTGAAAGTAGCATTCCCTCAGTGCACCGTCTACACCCACCCCCTCCACTCTGTGCTCCCTCAAAGCCACGCCCCTCCCTTACATGCACGAGCGCCGTTGCTCCAGAAGCGGACCTCAGGTCATCGCTTGCATTGTGTAGAAACTACGTCGTCTCATGTCTCATTCAGCGGTAAGTAAACTCACAGTATAAACTCCGTCATCGGTGACGTGCTTTGAGTGTGGGCTAGAGCACGCAAGGGGTAGAGAGCAAGCAGGGAGACAGGGAGGCTGTGATTGGTTCATCAGATTGGTACCTCGTGGCAGACATTGGTCGAAGTTTTAACAGACTTACAACTGCTACAGATGACAGATTTTCTTTGTTCCTTTTTCAGAGCACATGAGTTATTAATTTCTGTCAGGACCTAAAGACAATTTCAACCAAAATCTTAAAAAGTGGATCTGGAGAAAATGACCAACCCTGCCTTTAACGCTGGTCATCTGCCATTAAACGACAAGATTACAAGATTCACTTTTTCATTTCATGTTTTTTAGCGTTTGAAAAGTTTGGGTTGCGATTTGTCATTCTGAAGGTGTTGATGCGACCTGAGGCAAGACCAATCAAGAACCACCGCACTCGAGGATTTTAGGCCCGAGAAAGACTGTGCTGTAAACGGGCATTAGTAATATGGTTATAAGGTCACCATAAAGCAGAATTAACAAGTGAGAGAAGGGATGGATCAAGTCCTTTAGTTTAATTACATGGTTCATCTCTTATGTTGCCAATCAGAATATGGATCTATGAATAGAATCTATTCAATCAGGACTATGTAAATCCTCAGTTGGGGACACATCAGCGATTAGGTTTCTCGTCCTACCTGGTGGGGGTCAGACACCGGTTGGCTCCCTTGTCCTGGCTGCGACATCGGGGAGACGCAATGGGAGGGCAGCGCGTCCTGCTGGCCGTGTCCTCCGTGCTGCATCATGGAGTTAGCATTGTTCTGCTGTTGTTGTTGCTGCTGCTGACGGCGAGCATTGTTGGAGAAATTGCGACGACTGCCAGACTGCACGAGAGGAGGGAGGAGAGAAAAAAAGAGATTTTGTGGTCACCTCCTGTTTTTGTGCTTCATGCAGCGTGTGACGAGAGATCAGATACAGAGAAGAGGAGAGGTGACGGATGAGTGTGATGAAATCTTTTCCACACTGAATCACCGCTCACTGCGTAAAGTCTACAGACTGACTAACCTCCCTCTCTTTACACCTGTCGGTATGAGTGGATGGAGTGGTCACTTTGTGCACACACACACACACGGATACACTCACACACACTGTCACCTCCAACATCTACGTCCCTCCCCGTTATCATCACGACTACAGCAGACGCTCGCTTTAACGATTCTTTC
Source organism: Tautogolabrus adspersus (assembly GCA_020745685.1). Lineage (NCBI taxonomy): Eukaryota > Metazoa > Chordata > Actinopteri > Labriformes > Labridae > Tautogolabrus > Tautogolabrus adspersus. Next base: position 1,595,093 of record CM036553.1, read on the forward strand.
TTTTACGGGGTGTTCAGGCCAAAATGAAGCCGACTTCTGAAACACTTGGATAAAACAGAGTCAAAGCAAAGACGCAAACTGACAACAATTGAAGCAACATCTTAATTTGCATCTTTTGCAACAGTTTAAACGTCTTTAGAGAAACGTGCATGATGCTGCATCAGGGTGGAGTCTCCTGACATCGCGTCAGAAATGGTTAAAACAAACTCCATTCAAAAAACAACTATGAACAGGTGGCTAACGTGGTTTCCTGCCTTTTCTTGCAGACAGGACAGACAAAACTTAAGTTCAGACTTCTTAGAAATCCTCACCCTGATGTCGTTATTTCAGCGTCAGGTCATCAAACTGGGACCTGGTACTGATCCGAGCTAACAGGTCATCATACTGGGACCTGGTACTCCAAACTTGCCGCTGCCAGGCATAGGATAGAATTTGTGTGACAAGTTACGAAAGCCTATCAGCATTGAGATTCACTTTGTATGACACAGGGTTTCTGTCGTATGAAACAGATGTTGTTGTTTTTGAAAGCTGCGGTACTTTTCAATATTATCGATCCAGTGTTTCCCACACAGACATCTGTGATACCTGGGTGGCCCGCCCTTTTTTGGTTTATCGATAAAATCACTGCACGAGGGAGAGAGAAGCGCTGACGTACATCTCTCCTATAAATGAAACATTATGAGGCTACGTCTTTTTAATATTTTCTGCAGCTTCAGTGAGCGTTGTGATGCACGTCATATTCGTGAATCCCCTGATGTGATAACGGGATAAACATTTCAAGATGCGAGTAACGTACTTGAGCGTCTCTAACGTACTGCTGGTGAATTAAAGCAACAGGTTGAGGAAAGCTGAGACGCTGTGTGTACAATAAACATGAATCATGTTCAGCATGTTTACACGTTTTAAAGACCAGATTCACCTGCAAAATAAATATTTAGAATTAGTAAGGGCTGGATTACTAGTCCTGCTCGCGATAGAACTCGAAGTCTGAAGTGACATGAAGAAGTCAGCAGCTCGAGTTAGTTTCGCTCCTGAAAGACAAAGCAGCCGAATATCAAAGCAGCATTTGGGGGTGAAGGTAAAAGGACATTTTCTTCTTTAGCATGGAGTTTGTTGTGCAAACGGGATGAGATATCGTGGTCAGATACCATCAATAGTTTGTTTACACTTCTATGTTTAAGTCATTTTAACGCCGCTCGCCATATAAAACCAGTTTGAACCTTCAGATCGATCAGACGTGGACCCGTTTTAAGGGATTTGGCTCCTCTTATGATCTTGTTTATGTTCGTCCTCACTCACAGCTACAGCTCAGTCTGCTGACTCCACCTCACAAACACCAACACACACACACGGAGACATGCTCACTCACGCTCACACCAACCTGGTTTTTGGCCGCGGCGCTGCAGCGGTGCTGGGCCAGGTCCAGCATGGTTCTGTAGCTCTTAAAGCAGGACGGGCAGTTGAACCGGTTCTTATTAACCAAACCCCACACACACATACACACACACAGACACACACACACATAAATTTGGATTACTACACTTGTGAGGAAAATCCACTGAAGTGTTTTCACTCCCTGACCCTGTCCCTAAGCTGAGCCTAACCCTGGTCTAACCCTGACTGCACAGCATGCGTTCTCTGCGGGAGGGTGTGAGGCTGCTGCTGGAGAGAGGACACGGTTACAAAATATTACATGCACGCAAATAATACATCAAATGTCTTAGCACACATGCATAAATGTAAACACACACAGCAGGGCTAAGACACTAAAGCATCCCTGTCGTCCTTGGAATGATAGAAAATGAGCTACGGACCAGGTGAGCTGTGTGCTGCAGCATCAGAGCGGTCTAATATCAACATGAACATTAAAGTTTTAAATGCTGCAGCTGTAACGTTCTCTACCGACGTTCTCCACATCCTGCAGGCTGAAGAACATCACCTAACAGCCGATTTCCACATAGTTCATGCGTTCTGTCAACACCACAGTTTTGCTCCAACCGACGGTGCACGTCATGACCCACTGGGTCAATTTCTGGAGCGTGAGCACAGCTGTACTCACACTTTCACGAGATCACAGAAGAACTACAAGATCACGTGTGTATACAGAAAACAGCGTGCAAACAACATAATGCTTTGTCTTTCTGAGGATGATTTGTTGTTCACACGGAGACTGTTTTTAAAGTGATAAAGTGATGGAAAATAACATCGTGAGCCCGTATACTGTGTTTTATTTTGAAATTGGCCAGATGCTCTGTGCGTTTTCTTGTGTGACTTCCTGTCTGGGTCGTTCTATTCTGTCCAGCTTGACGCGTGTTTGCAGCAGGCTCCGTCAAAAATACACTTGGTGCATATTTGAAACGGAGCAGAGAGGAGTTGCGCTTCTGGCACGCTCCATGGACGGACCGCGGCGTGTGATGTGGAAACAGGAGCATTGACTAGAGTGGTTCTTTTGCATTTAAATTAATGTTACAATGTTACAATGTTACAATTCACTTAGCAGACGCTTTTATCCAAAGCGACGTACATCAGAGAGTAAGTACAACACTAATCCATTCATACACCGCCGCCGAAGCAGCGGGAGCAATGCAGGGTTAAGTGTCTTGCCCAAGGACACATCGGACATGTTGCTCAGCTGGGGATCGAACCCTTGACCTGCTGGTTGAGAGTCGACGACCCTACCAACTGAGCCACAGCCGCCCGCTGTCATTAAGCAAATGATATTCCAATAGATTCTTAGCTGCTGAATGAAGTTACAGACACGCACATTTTTTATATGCAACATGCTGATTTTACTGATAATATCCGTTTTATTTAGACGTCTGCAGATCATTCAGCTCTCTGTAAAAAAATCGTGTTAACAAAGAACACTAAAGGGTTATTTGGATTCTCTATAAATGAAGTCCAAAGCCTGCTGGTCCGTAGTGTTTGCATTTCTAAGGGCCCGATCACACAGAGACACGTCGCTAGAAAAGCCTCGCCAGCAAAACCATTGTTCTCCTCTGGTACAGCGTGATCTCCGGGCGCTCTTCTGGTAACATTTAATTTCCGATAACATGCACCAACCCTCTTTTTTTCACACATATTTTTTTAACAGGTACAAGTGCAGCCCGACACACCCTCCGCTGTCTTCACAGCAAACACTGGCTCACCTGGCTGGTCGAGGCGGCGGTGCAGCGGTGCTGGGCAAGCTCCAGCATGGTCCTGTAGCTCTTGCAGCAGGAGGGACAGTCGAAGCGGTTGGGTCCGTCATCGTGGATCCTCTGGTGGTTACGGAGATACCGGGCAAGGCGGAAAGCCTTCCCGCACAGGTCGCACATGTAGCGCTTCTGACCGTGGATTCTCATGTGGTTACGCAGGGACATGTAGTTGGTGTAGGGCTTGCTACAAAAGTCACACCTGGGTTTGGGACAGGAAAATATCGCAGATGTTAAATGGATTAACGATATCAGAGACATTTATAAGTTGCATAAAAACATTCAGACATCTTTTCTGACATTCACAGTAGATTACAACACGCAAGAAAATATAAACTATTTCTGTTAAATGTCTCGAGTCTCTACCTGAAGTCTCCAGTCTTGTGGGTGAGCTTGTGGTTGAGCAGGGAGCTGGCGTGCTTGTAAGCACAGGTGCACAGATCACACACGTACGGCCTCTCATCGGACTCCATGTCGTCTGATGCCGACGTCGGCGGCACTGGTGCAGGCGCTCGGGACTCAATGGAGAGACTGGAGCTGGAGAGAGACGCTGAAGAGAGGCTGGAGCTGGAGAGGGCCGCGGAGGAAGAAGGGAGCTGATCGCACCAACTGATGGTCGAACTCGGCTGTCACAGACGAAAGAAAACAATTAGTCCTCCAACGTGCAGAACTGAGACGATGCTGCACTTTCTTCTTTAAGCTCTGCTGAGGTGATTAAACTTGTGTTGTACGGTGCATGATTAATTTCAAACTGAAACATTAAATATGGATCATCACTTGAATTGCACATTTGCACACCTCCACTTTGCACATCCCATTTTGGTTTGTGCTCTTGACTGATCTTATTGCGTTGTTTTATTTGGTTTTATATTTTGTTGTGTTGTCTGATTTTTTAAAATTTGTTTCTGTCTCTGTTTTTACGCTGATGTTGTCCTTGTGTTTCTCGTCTTCTGTGTGCTCCTGCTGCAATACTAATTTCCCTTTGTGGGACAATAAAGAATCTGAATCTGAATGAGGAAAAGCAACTTGTTTTTGTGAGGCTTTTGAAAAGCAGTTCAGCACCACGGACAGCAACTCCGTCCACATAAACCCGTCGAGCCTCAAACTGATACCAAAAACTGAGCAGAAATCCACTAAACCTGAGCAGTTCTTACTAAATGTACGAGCATTTTGTCCCATACTGACTGTTTTCTTAACGGGCTTATGAACTACAAGGCAACACTCTGCTTAACTCCCTGCAGCAGCGGGACTGAGTAGAGGATTGCAACAGGTGACAAGCAGAGACAAAAAACTAACAATCACATTAAACTTTACCGAAGTGCCCTGAATCAACGTGTGCAAAAACAGAAGCTTCTCGCACAGCTGGGACACGTCAGCAGATAAAAAAACGTCCCTTAAAAACTGTGCAAACTGTTTTTAAACACACCACTTTTTAGATGCTCAATGTTACCCAAGAAAATAAACAAGTAGAAGAGCTTTGACCACAGCTCAAGATTATTCCATCATATAGAAGGAGCTGTTCCATCTCGTCTGAACATCGTCATGGAGACGATCTGTGGACACTTCTTACAGTTCAGTGTGAATGTCTTCAAAGAGAGACTGTGCGAGCTGTGGATGTTTAATGTACCCAAAGAGGTTTCTTGATTGACCATCAGTGCAATATTCTACAACATCTGATGTGTAAATTACGTCAATATTGGACATAATACCAATATTAGATTGGATAGAAAGTAGGGATGTAACGATTCACTTAACTCACCATATGATACTGGGTTCACGATACGATTCTCTCATGATTTATTTTTTAAAATGTATTTTACATTATGACTGAAACAGATTCCTTTAGGAGCTGCTAACCTGCTTGTCAGTGTGGTTTGGTCTTTTAATGTTTGTTTCTCTCAACAAGGGGAGGTGATTGGAGCTTCTCATTGTGGTGTCGATTAAATATTGCATCATGTTGGTTGTGCTATTTGTGTAGTTCTCTGTCTTCTTGCAATATTGTCACACAGTTTTTGTCTTGTCTGTTATCTTCTCACCTCTTTCATTTTCTGTCTTGAAGCCAAAATGCTTCCACACCTCCGATTTAAAAGACGGTGGTGCGTCCTCAACTTAAAAAATCTTGCTCTACAGCTGCTGACGCTCACCATATCATTGCAAGTACCGATGTGAACCTTGACACCTTTGAATCGATTTATCACGATTTTACGATTAATCTTTACATCCCTAATCGACAGCTTTACGTTTTGGTACTAGTTGAGTACATGAACTGTCCCCTGTGATGCTTCTTCAGGTTACAGAACAAATGTGAATGATCAATGGCGTTAATTGTGATTGTTTACATGCAGACAGCATAGGAAGACTAAAGCAGAGACGTCAGATGATTGACAGGTGGACTCCTCATAATGTAAATACAGTTTTGGGAAAAACAAAAACAGTGAGAGAGTTTGAAGTTAGCAGAGATCCCTGAATGAACACTAAGTGGCTGTTTAATTAACTTGTGACAGCTTAAGATACTTTACATGAACTTCAAATATACAAACATATAGATTAATGTGTGTGTGCAGATAATCTGAGCTGAGGGAGGCCATGAATGAACCTCACAGTCTGGCACCACAAAGAGGTCTTTCAAAGTCCTCCGCGGGGCGTCTTCCGCCCCCGTTTCCTGTGGGACAGCCTGCTCATGTTTACTTTGCGCTGTTCGCTAACAATATCACAGAACTTACGCTTTTAATATTCACCTTAAGCTGCTCAAATGCACCCATTAAAAGGTCAATGACACCTTACAGACTTCTCTTATAAATTGAACAGACAGCTCTCCCCTAAAATAAACCGCCGCTTCTCCGCGCTGCTTGTTTTGCGGAGCTCAGCTGTGTTGTTAGTGTTAGCATTTGTTAGCATTAGCTCCGCGCTGCTAAGCTACATTTATATACATATAACTCATCATTATGCGCCTCCTCACAAAGCAATTACACAACAGTTTTAAACACGTCCTAGCTCACTGAACTTTTCACATAAAGCGACTTGGATATACTTTAAAGGAGCTAACAGTATTAGCCACTTAGCTTTACAGCTAACAGACAAACTAGGCCGCGAGCCTCTCAGCATGACGGTGGGAGCGTTAGCATGAAGCTAACTGTGTATTTATCGCTCTTTCAGATCACTCCGCGCTACTAAACTGAGTGTTCCTCAGTCGTTCAACAACCCTGTGTAAAATAGGACAATTTTCCAAGAGCACAGCTGGTAAAATGTTGGTGTAAGAGGCGTTTTGTGTTGCCGTTTGTCGGCTAGCTTTGACGGCTTTCTTACTCCGGAGTCGTTGGGATCCTTTTTCCAGAACAATTGGGAGCAGTGGCCGAAAGTCTCCGTCGATGTCACATAGTTCACTCCGTTTCTGTCCTGAAAGTCTCCGTGTGTGCTGCCGGTGTTTGTCCTGGCGTACATCGTCGGTTTTCAGATTCTTAGACTCTTTTTTTTCTGGCTGAAAAAAGAAATAGGGCCGCTTTGTAAGGATCTCCTTCCGAAAAGAAAAATATTTCTTCAGTGAAATGAGCGTTTTGGCGGCGGACATATCTGAGCACGCAGATCGTTACCGCCACCTGCTGGACCGGAGTGTAACTGCAGCGATCGTGGACAAGGAAAATGCTCCTTAATGTTCTAATAAATAAAGTTAAATCTAGCACTCACCGTAATAAAAGTAACAAAAATAGCAATACAACTGCTACTCACACTTCTTATAGTCCTTATGATAATAATAATAACAACAATATAGTATACAGAAGCCCTAAGAGCAGTTGTGTAGTGGTGCCTGAAGGATTCTCCCCAAATGTATTTTCTTTACGTGGCTGCTGCTTCATTTTAGGAAGTAGATTGTTATGAAATTAACATTAGCCACAGAAGAGAGCAGATTTTATCATTAGAACTGTCCAACAGACTAAAGGCTGAGGTAACATAGTTCTGCATTAACTACTCCTTATTAAGCAGTGTTGGGTTTCAAAGCAATGCACCGGTGTACTAACTGATCACATTTTTGTTGTAACAAGTTACATTATGGATTAGTTTGACAATTCAAGTAATCAGTTATTATTTAGAAGTGTTTATACCCTCTGGGGACTGAAAATAAGTGGATATACTCCATACCTGCGTATACCCTGCACTTAGGATAAATAATCTGTTGTGATAAACCTTGAATCTGGCCCCGCCCCCTTGACTGTAAGAAGGGGCCTTGCAGCTTTAAGAGTAAAGAAATGCAGCAAAGAGTATAAAACCCCCTTTTATTCCAGGATCCTGCAGCAGAGATAAAAACAACAAGCAGGGAAACATTTTCGTGTCAAAGCGAAAGTATTTTATTTTCACATCGAGCCTGTTCGTCCAGATGTTCATGTGCGATACACGTCAAATAAAGTGAACACACGTGAGCGGTGACAGATTGAAATATATACTTTTTAATGATTGATATTATTTTTCCAGGTAAATACTTTGGCTAAGACACTTTAAAGTGCTGATTATAATCTACAACACGTTTATTTTGTGTCCAAACTCTCAGAGTCCTTTAAATAAGTGATGAGTGATGCAGGTGAAGAGATTCTGTACAACATTTACAACGTATGAAACCTCAAACATGTCGACATGTCAAAGAAATCTCACGATGTTAAATCGGAAAAAAAAACACAAACCTCGTGAAGAATAAGTGAAAAAAACGAGCAAATCAAATCCTCACTTAGTGAACGTTTTGTGCAATGAAGCAAAACTTTATTAACGTATCGTACTCTTCTCTCAGCGACACGCCTGTGTGTCAGCTGGTTGGTGATTGGCTGGTTTATAAACGCCACACTGAGTTAAATCATTTAGAGTGAGACTAATTTACAAAACAGGAAGAGTAATGTTTTTCTCCCACGTTCATGAAGACCATGAAGGCATCAGATAATTAAGAGATTGTTTTCATTAGTCAGCGCTTCTCTGTGTGAATAAAGTTTTGTTTTTTTAGTTCATAGAAATAATTAATTTATTAATCTGTGAAATCCAGTTATGTCTTATAATGTGCACAGCAGCAGCTAATGAGCTGAAGTTCTTAATCAGATTTTTTAAATGCTTCTTAGTTCAGCACTGTCTTCGTCTCTTTACGCTGCTGTTCACACTCTTCTTCATTGGCTTTTTCCAAAGTTTAACGCCACATTACAAACACCGACCGTCTCTGAGTGCGAAGAACAACCTTAAAGGTCACATATCCTCCTCCTCTTCAGTGTAAATAAGTCTCAGAGCTCCTCTAAACATGTGTGTGAAGTTTCTATACCCTATACCCTATAAACCCCTCTATTTCAGCCCTGCTCAGAACAGGCTGTTTCTGTGTCTGTAGCTTTAAATGTAAATGAGCTGTGTCTGACCACGCCCCTCTCTGGAAGGGCTTGGGTGGCTCGGGCTTTCTCGCTCCATGTCCTATTGTTTACGGTGAGAAGGCAGACTCAGAGGGCAGAACAAACACCTAGCTGTGAGAGTGTCACCCACCTGGGGGAGGGGTTACTGCCCTTTGTGATGTCATGAAGGGAAAAGGTTGTTTCCTAAAGTGCTGCTCATAATTATCTACAGACGTCAAGACTATTTACTAAAACTCAAAAAGCTCAGCTTCTACCGTCAACGTTTTTCCCAGCCAATCAGCTTTAAGTTGTCAATATTTTCCCGTCACATTTGATGCATTTTATGAGTAATTTAAGGAATGATCCGACTCTGTAAGAAGCCTCTGAGCGTTTCTTTCAGCATGAAAACAGTGAAGAGTTCTGATTTGGCACGTCGTGTCGACTGTCGGCTCGTTGAGAAGCGGCGGATTGTCCCTTTAAGGCTCACAGACATTTTTAATGTCGGACTCTAAAACATCGAGCATGTGAGTCAGTGTCACATTTACAAATTCATATATTTAATTTTTTTACATGTCATACAATCAAATCAGGGACGCAACCTCTAAAAAACGAAGCTTCACAGCGCTCTGAGCGGCCTTCTCCACAGAGAGACTTTAAAGAGTTTCATGAAGAGCAGATCTGAATTATTCGTTTCCTACAGATCTGGAAACTTTAAACAATCTGCCAACGTAAAGACCTTCTACTCAAATTGTTTGCAACGGCTAAACCTCTGCAGCCAATCAGCTCTTTTTTTAAAGTTTCATTTCTCACTTTTGTAAGAGACAAATGAGACAACTCTTCCTGTGTGTAGAAATCGCTCGAGCTTATTTCAGATTTGGCAAATTATGTTGACTTTTGGCACATTTACAAACCGTTATCATGAAACCCGTCCTGGTTGAAGGTTTGTTTTACAGCACTGGATTCTCCCTTAGAAGCTCACAGACATGTACGGCTTTCACACATGCACAAAACTCCTGATATTCAAAGGATGCGTGAACGCCAACAGACGAGTTTCTCCTCCAGCCTCCCTATTCTGCAGAAAGTCAGAGTGAGCTGATGAGACCCCCCCCCCCCCGTCTGACAGGGATAGTCTCCCGCTGTGAGGTGCATGTGTGAACAACGAGGTCAGGAGAATATCCGGAAACAGCTATTCCTTCAAATTAAAGGGTCGGACACTTAAACATCGAGTGTGTGAGAGTGCGTCAGAGTCACGTTTACGAATCTCGTTTCATTTCTTTAAAGAAATATTTAACTCAAACTACTAAAGACGGGCGGATAAACTAAACATGGCAGAGTGCGTCTACAGAGGTTGATAAGTGATAAGTGTTCATGGACTTAATCTAAGATCGTCTGCTGTGTCGCTGCAGACATCTCGTGTGCGCGCGCGTTTACCTACGTGTGAGAGCAACAGTTTGAGTCACAAGCAGTGAGAACATTCATCGTTTCAGCTCCAGTTTAAAGTCAGAGTCCGTAAGATTCACACTCAGTCAAACCCAGCAGCATCTTCACATTCAATAATGACCCTTCAATGACTTCATCTTCGTTTGTCTTCTCCAGAATTTAAGCTTTGATTTTTGTGTTTAAGTGCATTTGTGGGTTCACGCTGACAAATAGAAAGCACAGGAAGCGGTGCCATTTCTAATTTCTGACACATCTAAGCGACCACAAGCAACCTAATATTTGTATTTATTTATTAATTGAAACAATCAAAGGCTGAAGACGAGCGGGGCCAAACGTCGGCGATAATCTGGGCCTGGATGCAGTTTGTCGATACAGAAGAAAAGTTAAATCTGTTTCACGGAGACGTCGGCGAGCAGACGCTTAAATGCACGACAATAACTGAATGACATCTTTATTTAAATCACGTTTGTTTGGCTGCACTGAAGACTTTTTTTAAGCTGCTCTTCTGTTGTACTTCCTGTAACTTTCTACCCACTGCTTTCTGGGATTTGTAGTTTTTATCTGTAACCTGCTGTAGCATCACGTCACAGAGGCGTCGGCCTGAAATCTTACGGATTATAACTTTAATGTACGAGCTGATAGTCGGGTGTTTTAGACGGGTGTGAGTGTGCGTCTGTGCGTGTGTGTCGTTTAGCTCTTGATCTCCAGGATGGACGGGTTGTGGTCGAGGATGGCGAGGATGATTTTGTCCATGTACTGCCTCAGACGCAGGTTGATCTCTTCCTGCTCCTTCAGAGCGTCCACCAGCTGAGACACAGAGAGAGAGGCGGATTAAATTAGAGGATCATTTGTATCAAACATTATTAAAAAAAGACAAACACGACCAGCTGAATCCGACCGACCTCGTCTCGGGACGCGTTGTCGATCTCGGCAGCGAGGCACTGCGCCTTGGTCTGACAGGAGAACAGGTTTTTGGCTTCGTACAAACTTAATGTGAGAATCTGAGCGTTCAGGTCGTCGTTCTGATCTCGCAGTTTGAAGTTCTCCTGAAAAATAAACAACAATACCAACACAGGTTCATCAGAGCGGTTTCCACTTTAAGAAAACGTTTACCAAGACTTCACGCTCCTCTAAACAAATGCTATGTGAACAAATCTTTTCTTGTTTAGCCTAGCTTAGCATTAGTTCCAGAAACAGAGGAGCAGCTAAGCTAACTCTTAACTTGGCTGGTAAAATGAAAACTTTACATTTTAATCACAGGAGCACAGCTGATTTAAGTGACTGTGTTATGCATGATGTGGTTGTGTTACTGAATATCTAAACACAACTATCAAGGCAAGGCCAAAACTGCCACCTGTGCAATGCATCCTGGGACATGTAGGCACTGCCTTTATGTTTTGGTGAGCAGAATCATTCAGCTCTCCCCGTCAGTGACGGCCAAATAGATTGCTTCAACTGACTGCATTTCCAATTAATAAAGACCTAACCTCATCAAAACCCCCCTTAACGTGTAAGTTAATATCAACACAGGTTGATATTAACTTACACGTTAATATCAACCTGTGTTAATACCCCCCCATGCAAACATGCAGAAACATGCAGAGGCTTTTAGGTCGGGTACAATCACTTCTATCTGAACCACTTCTCTTGCCCGCTTCCATCGCTGCAACACCTGAGAAGCCAGCACTTCAACATAGCATGTTTCCTTATATATTAACCTGTTTCAGTCTCTTGACTTCATTCTCCATTTCCATCTCTCTGGTGCGAGCGTTGAGCTCAGACAGACTCTTCCCTTTCCCCGGATGCTCCATCTCCAGTTTGAAACACTGCAGGTACTCCAGCTCTCGCCGCAGGTCGTCGATCAGCTGCAGAGAACAGAGATCATCAGATAAACTGCTCGACATTTCCACCGTAACATTTCTGATATCTACACTGTCTCACCTCCTGCATGGCCTCTTTCTCCTTCTGAAACTCGTGGCGGTTCTGCCACAGTTTGTCCATGATCTTCCTGTAGAGATCCATCTCATCTTTCAGCCTCAGACTCGTGTCCTCCAGCTTATCTGTCATCCTCTGCTTCTCCTGCGTACAAAAAAAGACTTTCTTTACTCTCACTCGAGCTGACAGGACATAGATACAGATCCATTGTTTGAAAAGTTAGTGCGGTTCATTTGTGCTGGTGTGAAAGCTGTCAATCAAACTCTAGTGGAGAAATTGTAAAGCGTCGTTGGAGCAGCCACAGCCCGGCAGGAGGCGATTAGTCTTTGTTTAGTTCATGGATTTAAAACACAAGAACTTCCGACCAATCAGAGAGCGTTTACCTTGTGCATCACACATTTTTGTCCGCTTGTTAATGTCCCCGTGTGAACACAGACCAAACTTGAGGTAATTATGCAACAATGGAACAGATTGGTCCATGATTCAGACCAGAGCAAACGATCTAAAGGTTTGAGAACACTCTTAGATCTATTTTAGGGGAGCCCACAACGTTCACCCTGCAGCAGCAGCCTTTAAAAAACCTCCCAGGTGTTATCAGTGCACTTCAGAGACGAAGACTAAGGGCTAGTCCACACCTAGTCAGATGTGACTTTAAACAGAGGTTTTCCTGTGTGTGTGTGTGTGTGTGTGTGTGCGTGCGTGCGCAAACTATTCACATGTGCAACAGTCTGAAAAAGACGTGCGTAGTTATAAAGCTTTCGTGCTCACCTGATCCAGTTTCTCAGTCTGAGACTTTAGTTTACACACGTTTAACTTCATCTCGTCGTTTTCTTCCTCTAACAGCTGGACCCTGGTTGGACAAACAAACATCAAAAATATCACGTGAGAGACATTTAAGAAAATAAAGTTTTATATGAAAAGGTCCGGGAGCAGAAACATTTTAAACAACTTTTAGAATAAGCCTCCTGATGCAGTGCGCCTTTTCCATCCATCCATCCAGCCATTATCTAAACCGCTTTCCGCGGGGTCCGGAGCCGATCCCAGCAGTCATTGGGCCAGAGGCGTGGTAAACTAGCATACAGCCTCATTTACAGGGGGGACATTTGGTTTGGACATTATGACCCATGAAGGAGGGGCATTGTCTCAGAGTTTAGATTCTGGAGAAAATGTCGCTTCACGTTGTGTTTTTTTTAGTTCACCTGTTGCAGAGCAGGTCTATCTCCGTGTTTCTGTCTCTCTCCATCTTGCTGAACGCCTCGCGGTGTCTCTTCGTCTCCTCCTCCAGAGTCTGATCCGCCCTCGCTTCCGCGTCCTTCACCTGCTCCTCCAGCTCGTGCACCCTGACGTGCAAACACAGATTGAAACGACACATGACGTGAGGTTATGTGGGGCTGCAGAGCAAATATTAAGACTTTATTCTGCAGCAAGAGTGTTTGTTTTCTTACCTGTGAACCAGATGTGTGTTCTCCTGTTTGAGTTTAGACTTCAGGTCATTGTTGGCCAAACTGTCGCCCTCCAACTCTGTCACCTTCTTCTCCAGGTAACTCACCTGAGGGACACAAACCTCCTTTAACATCTGTGTCATACCCCGGCCGTTATAACTCATAGCACTCAAGACGATAACGGATGTGTGTGTGTGTTTGTACTTTTTCAGTGATGTCGAGGTCGCAGGAGTCGATGCTGTCAGTGAACAGATCCTCGGTGCTGCTGCCCTGACTCGAGCCGAACACGCTGTGGTTGGCGTGAAACAGCTGACTGCAGAGAGAACGAGACACGTTTAATAACAACAACAACAACAACAACAACATGCACGGAGAACAAGATCACTCTGTTCTTCACTCTGCTCATGGCTGAAGAAATAGTTTTAATCTGTTACAGAACTGACAACTCTCTCCATGCAATCACGCTCAGTATTTTCTCCATGATTTTTATTATTACGTTTTTATTTTGAAAGCCGGTTTACTCACCGTCCAAACGCTGTGCTGGTTATCTTTCTGTTCGGGCTGAAACACAAATAAGAAGTAGTTTTAATAAAACAGGATTTGTGGGACTGAATCTTGTTTTGATTTATCCTTCTTCTGAACCTCTTCGAGTTTTTCTTTCTGTCATACAATATTTAAATATGATTTAAAGGACCAATCAGTGAGATGTGTAGAGAGTGAAATGATAAAGTGACCTTACTCTATGATCAGACATTAAGGAAACATGCTATGTTGAAGTGCTGGCTTCTCTGACAACAATGCAGCAGCCAGTATGTCCTCCTTCTAACTTTAGATTCTGGTCCTGAATGGTCTGGATTTGTTTGGACCAGAGAAGGTAGGCGGTTTTAAGGCACCCCCACACGGCCGTTTTGGACGCCCCTCGGTTTGCCAGATATGAGAGCAGTTATCAGGTCAAACCAACAGGTGTTGCAGCGATGGAAGCGGGCAAGAGAACTGGTTCAGATAGAAGTGATTGTACCCGACCTAAAAAGCCTCTGCATGTTTCTAATAAGCTCCACGAGCAGAAACGTGCTCAAACTAGGATCAATATTGGAGATGCTTTTGAAAAATGGAGAGAGGTTAGAACGCAGAAAGGTTTACAGACCGATGCAGAGCTGGATAAACACTGAAGCTTCAGTGTCCACCACATGGTGACCTGCGTGAGCATCCACTCTAGAGAGGAGGGGGGGGGGGGGGGGGGACAGCTCTCTACAATGTTTAAAATCTGGACTGCAGTACCCATTTTAAACACTAGGTGTCAGGGTTACATACTGCTCCTTTAAATATCTATTTGACATAATAACCCTACATTCATACTTTATTTAATTTATAACATTTGTTGTATTTTCATGCATCTCTCTGAGGTTTTTGTCTGTGTTTCAATGTGAGTTGGAAAGATAAATTAAAAGGTGCGCTCCACCTGTTGGCCTTCAGGTTTCGTAGTCGAGCCTCGAGGTCGTTCAGCAGGTTGACTTTCTTGCAGCACTGAGAGCAGTAGATGTCTAACAGCTCGCTGTTGTACAGCTGACGCATCTTCTGAGGAGTCTGACCAGCACTGCAACCACAAACAACACATCAACATATACACAAACATCTGTGTTAGAAAGAACAGAATATATATATATGATGATACGTAGGACACAAACCTGGAGGGGAGGGAGGATCCGAGGTCTGAGAAGCCATTTGTTCTGGAGTCTTCTTCAGGGCAGGGGCTGCTGGGAGTGAAATCCACGTCCTCGCCCTCACCGTAGTCCTCGAACTGTTCCTCTCCAGAGATCACGGACGCAGACGCAGAGCCCCTCAGACGGCTGCGAGTCAGAGCGAGAAACACAGGAAGCGAGGAGGTCAAATACAACACAAAACACAAAAACTTTTGCAAACACTGAGTCGAGTCGAGAACATTAACCCTTTACTGAGATATTTTGAAATGACTTAAAGGTTCAATACCTTTTTTAATTAAAAAGTATATGTATGTCTCACCTGTCTCGCCGTGTCGGGTCCAGAGAGTCGGAGCTGTTGGCGTTCTCAGCGCTGCTGTCCATGTCAACCTCGCCATCAGCACCACAGCCCTCTCCGAACGCACTGCATTCTGGGTAGGACCGCGTACACATGATGATGGGCGGGGCCAGCTTGGCCTGACCGTTCTGCACAAACAAAAAACACATCGGCATGATAAAAAAATAAAAACATCTGGAGCTGAAGAGTTGTTTACTTCCGCCGTCTCGCTTAACTTCTGTGCAGTGAAATCGTTTAACCTCCCATTAAATATACATGTGATTGTAATAAGCTTTGTTATTCTACAGTTCAGTTTAAGGAGGTTTTCACACATCGTCCGCTTTGTTCTGATTCTGATGATAAAACGATTCATCGCTGCATTTTCTCCTCGGGTTGTTTCGTGTTCACGCTGACGTATTGTAAAGCGGGACAAAGCTCACACCAACGCAGGGCTGTCCAGACGCCATTATCTCACAGCCTCATTTCCCCACTGCATAGGTAAACAAGTGTCATGCGAACTTGTCACACTTGGCTTTGTGGGTCGCTCTGATACGCTGGCTCGTTAAACTACCAACAAAATGAGTCGTGGTTGACTTCAAGCTGAGAGGAGGTCAAATATCTCATTGACACATCTGTCACGTTTGACACCCCTCACAAAAATACAGAAGTTGTGGAACCAGCGACTGAACGAGATGGGGCTTCCAACGCTCTGCCGGGTTACGGTTTGACATGTGACCTTGTGAAATGGTCACTTTAAGGCCTCTGAATTATTTTTATCAGAGTGCGATTGTTGTGATCACACGTGCAAACAAACCGAGCCAAGGAGGGAAACGCCCGATCGTTTCAGAACAACTTTTCAAACTGACTTAGGGGTGAAATCACCTTGAGTCAGAATCCTGCACCGGGTCGAGTACCCGCGGGTAAAAGGTTTCTGCAACAGGTAAAAATATATATGTATAAATTCACAGCTCCGGGTGTGTAGCAGGTGAGTACGACAACAAAAGAAGAAAAATCTACTGTAACAGTAGCATGCATTCATTAGGTGTGTGTGTGTCTCTGTGTGTGTGTGTCTGTGTGTGTGTCTGTGTGTGTGTCTGTGCGTGTGTCTGTGTGTGTGTCTGTGCGTGTGTCTGTGTGTGTGTGTCTGTGCGTGTGTCTGTGTGTGTGTGTGTGTGTCTGTGCGTGTGAGAGAGAGACAGAAAGCTCTGCAGAGTGTTCGACAACTTATCCGTGTGCACACACTCACATGTGTGAAAGTCGGTGAAGGTGCAGTACGACTAAGAAATAAAAGAGTAACTGTGCTGCTGTTTGGTTTAATCACGGGTCGGTTTGGGTTCAGGTCACCGGTCTAATATTTACAGGTCCATGTGGGTCTGGATTTGACGTGGGGATACTTGTCGTTAATGGGTCAGGTTTCGGCACTGAGCCTTGCAGGTGCGGGGGATGCGGGTCAGTAAAATTGGACCCGTGCAGGACTCTGCTCTGAGTATTCAACCTGGAGACGGTCTCCTTAGTGGAGTCATCAGAGACACAGAGGGATGTAGCGTGTAGCAGATCTGAGCCTCATCAATAATGAACGTGACCGTCTGGATTCAGAAAACTGAGGTTCGCTGCCGAGCAACTGACACTGACACACACACACACACACACGCACACACACACACACACACACACCCTGTCTCACAAATGAACACATTAACATCTACAATAAAGAACAGCTGATTTGACTTCAGATCTGCCTTCTTTCTTTTGACGCACACACAAACAGACAGACAGACAAACACACAGAAAGACAAACACACACACACACACTGGTGCAGACTGGTCCCGTCTCTGAGGGGAAGCTGTGAAGCTTTCATTCATCAATTATACACATGTTTATGTCTAAGAAAAAGAGGTGTGTGTGTGAGAAAGGATCCAAATCAAAATATGAAAACATCCTGCTTAATATAATCCAAAATGGCCGAAGAGTGGAAGGAAAGATAATTAAAGTTTAAGAAACTGCAGGAATCAGACAAATACAGACTCTGTAAATCTCTAGATTAGGACGATGAGTCATGATTCGTTTTAGATGCACACGATAAAAATGTCAGTTTGTGTCTCTAAATGTGCCGACTTGAATAAAGGCAAATTCAAAAAATGTCCGACCGTGTATACGTAGATTAAGAGCTCCTAAAATGAATTCAAACACATTAAAGTGACGACATGTCAATCCTTCCCAGTCACACACACACAGCTGATCAGAGAGGTGTAATCAGCCTACCTGAGTGAAAACACCTGAGGGAGGACGAGCGTGCACACGACTGCAGCTGATTACAAATCTCTGACTTTAATCCACATTTTAATAATTTATAGAGTTTGTAATATGAAAATAATAATCAGCAATCAGAGTTTACGCACTCAATTTAACGTCTTCATTTGCTCACAAGTGTTTTCATCGGGCTGATAATTAAGAACCGTTAAAAAGTTTGACCTCAGACGGTTGAATGACGTCAGTCTGCATAAGAAGATGAATTTAAGCGACCACCTCGCTCCTGAGGTTAAAAACAATGAAATTAGCTTCACTAGCCGATCACAGGAAACGTTAATGTACCGTCCTTATTTCAAATCTGCAGGATTTAAAATGTGACTGATAAACACGGCGTACGTTTCACCTCCGTGACCCGTTAGAACGGCATAAAAAACACGAGTAACACAACACGTAACTATACAGATCCACAAACACCGACATGAAAATTAACCTCCGCTTCATCTGAAGTTACGATGTAAGAACTCATTTTCATCTCTCACTCACAGACACACACCTTACCAATCAGCTGCACGCCATGCGTCTCCACAACATTCACCGTGTGTGTGTGTAGTCCAAGTAAACATACGTTCTCCCTCATGGTTGAAGATGAAGCACGAGAGTGTTTGAAGCTCTCACACACAGGGACAAAGCCACACCTCCACCTCTCTCTCTCCACCTCCACCTCTCTCTCTCTCTTCACTCAATCTTGTTGCCAAGCAACCGTAAAACTGGGCTGCTCTCTAGCGGCGAAATGGTGGTCATGCACTGCAATATTAATACATTGAATATTTACAGCAAAGAAACGATAAGATGAGACGTACAGAAGACTGTTTGGGACAGGCACGACAAAATAAGGGGGAGGAAAATATTTGTTTTGTTTGCTATAAATTGAAGATCATGAGAGTTCAGTAAAAAAGGTTTTGTTATACCGGCCAATAAGACTTAAGCCCCGCGTACACTGTACCATTATTATTTATTTATTAAGGGGGGGCGAGGGTTGCCTTTATGAGATAGGACAGCTGGAGAGAGAGAGACAGGAAATGTTGGGAGGAGAGAGAGTCGGGGACGACATGAAGCAAAGGGTCGAGGTCGGATTCAAACCCCGTTGTGACGAGGACTATAACGTCTGTACAAACATGAGGCAGGCAACATAATTGGGAGACTATCCGGCGCCCCATCACTGTACGATTGTATGAAAGTCGTGGTTGGATGTCAGCTCAAACTGAACGACTGAATCAACACACGACCAAAGCTCACGATTTATCCGCTCACACTGAACGAGAGAAATCAGGAAAGAGTGGAAGTCTCATATTCACGACTCAAACACACTTTAGGTCAGAAACGCTCTCTCTCTCTCTCTCTCTCTCTCTCTCACTCTCTCTCTCTCTCAGCTCTCTCTCTCTCTCTCTCAGCTCTCTCTCTCTCTCTCTCTCTCTCTCTCTCTCTCAGCTCTCTCTCTCTCTCTCTCTTTCTCTCTCTCTCTCTCTCTCTCACTCTCTCTTTCTCTCTCTCTCTCTCTCACACACACACTCATCACCAACAAGCCCAAACTAACCAGGAAATTAAATTATAACAAATATTCTCTGACAGCTGGCGGGCTGCAGAAATGTCCTGCCAGCGTTTCTCTTTTCATATCTTTCGTGATCAAACAGGGATGCCTGCTGTTGCCATGGTGCTCTCAGCCCTGATGTCGGGGGGATGCGCTCGTGGCTTCACTCTCGCTGTGCGAGTGTGTGCCGCTTATAACAAGAACAGAGTCGGGTTCACCAACTACCAAGATGCACGGAGAGTGAAAGGCTTCATGAAGGTCAAATAGCTCCAGCAACACTCGAGTATGAAGATCTCAAACACGGCAGAAATTCATCGGACCGGTCAGAAGCAGGTGATCGGGTCGTGATTGGCCGTCGTGCCTCAGCGTACAATGCATAACTGACGACATACGATCAGGTTGATATTCGACCAGACTTCAGAATGGGGTCTTATTCTGGCTGAAACTCGACTTTAAGGTTTCACACACCTCCGTGACCTTCAGGGTTTAAAGATCGTACCTGGTAAATGTAACCGTTGTCGGTAACTGACGGCTGGTTGGACGGCTGAACACCACGAGGACCCACGGCCATCTTCAGGATCTCCTCACAACCTGAAGGAAGGAAGCAAGAGAGGAAGGAGGGAAGGAAAGAAGGAAGAGAGGAAGCAAGAGAGGGAGAAGGGAAGGAAGGGAGAGGAAGGAAACAAGAGAGGAAGGAGGGAAGGAGGGAAGGAAGGAAGGAAGGAAGTTTAAAAAGGAGAAGTAAGGATGGGAGGAAGGAAGCAAGAGAGGGAGGAGGGAATGAAGGGGGAAAGGAAGGAAGCAAGAGAGAGAGAGGGAAGGAAGGAAGGAAGGAAGGAAAGAATGAAGGAAGGAAGAGAGGGAGGAGGGAAGGAAGGAAGCGAGGGAAGGAAAGAATGAAGGAAGGGAGCAAGATAGGGAGAAGGGAAGGAAGGAAGGATGCCATAGAGGAAGAAGGGCAGGAAAGAAGGGATTAGGATGAGAGGAAAGAACGATAAACTGCAGTCTTAGCACACTGTCATGTCTGCATCTCTCCTGTTCTTATGCCTATCCTCCCTTTCTTCCTTTCTTCCTTTCTTTCTTCCTTCCTTCCTTCCTTCCTTCCTTCCTTCCTTCCTTCCTTCCTTCCTTCAGCCATCTTCTGCTGTATGTTGCCTTGCACTCTAACGCCACGTTTTCCCTCCTCGTTGAATTATTTATATTTATATGTGCTGTGCATTTCTTACCTTTGATGGCGAACACCCCGTGGCAAAAGTCTTTGAAGTTAATCCTCCCGTGAGCGTTAGGATCCAGGTACCGGGTCAACTTCTTCACCTGAAGAGACACGAGTCGGAGAACTCGTATTATAAACATAAACAAGGACTCAACTTGTCCTTGTACCTGCCGGTCATTTAGACCACAGGACCCCGCAAGGTCATAAAGATACCAGACTTCCTCTCTAATCATCTGCTGTATCCTTGAGTAGGATGTGTTTGTTTTAACGTTTTCAGTTCTCTGAGATCTGCTGACGACGTCACTCCGTCTCCCCCTCAGGGCGACTTTTTTCTGCACCTTCATCAACTCCTCTTCACACAAAACACGATGTGACACTGAGAGTCACACGTCAGAGGATTCTCGGTGTCCTGAACACCATCAGACGCAGCCTTTGATGATCTTAACAAACAGTCGGAGAGGGTTTACGAGTCGGAAAGATTTACACAGAGCCGAGTGTTGTTGACCTGCACAGGAGTGGTCTTAAGAAGGTTATCTCGCTCTCACACACGGTCACACATCTGAGGGCTCAGACTCACGCCATCACACAGGCCGTAATATAAATGTCAACATGCTGTGCGGCTGAACCTCAGACGTCATCACATTCACATCAAACACTGACACGCTCTTAAATATCACACCGGCAGAAACACGAGAGGCTCATCTGGAGAAGAAGGAAGATTTGATGCAGTAAATAGATCATACAGCTATTGTTCTCCAACAGCAAAACAATATGTAACTCTGACACCTAGTGTTTGAAATGGGTACTGCAGTCCAAATTCAAAACATTGGAGAGAGCTGTCTGAGTTTGAGCACATTTCTGCTCGTGGAGCTTATTAGAAACATGCAGAGGCTTTTTAGGTCGGGTACAATCACTTCTATCTGAACCAGTTCTCTTGCCCGCTTCCATCGCTGCAACACCTGTTGGTTTGACCTGATAACTGCTCTCATATCTGGCAAACCGAGGGGCGTCCAAAACGGCTGTGTGGGGGTGCCTTAAAACCGTCTACCTTCTCTGGTCCAAACAAATCCAGACCATTCAGGACCAGAATCTAAAGTTAGAAGGAGGACATACTGGCTGCTGCATTGTTGTCAGAGAAGCCAGCACTTCAACATAGCATGTTTCCTTAATGTCTGATCATAGAGTAAGCTCACTTTATCATCTCACTCACTACACATCTCACTGATTGGACCTTTAAAGAAGTTAGCAGAAGAATCAACATATTTCCTCTTAAATGGACCCTTCATCTTCAGCAACTTTCAGATATTTATAGTGTAATTAAATCAAATTAAACCTCATACTGCCTAAAATAAGCTTTGACTATAATATTGCACACATTGTGAAATGTTGTTTTCATTTACAAGAGTCACAGTTAAATAAAGCGTACACATTTAAACATGTTTCCTAAACGTTTGTATTTTCTGTGCAGCTTTAATCCCCAGTGTGTGTATAAACATGAGGAATAAAGATGCAGTTCATTAAAGAAATCACTGATTGTCCCGTTTCCTAAATCCCACAAATGTAAACACACATCTTCTGCAGCCAGACCGTCTGATTGGCTGCTTTCATTTCACTTCTTTAAAAACAACCAATCAGCTCTCAGCCTCCCCCATGAAGCTCCGGTGTCCATGGTGACAGAGAACACAGAGATGAGAGGCGCTGCGTGAGGAGAGGGAGGAGGAGGACGATAAAGATGAAGTAGAAGAAGAAGCTTCCTGTGAGTTATTTTTAGTGACGTGTTCGGGCTGCTCAGCCGCCATGACGGCTCAGAGGAAAATCTACTCTCACCGCGAGAAACTGTTAATCTGACACACTCAGGATTTATGAACCCGAACCTTTGAAGCGATCTCCAGATAACCCGGCATCACAGAGCATTATTCTGATAACTATTTTACCCGGGTACGAAGGGAAGGGAGGCTCGTTTATCCCTCATCTGAATCCATTACTTCACATGAATCTTTTCGTGTTTCAGCCAATCATTTCAAAATCCTTCCAGACAGTTTCCGGTTTAAAAGTTTGCAGGAGGGTGTGAAAGTTAGCAGCCTCCCTGTTTCAGGTAGAGATGAGTAATTAAACCGCTTTATTAGGTTTTAGTGAGTTCAGGGACGTTGAAAACTATTTAGGTTCAGGATTCAACATCAAATGTCTAAGATTCATGCATGACTACAATTTCAGCGAACTTCCTCTAAAACTGCGACTCTCCGACTCAGAGCTTTAAAGCTCACATATCCTCCTCCTCTTCAGTGTAAATAAGTCTCAGAGCTCCTCAAAACATGTGTGTGAAGTGTCTTGTTCTAAATCCACTCTGATCCTGTATTTGATCATGCCTATAAACCCCTCTATTTCAGCCCTGCTCAGAACAGGCTGTTTCTGTGTCTGTAGCTTTAAATGTAAATGAGCTGTGTCTGACCACGCCCCTCTCTGGAAGGGCTTGGGCGGCTTGGGCTTTCTCGCTCCATGTCCTATTGTTTACGGTGAGAAGGCAGACTCAGAGGGCAGAACAAACACCTAGCTGTGGGTGTGTCACCCACCTGGGGGAGGGGTTACTGCCCTTTGTGATGTCATGAAGGGAAAATCTCCAAACGGCCTGTTTGAGCACACATTTTCTGAAAAGTGGAGCAGGCAAAAGACGGAGAGGATGGACTTTTCTCATCATTGGGGGGTTTGTAGACCATGGACACATGTTAGTGTCAGAGAAACATGGAGAAGATTATTTTGCATCATATGTGACCTTTAACACACCAACAGACATCACAATAAAACCATCAAAACTTGCCAAAGTGTATTAAAATCACGTCTGTTCTGGTTGAATTGCATAGCTCCCTGCAACAAATCAAATCTGCAGACGATTTAGTGTAAAAACAAACCATCAGTCACAATGAACTCCTCTATATGTGTCTGCATTCTGTTAATAAAAATACTTTCAGATTTCTCAACAACTCATGGGCTGAAGCAGACTGAAAACAACAACTGGGAAGAGAAACTGGAAGCATCTCTCTGCAGCTATCACTCCAAAGAAAACATCATTACCAAGATTTAAAATAATGAAGAAATAAACCATATTTGGCTCTAAATCTTAAAATATATTGTAGGATTGGAGGTTTTCAGTCAAAGGGGAAAAACATAATGAGAGCCTGGGGTTTACTAACAGAGAGAAAAGGCGTCACTGAACCTGCAGCAGGAGGTGCTGCTCTGTGCCGATACGGTAAACGACCAAAAGGACCAATCAGAGTCACCTTGAAGCTAACCTGCAGCCATCTGCTCTCACCTCACTTCACCTGCACTCCACATAAACGCTGTGAGAATCTGAAATGATGAGCTGTTATATCGCGTTTTGTTTCGTGTCTGAAGGCACAATAATGTTGGGAACCACTGCCTGGTTTCTAAAGTCCTGCAGCAGCTCTGCGTGAGTTTGAAACACAGACGGTAAATATTACTGACGGATGAAGCCTGAGTGACGTCACCAATCTGTTCCTGCAGAGGGCTTCAGTCGCCATGCTGGAAATGCTGTCTCACCCTAACTTTGCTCAGGTCGTTTTCGCCTGTTCGTCTTGACTACGGTCGACTCAGATTGTTTTCATTGGGGGTGGGGGGTGGAGACGCTGAGAGAATCGCTCCCATGATTCCTCACCAGCCTCGACGTCATCTTTTGTTAATGTTTTGATTGAGAGCCCCCAGGTGGAAGAATTTAAATTGCCTACTGTGCGTTTAAATCTTACTGAAACATTCTTTCCAGTGGTAAAGAAAGGTATCGCGTGCTGGACCTTTTTAAAATCATGTAAAGAAAGTCGGGATGCGCCAACGTCTTGGTTCAACATCGGTATCGGCCGATATCGGCTCTGTTGACAGCATGAAGCGATGTCAGTAGGCGATGTTTATTCGTTGTGTCAAATCAATTTAAAGCTGACATCACGTTCACCTAATGACTGATTCAGAAACTCTGACTTGTGGTCATGGTCAAACACGAGAGAAAATGTCCCTGTAGTCCCTGTGCACTGTGTTCCATCAAAGCCACGATTTTGCCCCGTTGGACGGCGTGCGTCCTGCCCCACTGGGTCCATTTCTGAAGCGTGAGCAGCTGTACACACATCACAGGAGAACTACAAGATCACGCCGGAATAAAGAGAAACACATAATGTTGATGAAGTGAATGACGCGAGACCGTCTATTGAGTCTTATTTTGAAATTGACCGGACGCTCTGTGCGTTTCCTTTTTGTTTGAGCTATTAAACAGATTTGCAGCTCAAACAAAAGGCAAAGAAAAGAGGAGAGCTCGATCTATTCTGTCCAGCTTGACGCATCTTGCAGCAAGCCCTGTCAGAAATAGATTTTACAGCGTATATGAAACAGTGCAGAGCGAAGTGGCGCTGCTGGCACGCTCCATAGACGGACCGTGACGCGTGATGTGGAAACAGGAGCATTAACTATAGAGTGGCAGCGAACGGACCGCAGCGCACACGGAGTACGTGGAAATAGGCTGTTACACTGAAAGAAGTCATGAAACAAACATCGTGTCGGAATCAGCAATCGGCTCCATCGTTTATCAAACATCGGTATCGGCTCTGATTATCCCAATCGGTGCATCTCTACAAGAAAGCTAACACAAACTGCCCCAATATACCTGAACTCACCTGTTTCTGGTTTAATGACATTAAAACAACACACAGCAGAGTTCCTGATAATGAGGAATCAAACATGGCAGGTAGATCTAGTCCTTTATAAGGTGAAGGTAATAATCAGTTAGTGCACCTCTGTAGCTCACCTGTGATATTAAAAACATGGCACAGGTAATCTCAGAGGTCCATCAGGCTGCACTTGTTACTGATTCACCTTTTATTCGTGTGTTTTAGACAAACTGAAGATGATTATAAACAGACTACACATGTCTCCTCTCTCCTCCTCTCACCTCCTCGTCTCCTTGACCGAACTGGAGCCCGAGGTCCACCAGGTGCTCCACCCGGATGAAGCCGTCAGCATCCTCGTCACACACGTCGAAAACCTCCTTCAGCCTCTTCAGAAACCCGATGAGCTGCTCCTGGTCCGGACACACGCGCCCCTCCATGTTCACCTGGCCTCGTGAGGGGTTAAGACGAATGCTTCCTGGTCAGAATTGACTGTTAGAACATCGACTTGACGGCCGCCATCATCATCCTCATCCTCCTCAGCTCCGCCGGACCGACTGGCGCTGTGACATCAGCAGCGTCGTCTCCTCGAGAGGCGCGAGAGGCTCCGGAAAAAGGCGATGATTTACGACTAGGGCACGTGGCATTACGTCACAAGCCAGCTGCTAATTAATAATCCAGGTGTGTAACTGCAGCTCACACAAAAGGCAAAGAAAAAAGGAGTCTGGGCGCGTGAGAAACATTTCACTATCGAGACAAAAAAATATAAAATATAGGTCTGCTAATAACCCACCATTAATCAAGACATTTCCTTTATAATATTTATTAAAATAAAACAAGTCAGATGTTTCTGGCGAAAATGTACAGAAGCCCTAAGAGGACAAACATCCATACATTTAATTTGAGTCTGTTTTCTGGATATAAAGAATTCTTTTCTGTTGTTTTTCTCAAGATCTCAATAAATTAAGTCGCCATCATCGGGAAATTCAGCGTTGTTATTCCGAGATGAAGAGATAAATAAGTCGAGATCTTGAAAAAACGACCAAAATGGGAAAATGGAGTCAATAATATGTTTGGATGCATGTCGACTTAGAGCTTCTGTAAACTGCAACAGCAATCAGGGACTTTTATATTGAAATACTTCCGTTTTTTTAGAGGTTGGACAGTGGATGGAGTCAGAAACAAAAGAGCCTGAGTGACGTCACCCGTCTGTTCCTGCAGGGGGCGCTGGAGTCCCATCGATGGCGGTCTCCATGCTGGAAATGCTGTCTCAGTCTAACTTTCAGTCAACCTAACGACAGGCTGAGAGCTGGAGCTGAGGCGGGTTTAAAGCCTCCTGACAAACCGTTACACCGCGCCCACCTGTCAATCAGGTCAGCTACACGCCTTATTGTGAATAACTCTTATCCTTCATCAAATCAAAACTGATGAGTCATCAAAACATTCCCCCCCCCCGTACAGTGTGTGCTGATCGAGACATGAGCTAATCAGACCTGTTTGGGTTTTTTGAACCAGGCTGTAAACATGTTAATGTCTGCTGTAAAAACAGGCTTTTTGAATGGGTGTGTATGTGACTTCCTGTGCTTCTGCAGCCAGCCTCTAGTGGACACTTGAGGAACTGCAGGATTTAACACTTCAGCATCAGCTTCATTTATCAACATTCGAGGTTGCTGCTTGGGAATGGCATGAAGCAAGAGGCCACAGGTCGGACTTGACCGAGAAAATTTACGTTGTGTTATTAACCTAACGAGCATGTCTTTGGACTGTGGGAGGAAGCCGGAGAGAACCCACGCATGCTCGGGGAGAACATGCAAACTTTGCATCAATAATTATCATAAAAAAGCAAAAAAATCAACTTCCCATCTCTTCATTGTAACAATCAATTTAAGAATTCCGAACATTTTAACACCTCTCTCCCGTACTAAAAGAAACCAGCTCCCCTGAAACTAAAGAGAAATCTACGCTGGAGTGACACAGAAGTTATCTTTGCAGTATTTTATTAGAAAAACAGTTTATAAGACCGATATTCTCAGTCAAAATTTTAAAAAACATAAAAGCATTTAGTTCCAGAGGAAAAACAAATATTACTCCCAAAACCTTCTTAAACAACGATGGGTTCAGATCTCTGATCAGTTTCTGTTGGTGAGATTTAAATGATCAGTCGAGGCTCCAGCAGAGAGTCCCATCGCTCCGTCACCTGAAGGAGGAGACACAAGACAAACGTCTAAATCAATACATATTAAAGGTCCAATCAGTAAGATCTGTAGTCACTGGAATGGTAAAATGAACTTACCACATCATCAGACAGTTTAGAGCATGTTCAGTAAAATAGATCATTTACTTAGTAAAATGCTAATCCTGTTACCCAGTCAATGGCATTTTCCAGTATGAGTTAGCATCAAGCTAAAGAACTAAGATATGCAACAACGTCTATCTGGGAGAAATTATGCCGCCCCTGCAGACAATGCGCCAGCCAGGCTAGCTGTTTCCCCCTGCTTCCAGTCTTTATGCTGAGCTAGGCTAACCCTGCCCTGACTCCAGCTCAGTGTTGCACACACAGATGAGCATGTTTGTGATTAAAATGATATAATTACTACAACAGCAGCTTTATGCGAAGTCTTACCCGGGAGCCTCTGGACACGGCGTACTCCACCCGCTCTGAACCATCCGCGTTCTGATAAACCAGGTCGAACTTTCCAGGCTCTACAGGAGCTGAGGGAGAAAAGGTTCTTTAATACATGGATATGTTTACTTTGAACAAGGTATTTTAGAATGTAATGAATGTTGTATGAGTCTGTTGTGAAATGATTTCCACCTTGAGAGCTGCAGAGAAGGTCCAGCTCCACCTGTTTGGTTGTCAGGTCGAAGCTCACAATCTGTCCCTCCTAAAATAAAAAGCAACAAAGTGAACAGAGGTGTGATTATTCAGGTATGATTAAGACATCCTGTGATGCTCTCTTTATTGCACATTCAGGAAAAATATGATCAGTATCCAAAGCACGCAGCAGAAATGATGACACTCACCTTGTACTCTGAAACCTCAGGTGTGTAGTTCTCCGTCAGCTCCAGCAGCTGTGAACAAACGAAGAGATGAAGTTATCAAATGAAGAATGAACCTTTATTTTCACAGATGATAATGCTCTAAATGTTTGAAACTACCACTTTTCTTTTATTTGTGTCGGATTTGTTATTTGAAGACTCAGAAAGATGGTCGATCGTATTCAAGGTCACCTATTCTGCAGAATACAAATCACCATGTTTCTCTAACTCTAATATGTGTCTCTAGTCTGTCTACAAACCCTCCAATGATGAGTAAAGTCCATCCTCTCCGTCTTTTGCCTGCTCCACTTTTCAGAAAATGTGTGCTCATACAGGCTGTTTGGAGATTTTCCCTTCATGACATCACAAAGGGCAGTAACCCCTCCCCCAGGTGGGTGACACTCCCACAGCTAGGTGTTCGTTCTGCCCTCTGAGTCTGCCTTCTCACCGTAAACAATAGGACATGGAGCGAGAAAGCCCGAGCCACCCAAGTCCTTCCAGAGAGGGGCGTGGTCAGACACAGCTCATTTACATTTAAAGCTACAGACACAGAAACAGCCTGTTCTGAGCAGGGCTGAAATAGAGGGGTTTATAGGCAAACCTGCAGGATGATCTGTGTCTGAGGGATCTGCTCTCTTTAAATGGAGGAAGATGCATCAGGTTGCAGATGCTCTGTGACTTTGTTCTGTGTGAAACTTGTTAAAGATGCTGCCTGAGGTGTTCCTGGTTAAACAAGGTCAACAGGGCTTCAAAGGTTAGCAAAAAGGAGATACCACTGTAGAAAATTCGACTAGGCTCACCTTGAAGGCGATCTTCTGCCCCACCTGAGGAGGGGCGGCTAACAGCGGCATGGAGCTGTAGTCCTTTTTGGGAACACTTTCTGTTCTATTCTGCAGACAGAGACGTGTAAAAACACAAGATTCAGATGTTTTAAACAGGGTGTATCAAAGTAGTTTGAATGTTGTGTTTACAAGCTGCAACCAACATTTCTGCTCACTCCACCTTTAGAAACATCTCTGACCGTTATCTGTTAGATTTTTTTAATTTGTATTGACGTAGAGGAAGATTTAGTTTGGAAATAAGATATTTATAATAGTGAAACATGGTGCAAAAGTTAAATACTGAATGATTGCATCCAACAGTAACTATACGTGTATCACATGATGTGCAGACCGACCTGTATGACGAACGACGTGTTGGTCAGTGAGTCGGTCTGGTAGGACGGCTCTGTGGCTCCATTATAGTTAAACTCAAAGCTGTTGTTGTGCCCTCTGATGCTTCCTCTTCCCTCACCCCTCCCCCTCTCTGCGGGGCCCCCACCCCTCATTTTACACCGCCCACGACCTCTCCCCGGCGACTGGATTCCCAAACCGCGGCCCAGCTGCTGAGCGGGCTGAACCGGCCGTCGGATAACAAACTGGATCTCCTCTTCGCTGTCTGAGCTGGAAGACTGCGCTGGTTTGTCACGAGGGGGCAGCGCTGCACTCGAGGACGGTTTCTGTGCAGGGTTTGTGGACGTCTGAGGAGGAGGAGGAGCATGCTGAGGTTTAGCATTTACACCTTTTTTAGGGATTGCAGAGTTTAAAAGTTTCTTTTTAGGCGGGTTTTTTGCACTCTCTGCATCATCCGACGAGGTTTCTGAAGACGACGAGGAAGACGAAGGAGGGGGAGGTTTTTTCTTCGTGTTCAGAGGAACCTTGGAGGCAGCAGGCGTGGAGGAGGAGGTTTTAGGAGCTGGTTTCTGGGACACTGTTTTTTTAGGAGCTTCATCCTCGCTGCTGCTGCTGGAGTCTGAAGAGGAGGCTTTCTGTGGTTTTGCTGGGAGCTTCTTGGTGTTTTTAACTGGCTGCTCTACGCTCGTTGGGGTCTTTTTGGTCGGAGCAGCCGGTTTCGGCGTGGCAGCAGGGCCACTTTCTTCTGCCTCCTTCCTTTTCTTCTTCTCTTTGTGCTTTTCTTGTGACTTAGTGTTGCTCTCACCTCCATCAGCTTGCTTGTCAACCCTCTCCTGACTTCCCTCGCTTCTTTTTTTCTTCTTTTTCTTCTTCAGGGTCTCTCCTGCTCCGTCCTCCTCTGCAGGTCTCTGTCTCTTTCTGCAGGTTTCACCGTCTGTAACCGGAGAGCTGCTGTGTCCGTTCACTGGAGCCAGATGACCCAACTTCACCCTGGAAAACAAGAATGAAGAGAGTCTAATGTTTAGAGAAATATACTATTTATTTACTATAAAGTGGGCACGGGGGGGGGGGGGGAGGGGCCTTAAAGAGACAGCATCTGAAATGAAGCGTTTCAGGCAGAGGCTGAAATTAGGGATTTTACTGACGCCAGTATCAGATAAATAAGGAGGTTTTTGAGCTGCACATCTCACAACGCTACCCAACAGGTGTCCCAGACTGACATCATTAATTGGGGAAGGGAGTTTAATAGATCTCCTTTAAAGTACTGACACCTGAGCCATGATGCATTCACACATTGACATGAAAGCCGGTGACGCTCGTGCCCGGTGAAGTCTTACAGGAAGAGGCGCTGCTTGTCAACAGGCATGGCAGGCAACTGCTGAGGCCCCAGACCAGCAGGGGGCTCCTCACAGACTACCACCAAAGCAGTGGCCCAAAATGTGCAAATTCTCCAATGACAGTAGGAAACCTCCCTAAGGGGTCCCATCTGACAGCACTCACTCTTTTTGCCCTGCTAGGCATCGCATGCATGATTACTGTGGAAACCAAAGTTTGTCAATGAAAGTAAACAAAGAGGAGTTATCTGTCTGCAGGAGAGAAAAAGAAACAGAAAGAAAGAGGAAGAGGAGTGAGCGTGGGGACACTGGCAGACATACTGGTACTTAACGCTATATTGGGGGGGGGGCTGGGACCCCAACAGACTCTAGAGTCGCCACAGCTTACAGGTGATATGACCACCTGCATTAAAAACATGTGTACTGTTGTTATGTAGCATCACCTGACGCTGTCGTTGTCCCGCACCACGTACACGCTCTCGGTGTGCGGCAGGTAGCAGTCCTCGATGAACAGGTTCAGGATGCTTCTGCGGCTGAACTCGAACTTCTCTCTGATCAGACCCTCCAGGTCCGACACCACGCGACACCTGTTCAGGTCCACGAGCAGCCAGCACATCCGGCAGTCCGCAGCGGCCGGCGGCGGGTAATCAAAGTGTAACCGCACGCGGATGAAGTTGTTACCGTGAACAGCCATCATGATGATGGTAGCACACCAAACTCAAACCAAAACACACACACAGCGCGTGTTCCGCCGGCTAAGAGGGCACTATTTCCGATTGGGATTTTCAGAATAAAGTTGTCAAGTAATTGTTGTAGTAGTTTTTTGTGTGTCCAAAACGTGTAAGTACCTGAAACAGAACGGAACAGGATACTTAAGTTCCGGTTAGAGAAAAGAGCGATAATATATGATCTAAAACCAGAAAAAAAATAAACAAAAAAAGAGTCGAAAGTTTATTTTGAGAACGTTTTATTGTGAAGAATATCTTAATCTTTGCTTAAATCTAAACAAAACAAAAAATCTTGAGGAAATACCCATCTTGTTTTACAGAAGAAATACCCTGTATACAAACTCTCTTGTGTTAAACTTTAATCTAACAGTTTTGTGACTTTCAATTTAAGTTAATATTCTTTTTTTCAGTTACTTTTCCCTTTGTCTTAATGCTTTTGTTATTTTTATTGTCCGTGTGTTATTATCACAGAAAGTGCTTTGGCAGTAAAAAAAAAAACCAAACAAATTAGGACATTATTTGAGGAAGGTTAAAACTTCCATCCTACAAAAAAAAATCTGTAATTTCATTGTATCGTATAATTAAAACGTGTTTGGTCTTTTATTTTGAAGGCCAATGACTGGATATGTAGTTTCCGTTGGTTGATGACCTCTCTAAAGACAACTCTTTCTCAACACTGCCCCCTGCTGGTCAGGAGGCACTCATCAGAATCTGACCACGAATGAAGAAAAATGAATCTGTTTCCTAAACATTATGTGAAGTTATATAGTTATAATAAAATATGAATATATTATAAAATGGTTCTGTCATAGTTTGTGAAAAGTGAGACAGCAGCTTAACACGACTGAGGAAGAAGAAAGGCCCGCACACTTCCTTTAAATGTCACAAAACGTTGATTGTGATGAATTTAAACTTTTTGTGGCATTTGAGCAAAGTGTGCGGTCCTATCTTCTTCCTCAGCCGAATGTTTTTTTGCACTGTCCTGCACCTACGTGACTATAACTACTAGGGCTGTGTCAAAAAATCGATATGGCATTATATCATCATGTGCTCCTTGCAAACACATGTATGGATGCAGATGTTACAGGATGTATACGGCTGCAAAGCTGTGATGACAGTTTTGAAAGACGATTGACCGATGGTGCAGTTCACAGTGACGCCACAGCCATAGCAGCGTAGGATCTCTGAGGACCTGAATTAAAGTGTTTTAAGTTGTAGGATCTTTATGTTGTTCTGCTGGTTTTATCAACAATAGAGAACAGCTGTTGTAGTGAATTCTCTGTAGGACACGGTCATTATCCAAAATCAATGTATATCATGATATGTATCGTATCCTGGGGTTGTGGGAAGTACCCAGCCCTAACACGACAAAAAGAAAAAGAAAAGTCACAGAATTTTTCACAAGTTTAAAGTCTAAACTTTAAAAGTTTTAAGGCATTCTTCTTTTACATAAAGTCTGTAATGTTTGGAAATATTTTAAATGTTCCTTGTGCAGAACAACAAGTCTTTAGGCACTATTTCAATAGATTTGTCGACAGTGATTCATATGGTGCTGGGGGGGGGGGGGGGAGTCAGCTGACCTCGGGTGTGGTCATGTGATCTGCTGCGGTTGTGCTGTAATACAGCTGAAGAGAGCGGACTAGCTGTTCACAAACACTGCAACAATGATCCGGACAGAAACGAGCTGCAGGCTGCTGTTTGTTCTCTTCTTCATCGTCAACACAGGTAGGGGTCATCACCTCCACTTGGCACCTTTTAAAGCTCCTTGATGTGATGAATTCTGGGTAAATAAAGTCAGACAGGAGGAGTGAACAAACGAGTAACTCTGATCGTTTGATGCATCGATTCAGCTGACTGACAAACCGAAAGTAACGCTGTTTTATTCCGCAGGTCTCTCCGGTCCTGTGTCCGGTAAAGAAGCCTGGGACTATGTGGAGGTGAGGGACGGGGCCCACATGTTCTGGTGGTTGTATTATGCTGACAGTCCGTCTGCACACAGCATGGATCTGCCTCTGGTCATGTGGCTGCAGGTGAGAACACTGCTGACAAACTAAAGCGCGAAAGTCCACATCACAGTGTGTGCATGTTTTTTATGAGTCAGGTCATTTCATGTGTTTCTGTCTTCACTTAATGTCGTCAGGTATCCACACTGCAAAAACTGTCATCTTAGCACGTGTATCTGTCTCATTTCTAGTCTTCATATGAGCCAAATTCACCTGACAAGTCCAAACAAACAAAAAATGAAAATAAGGCCTGAATTGGAGCCACGCAGTGGTGCAATGGTTGCCTCACAGCGAGGAGGTTTCTGGTTCAAATCCCTGTCCGACAGGAGCCTCTCTGTGCGGAGTTTGCATGTTTTCCCTCAAACAGGTCTGTGATGTAAGGTTGGATAGTCGCGTGATATGCCGGTAGATTAGTCAGCCGGCCTCTACCTTTAAATAAATGTTAACATTTAAACTTTCTTTACCCCCCCCCAAACATTCAGATATTTTGTCCATCAATTGGGTGTAAAAGTTGAGGTAATGTGTTTGAATCCTGATATGAAGCAGCCTTTAGTCTCTGCAAGCTTTTTTAAGCTAAAGTTGTGTCTGAAATGTGTAGCTGCAGAGTTATGATGCTTCAAACATGGCTCCCAGTGACTCTCACAGTTTGCAGAGTTAAAGCTGAAGGTCTGTGGTTGTATGTGTTCTTGTGACTTTATGAGTAACGTCAGTGCTGCTGTTATTTAAGTCTGCTAAAGAGGAACTGTGTTTTTAGCTCCATTACCCCCTGCTGGTCTTAAGAGTGTAAACATGATGAGGTGGTTTGTGTCTTCAGGGCGGACCAGGAGGATCAGGAAGTGGATTTGGGAACTTCGAGGAGATCGGACCTTTGAACAGGAACCTGGAGTCCAGGAAGACCAGCTGGGTAAGACTTTGGTGTTTAAGGTTTCAAAGTAACTGTCCCTTTTTTTTTTAAGCAGCTGTTCATTGATCAGAAATAAGTGATCAAAATGATAACGAGTTCTGACTGTGATCAGACGACCGTGTGGGGGTGCCTTAAAACCGCCTACCGTCTCTGGTCCAAACAAATCCAGACCATTCAGGACCAGAATCTAAAGTTAGAAGGAGGACATACTGGCTGCTGCATTGTTGTCAGAGAAGCCAGCACTTCAACATAGCATGTTTCCTTAATGTCTGATCATAGAGTAAGGTCACTTTATCATTTCACTCACTACACATCTCACTGAACCTTTAGATGGTAGGTAGTTCTGTAATCTGACATTAGTACGGTGTTGAATGTGAACAGAGAGCAGAGGAGACACAGCTGTTTTCTCTCCTGTTGGTTGATCTCACATTTACAGGTTAACATGCTGATGAATTGTGTGTGTGTTTGCTCTCTCAGGTCCAGGCAGCCAGTGTGTTATTCGTGGATAACCCTGTGGGCACCGGCTTCAGCTACACCGACAGACCGGACGGTTACGCCACCGACGTGTCCATGGTGGCATCAGACATGCTCGTGCTGCTGCAGCACTTCTTCAAAGACAAGGCGGAGTTTCAGGTACGCCAACTCTTTACTGTTCCAGGTCTGGATTTATTCTGTTCTATCTCCAAAGAGTCATGAACACATCTGTGGACAAAGAACGAATACAACACAAGGAGAGCACAAAAAGGTGTCTATATACAAAACTAATGAACGTTAAGCTAACTGTAGAGTGGATACGATCATCGGGACTGAAATATTCTAACTGAAGGCCCTGCATGATATTATTTTTTAAACACCAACAATGAACTGTCTGTCCTCTTCTCTCCTGTGCAGAGCGTCCCTTTCTACATCTTCTCCGAGTCTTACGGAGGGAAGATGGCCGCTGCGATCTCCTTGGAGCTGACGAAGGTGAGTCAGGCCCAATCTCGATGTCCACCCTCACACACTCACCGACTTTGGTGCGCGTTCCCGGTAAGTCTGT
Organism: Tautogolabrus adspersus; assembly: GCA_020745685.1. Classification (NCBI taxonomy): domain Eukaryota; kingdom Metazoa; phylum Chordata; class Actinopteri; order Labriformes; family Labridae; genus Tautogolabrus; species Tautogolabrus adspersus. Next base: position 1,630,421 of record CM036553.1, read on the forward strand.
GAGGGTTTAGGCTGTCCCACTGTCAAATCGTCAAATGTTTGAGGGATCTCTCACTGACTTTACGAGCCCTTTATGCACCCTGTCCTTAAGTGGGCATATCTGCAGACTTAGCATGAGGGAATTACCCAGAGTTCATAGCATTGTGACGTGAAACATATGATTCCCCCGGGAAGCCCACAAGAATTGAAAGGTAAACAAACGCCATAAAACGGAAAGAAGGTAAAAAGCAGGAAGGTGAAACCACGCTCTATTTACAGTCTACCAAAAAGTTGTTTGGAAACTACGGCTAATTCAGAACTCTACTGCAAGTCTGTAAACAAAAACAAGAGAGACAGAGAGCTGATTAGTCCTGTTATATGTATATAAGATAAACCCTTATTTATCCCACACAGAGGCATTTATATATAGACCTATACTGAGTAGAACTTTTTATAAGCGCCATGGCTGTAAGTGAGTAAAGTAAAAAACGTAAAATAAGCTTTTGCCATATGACATCATGTAGTCATAGTTACAGAGAAGTTGCAAAGTGCTGTCCCATTGGAGCCCTCGCAGCCTCGTGCACTCAATCACTTTCCAGGTGACGTCAGTTAAGTCAGTAAGGGCTCAGGGTTTAGGGAGGACAGAGATTCAGCCTTAGTTTTCCTTCTCCTTTCGACATCCTCTTTGGAGAGTCCCAGTGTCAAAGGAATGTCACGTGATGGATGACGAGGAACCAAAGATCAGTTTAAAGGCTCACTGGCAGGTCAGCAGGTTAATGAGGCGGTAAAAGTGAAACGATTCATGTCTGTACGTATATGATGTTTTTTAGTTCGGTCTTAAAAGAAAATGTAATAATGAAGTCCAGGGTTTCTTTTTTTACTACCTTAAAACTGGTGAATATTGGTGCTTTCACACAAAGCTCCTGATATTTGCAGACTTTATCTTCCTTTTCTTGCTGCTGTTTTTGAACTGCCCCTCACCTAGCTGATTTGCATTTAACCCTTCTTTGGTCTCGTTCAGGCCGTAGCACACGGGTCACTGAAGTGTAACTTTGCTGGTGTGGCACTCGGAGACTCGTGGATTTCTCCTCTGGGTCAGTATCACTCAGTCTTTCACATTTACCACAATGACGCACACATTTCTTATCAAACACAAACAAACCCCCACTGGAAGGCTGCCTATAGCTTAAAGTATTACGTATAGACCCTGCAATGTTTCATTTTACCCGTTTAGTGTATACAAAGCACGCATCGTCTCACTTTAAGGCTTTTGTTTCTTACACAGACTCAGTCATGACCTGGGGACCGTACCTCTACACCACCGTGAGTAACAATATTTTTACCTGTCAAGCTGCTCCGCTGAGTGTCCGTCTGACACTTTCTATTTGTCTGTTCAGTCTCTGTTGGATGATTACGGCCTGACAGAAGTCAGCAGTGCGGCAGACGCTGTGAAGAGAGCGGTGGAGCTGCAGCAGTTTGAGAAAGCGACAGAGCTGTGGTCAGTCACTGAGACGGTGGTGGAGCAGGTGGGTACAATACTGGAGCATCTGCAGGACTAGATGGTGTTTTAAAGACAGTATATTTTTTCTTCCTTGAAGACAATCTAATTTACACTATCAGAGTGCCTGCAGTTTGAGTCACATTATGTTTGATCTGTTAACGTATAAAAGTCTCGGTAAACAAAGATTCCTTTGAAGAAAATTCAAATCCACTCATGGCTTCGTAATCACAATAATGGTGTCATCTGCATAAAAATGAAGTGTTAAACCAGTTCAATAGAAACAACATTTATTGATGTAATTTATAAATAAAATGGGACCCAGTATGGAGCCCTGTGGGACACCAGTAAACAATCAATTCAAATACTTTGTTTGTTTTTAAGATTGACTTCATGATTTATGTGGTTTAATGTTGTCGTCTTTTTTTGTTTTTATTTGTCAGAACACAAATGGAGTCAATTTCTACAACATCCTGACGCAGGAGCCGGACGAGAAGGTCGTCGCTTTAGCGGGAGAAGATTACATCTGTAAGACACGGCTGTGCAAAAGTGATCAAAGAGGCTAACACTCGTTTATCCACAATCTTCAACCAAAATTCTCTCTCTCTCCATCAGCTCTGCAGACACGCCGCCATATTCGACCCCTCCACAGCCAATCACTGAGCGAGCTGATGAACGGACCAATCAGGAAGAAGTTGGTCATCATCCCCCAGAATGTCACCTGGGGAGGTACATCCTCTCCACCTCAACTATTCAGCAGTTTTATCTAGTTTGAGACGTTTTCTTGAGTCAACACTTCCTGTTTCCTCTGTTGTGTTCGCTGCGTATTCAGGTCAGGCAGAGGAAGTGTTCAGCAACATGGCCGGAGACTTCATGAAGCCGGTGGTGGATGTGGTCGATCAGCTGCTTGAGGCTGGAGTCAACGTCACCGTCTACAACGGCCAGCTGGACCTCATAGTGGACACCATGGGTAACTTATCAGTGAATTACTTCCTGTTCTGGTGCTGGAATTTTGTGCAGTCTTGGTGTAAACATATCAATGAATCTTTATGCTTTTTCACAGGTCAGGAGCTGTGGGTGAAGAAGCTGAAGTGGGAGGGGCTACCTGGGTTTAACAAGTTAAGGTGGACCCCCCTGGATGACCCCGCCTCCCCTGGTGTGACTGGAGCTTTCTTCAAGACTCATAAGAACTTCTCTTTCTATTGGATCCTCAAAGCCGGACACATGGTGAGACATTGACTCAAGCAGTTATTTAAATATAAATCCTGTCACCTACGCTCTTCAGTGAGGCGTCTTGTGATTGAAATGGTTAGTTTCTTCGGAGATGGTTCGGGTAAAATAACCTTTATTTTGAAGGCAGCAGAGCAAAGATAAAGGATCTGAGCTGGTCTTAGATGGTTCAGGATAACAACTGCTGATATCAGCAGCACGACTGGTCTTCAACCTCGCCAAAACGGCACGTCACTCCGCTGTTCATCTCCCTCCACTGGTTCTCAGTTACTGCTCGAATCAAATTTAAAACTCTGCTGCTCGTTTCCAAAACGGCCAAAAAAACGGCTCCTCCTTACCTAAACGCTCTCATCCAGGTCTACACTCCCTCAAGCTTACTACGCTCTGCCAATGAAAGGCGTCTAATCCAACCTTCACAACAGGGCCTTAGCTAGACTCTTCTCCTCTGTCGCCCCCCGGTGGTGGAACGAACTTCCAAACCCTGTTCGATCTACAGAGTCCCTTTGCACCTTTAAAAAAAAAAAAAAAGCTGAAGACACAGCTCTTTATGAACACCTACGACCTGAATGATGATATTTAGGATGGTTTTGATGCTGATTAGAACAGCTGTCGATGGTGTGTTTTGCCTCTGTTCACTTCCTGTCAGTACCTGTGTGTCCGATCAGATTTAAAGCTGTTTGTTTGCACTTCCTGACGATGTTTCCTCCTCTCTAGATCCTTGTTTGTGTTGTACTTACTCTCTGATGTAGGCCGCTTTGGGGAAAAAAGCGTCTGCTAAGTGAATTATAAGAGGTACAAATGGAGTGAACCTGTTATTTTTTTCTGTTTCCTTAGATCCCCTCAGATCAGGGACCCATGGCCTTGCAGATGCTGAAGATGATCACCCAGCAGGACTGAACCCCCTCAACGAGGATGCCAGCTGGAATGGCTCTGACAATCACTAAGATCACAAAACCCTCTTTTATATTTCACTTCCTGCTAGACCAAATACAGATTCTATCCTAAGTAGAATCCCGATACTCTAATTTCAGCACTGACGTGTGAATTGAAGCCAAAATAAATACTTTTTTTGTAAATGCTGACTTGTCCTTGTCTCTGTAGAAGGCGGATCTGAACCATCGTGAATTTTCATCTAGATTACTACATGTTATTTCTTATGTGCAAAGATATTAAACCTCAGAGCTGAGATAAAAGACTGTAAATATTAAAGTTTGAAGCCTGAGTGGCATCACCCGTCTGTTCCTGCAGGGGGCGCTGGAGTCCCATCGATGGCGGTCTCCATAACCCTATCTCCTAACTTTCAGTCAACCTAACGACAGGCTGAGAGCTGGAGCTGAGGCGGGTTTTAAGCCTCCTGACAAACCGTTACACCACGCCCACCTGTCAATCAGGTCAGCTACACGCCTTATTGTGAATAACTCTTATCCTTCATCAAATCAAAACTGATGAGTCATCAAAACATTCACCCCCCATACAGTGTGTGCTGATCGAGACATGAGCTAATCAGACCTGTTTGTTTTTTTGAACCAGGCTGTAAACATGTTAATGTCTGCTGTAAAAACAGGCTTTTTAGAATGGGTGTGTATGTGACTTCCTGTGCTTCTGCAGCCAGCCTCTAGTGGACACTCCAGGAACTGCAGGATTGTACACTTCAGCATCGGCTTCATTTTGATGTACCAAGTTATTTTAAGTTGACCATAATTGTGTCAGGCTTATCTAAGAAGGAGAATGATCACATATTTAGCAGTTTCAAAAACTAGTTCATGGATAGTTTTTAATTATCGTCCAGTTTTTCATCTAAAATCAAAACAAATTGTAGACAAAGCTTTTGAATGTTGAGAGGCATTCTGCTTGTTTAATAAAAAGTCTACCTCACTTCAAATGTTCAAACACATCCAACAGTCAGTATCGATGGAAGTATAGGGTTGCAGTTCAAACATACTTGTGTATTTGGTACAGTACATGTTGTTAATCTTAAGAGCTTTATAACTGAATCCTTCTCATTTAGATTCTCGTTTACCCTCAAACCCTGAGTTCCCTCGATTCGGTCGAAAGCTTAAAAAAGATGCTTTTGAAAAATGGAGAGAGGGGACAGCTCTCTACAATGTTTTGAATTTAGACTGCAGTACTTATTTTAAACACTAGGTGTCAGAGTTACATGCTGCTCCTTGAATATTGCCCCTCTTGTGATTTGTTTGCTTCAGGAGGTAATGTTGTGATTTTTATACATTTTCACTAATTGTTCTGCGACTGCTCCAACTTTTGAACATCGAGGTTTATCTCTGAGCCTTGATTGCAGCACCATTGATCAAAGGATCATTCTGATCAATTATTCTTTAGTCCTCATGTTGAGTCCTCGGTGTAGCTGAGGCTTCTCCTCCCCCAGTGGTTCTCTGGGATCTGGAAGTCTTTCCTGATCACCGGCTCCACCACCAGCTCCATCAGGCCGGGCGGCTCCTGCACCATCAGCTCCGTTACTCGGTAAAGATTAGAATACGCTCGCCCCACCAGAACCAGCGGCCCTGCGGGGATTCTGGGATCAGGTCCTCTCAGACGCCTCCAGTACACCCTGAAGTGTTGTACGAGGTGAGTCGGGTAATTCCAGCGAAGGGTGGCGTTCAGGATCAGACCGGGAGAGGTGGACTCTAGTGAGGAACCGACACCACGAAACCACACCACGTCGTAAATGCACAAACCCTGAATGAGCTCAGGAGGAACCTGCAGGCTGGAAATGTCCAAGAGCTGGTCGAGAGAAAGAGAGACAGGAGACAAGTATAAAAAGAGTTCTCATGTTCATGTTTCTGTTGACTGAAGCTGAGTTTCAATACATCCGGCCCGTGCACTAACCAATTGACGGACAGACAGACTACGACACTAGGTCTAAAATCTCCTCAGATGAAGAACCAGAGAATCAACCTGAGTTCTGTGGTATGTATTTCTTTAAGGGTCCCCAAGGTGAGAAATCCTGAGAAACACTGGTACCAAGAACCCGTTAAACACGTCAGTCTCACCATGATCTGTCCCAGCCTGCAGCTGAACGGCGTGTCCTCGGGCTCTCCGTCCCGCCGGATGCTCAAACAAACTTCTCTGAGAGCACAACCACGAAGCTCCAGCTGAGAGCACCTGAACCCAGAGAGCAGACAGGTACCTCTTCATAAATGAAACCCTTGAACACAGCCATCACTTACTATGACTGTTAGAGCTGTTTACCTGACAGTCCAACCTGAGGGAATAAAGCTTCCACACAGCTGAGAGAACTGTTTGAAAAGCTGCTGTTCTTCATCCAGCTGCTCAGGAGTCACACTGATGACTGTGGAGACACAAACACAGAGGATGGATGTTACAACAACTTGCGAGTCCTATGTCATCCACTTCCTCACAGAGAAACATCAAATGATGATCCCTTGCACTTTGGGTGCTATAAAACATATTACAAGGAAACTGAGTGTGATACTCGGCTATTGAAAAAAAATGCATACAACACTCAATAATCTCAGCACAAAAGTGCTTAATTCAAGCGCACAGCCAGCCCTTCTCTGCCCTTAAAAAACGCCAGGTGGTCACCCTAACCCTAACCCTACGTTATTACAGCACTACTTCTAATTTTACCAGAGTCTTTGAACAAAAGAACCTGTACTTCTGCTTAAGTAAAGAAGGTTCAAACACATCTGATTTTCCTCAGATATGGATAATGGATGCAGAGTTAGAAACTCACGTTGAACATCCTGGATGTCCATGTGTGTGCACAGACTTGCATCTGTGGTCTTCAGCTCCAGAGACGCTGAGATCCCTGCAGACGGTTTGTAAATTACGCTCACCAGAGTCTTTGCAGCGAGGGGAACGTGGAGCGAGAAGATCCTGAGAGAGACAAACCCACAAGGAGAAAGTGCAAACTCTGAGAGCTGCTTGATTTGGAAATCTAAACTTGAAAATAAAGCAGAGAAAATCATGCAAACACACACACTTTGCACAAACTGGAGAGGTGTGTGCGGCGGGGATGAGTCCATCCAGCAGCAGCGAGCTGCCTCCGTTCCAAGCGTCTTCAGGGCAGCCGCGGCTCCGCAGCCAGGCTCCGCCCTCCAGCTCTGTGTGGTAATATAAAGGCTGGATCTCCTGAGCGCTCAGGTTAAACCAGCTCCTCTCCGTCTCACGCTGCACACACGCAAAAAGAACATTTTCCAGTGAAATCTGCTTCATTTATGAGCACGGGTTAAGTCTTGTATGCTACATCTTCTGCAAATTTTTAAGTACGAGTTAGTTTGTTTGATGAATGCATCATGGTGCAAACATGGTTGTTGTACATCAACAACAAGGTGTGATTAATTAAAATATGAGATGCAGCACAATCAGGACTGTAATTGTTTTGTATTAATGTGATCATAGAAACAGAGTCAGGTGTCGATGCCTCTCTGTCAGTACCTGTCCTCTCCAGTAGAGAGCCTTCCCAAAGCCCTGGCAGAAGGAGGAGATGAAGGGGAGGGACAAAGATGGTCGATGGACGTACAGGTAGTCTGACAAAAGAGCCCAGAACCTGCAGAAAGGACATGATACTTTTAAAATACAAAGTTGAAGGGGCGCACTCACAGTAGTCCCAGTTTCCTCGTACACCCCCCCCCCCCCCCCCCCCCCCCCCCCCGTAGTGTACATGCAGCCCGGTCTCAGAGTCAGCACAGTTGGAGACGACACAGAGAACATGACTCAAACTTTACTGACTTTGTGGCTCGTTTTTGCTCAGATATTTACAGATACGTCATGTACACGCTGTGTACCCATGTTTGTGCATGAGCAACCGTGCCGTGCCAAAGCTCACCTCTTCTAACCATGCAAGGGCCAAAGAAGTGCACCATGCTTTAGCAAGTATGGAGCACCAGCACTAGTCAAACAAACTGGACTTAAGGGGTCAAACATGTTTCGAAATGGTACGGATTGCAGAGTACGAGTGCTTGAAACTTTTCTTGAGAGTATTTCGTCAGCAAACGATCACTTAACGTTGTAGTTTTTGTCCCTGACAGGCTCAGATTGTGTCTGACAACATTACAGAAAGGATCCCTACACTCACTTGTCCTGATTTTTGCGGAACTCGCTCTTATCCTCGTGCGCCTCGTACACCCAGCCGGGAGCAAAGATGGCTACAGAGAAGTTGTGTTTTCGGATGACTTCGAGTGCCTGCAGAGCAGATGAACAGTGCAGACTGTCAGTGATCTGAAAACCATCAGTCCCTAACAGACACGCATGAAGGTCCTCCGTTTTTACCTTGTTTGTTTCAAACTTCCCTCCCACCACTTTGCCTCGGGCGAACACGTCCACCCCGATGTAGACGTCGGCCAGGCGACCTGTGATGCCGCTGTAGTCGCTCATCCACTCCAGGTTCTGCTCGGTCCAGTTGTAGTTGGTGAAGAAACCGTCGCAAGCGTCAAAAAACATTCTGTCATGGTAAGAGAAGGATGAAATGTCAAAACAGCTTTTAACTAGGAGGTACGACAGAGTAAGTAAAAATGAGCTCACATGTCCATCATTCACCAGAGAAAGACCACAAAAGGTGGGCTCCTTTCTCAAGTCATCGCTTCTATATCAAAGATATCTTTAATAACATCCATCCATACCCTGTGCCTTAAAGGTTAATGGCATGCATGTTGTTTTTCTTCTAACTGCCCTTTTCACAGTAATAAACAGTTCTTTACATATACAGTAGTGCTTCACACCAGCACAACACTCCTGAGAAACTCCTGATATTTGCAGGAGGAGCTGCATGTGTGAACGAAAACAGCCGAATGTTTCACTCAGACTTTATCCGGAGTTTCTCCTCCAGCCTCAAAGTGCAGAAAGTCAGAGTGAGCTGATGTGAGAACGCAGCAGGATATAATCAGGAGAATTCACCTCGAGCGAGTGGGAGGGGGTGGTGACGTTTATTCCCTGTGATCGCTGCACGACCATAGACTGTCTGCACGCCACCTCTACGATCTCCGTGCTCTAATGAACCTGCTGCATTCTGTTTCCTGTTGTCCAGTATGTTCTTCTCCACTCTTTAGTTCAGATTGTGATTCTGTTCAACTACACGTAGCATTGATATAAAGAGGACTCTGTTGCTCCGTCCGCGACTTTCACGTCGTTCTTTTACACTATATCTTGCCTCAGATGACCCCCCGTCCCCATCCCCCTCCAGAGGGATAGTCTTTCTGAGAGGAAGGGGGATGGGGAGGGGGGTCATCCTATTCTTTGCATTTGTGAACAACCAGATCAGGAGGATTTCAGAGGCAGTCCTCCTGAAATGATCTGCTGAGCGCAGATGTGAAAACGTCGATAGTAACCCTTCTTGTTTTGGATGTTATCCTCTCATTACATGAAGACACTGATGATCATCTGAATATATAAATGAACTCATTGATGTATAATGAGTTCTGTAAAATCCTCCACCTGTTGTTCTGGTTGAGTTCATTCTGCCACAGCAGACGTCCGGTATCGATCACGCTGTCGTACCAAAGGACCAAACCTCCAGGCACCCTCAGGTGCATCTGGTCGGTCAAATAACGCAGGAACAAAGGTGTGTTCTTCAGCGCCCCCTCCTGCAGGGAAGAGGACAGAACACCCCGTTCAGTTACATAAAAACACAAACTTCATTCAGCATTTGAGATGAAACCTTTGAGTTGATAAGATCTAGCGTGAATGTTACGACAGCTCAAAAAACTCCTTATTTATCTGATACTGGCATCAGTAAAAATCCCTCATTTCAGCCTCTGCCTACAAATGCTGCTGTCTCTTTAAGGTCCGCCTCCCCACGTGCCCGCTTTCTTCTGATTGGCCAGCTCTTAAGTAGCCTTCAGGGGGGCAGAACGCTGCAGGGCTGCCAGGGGAGGGCTGCTCTCCAGTGCTGGGAGAAGAGAGTCTTTGTAAGAGGTTTCACCGGCTTACGTAGAGGCTTGAAGCCGTCGTGTGAAATTCTTGGTTTCATATCAGAAGGGCTTAATTTGTAGAACAAGCCGTTTAGCGCCCTCTGCAGGCTCATCCTGGGATTACTCTAACATAGGTTTACCTCATGATCTGAAACTTTGCCCACGTTTAGTTTGGACATCCAGCACTGTAACACTATATGAAAGTTTTAAAATGGGGATCAGCAGAAGAGGTCGAGTTTAAGGGCTGATAGCAAGTATGAGAGTGAAACTCACACTGAGGCTGTTCTCGATGTTAATGAGCCAGCCATCGAAGCCGTAACAGTGACTGATCTGGACGAGTTTATCGGCCACGGCTCGATACGACTCCTCGTCTTTCAGGAAAGACTCGCATATCGCTGCTCCGTCCGTCCACTCTGTGATGAACGTCCCTGAAATCAAGACAAAAACACAGCAGGAAGCCTGATCAGGTCCAAGCTTCATTTCCCGATAACTTAAATAAAACACTTTTTTCACTCACCAATCATTACGACTCCATGTTTGTGAGCAGCGTTGGTCCACATGGCAGGAGGAATAGTCACCATTAGGTGTGTGAAGTAGTTGAAAACATCGATGTGCTGCCAGTGATAGAAGGCGTACGGAGCCTCTGCATGAGTCCCCTGAACAAACCTTCACAAGACAAGAGGATCAACATGATTACAGAGAGGGACGGCATTCTGCAGGAGGGATGAATAAGAGTCATAGACCACAAGTATCAAAAGCAGGAAATAGTCATCTGATAAATAAAATGTAACCTCAAGTTGTGTCTGCAGCAGAGACAGCTTCCTATTCTCGACCTGTGAGTCACATGAAAGGGCAAAAACACCCACAACACAAACTAAAATGTTTACAGTGTGCGATGCTTCTTTTCATTTGCTGTGTTTCTTATTTCTGTCGATGCTGAAGAGCTCGGCTTCTTCAAGAATCTGATGCACAGATTTGTTTGTATTTAAAGGAGCAATATGTAACTCTGACACCTAGTGTTTTCAAAAGCATCTCCAATATTGATCCTAGTTTGAGCACGTTTCTGCTCGTGGAGCTTATTAGAAACATGCAGAGGCTTTTTAGGTCGGGTACAATCACTTCTATCTGAACCAGTTCTCTTAAAGATTTATGAAAACATTCATGACCAAAGAGCGTCGCTTTAAGAAGAAGCAGATAAAAATGATCTCAGTGTTTATAGGAGAGATCAGAAACACACACCTGACAGTTTGTATTATTGTCTGTCCTCACCTGTCGTCCAGGTAACCGCCCATCATGTCATGAGACAACAAAGTCCGTCGTGGGCAATCAGCCAGAGGAGGTTCCCGAGGGGCCAGAGGTACCGTCGCCACATTGAAGGGGTTCGCCTCGCTCCGTTTCCACGACAACAGCTCGTCCAAAGTGGTGAGACCACCGCTGATTGGTTCTGTGGTGTCCACATCGTAATGTTTGGCTGAGAGGGAGAGAGGAGAATTAAATTACTATCAGAGTGAGAAGGTTTTTAAGACGTAAAATGAAGCTCAGGTTGTTTCAGACTCGCTCACCTGACAGAGGAGAGGGAGTGTACTTAATGACCTCATGGATACTTCCTGAATCCATCGGCTGATCCAAACAGGACTCCAACCTGAGGAGAGAACGAGGAGGTCAGCGAGGACTCATACATGTAGTTAGACATTTCTTCACCTTTTCTTCTAAATAACAGGGAATGACTTTCAAACTGTTTACTGGTCTGCAATGGAAATGTACTACGGTGGCCCTAAAGGTCAACTGCTAGAACAAATATCGCAAGACGCCAAAAATGTTGAACTAAATGCAGAAACATTTCACCTCCTGCAGAGAATATTAAAAAATCTAAAAAGGGAACATGTCAAACTTTATTAATTGATTAAAAGGAAACTCTCGTAAAAAAGGATTTTCAGTCTGTTGAGTCTCTCCTGGTTAAATAAATAAGATCATGTTTGCATTTTTACAATTCTCAACCAGTTTCAGAAAGATAACTAACTTTACTGTTTTTGATTCTGGTTCTTATTTGTGTTGTTTTTAAGTCTTTGAAGAGGAAGTGATGATTGGCAGCTTCCTGTTCGGTGAGATAAACACATGTTTTATCTCACCAAAGCTAACTTCACATTTTAAACTTAAGCCAATCACATGTAAGCTCCTGACCCCAGTGAACTATGCTTGTTAATAATTAACCTTTTAACAACCTAACTGCAGTCGAGCTTCCGTTAATTAGAAATCCAGCAACAACTAGCACGTAAAACCATGATATTGTTATTTGTGGCAGCTTTAAAAACAGACGTTTTAAAGTGTTCTGACAGATGAAGCACAGGTAGAGGAGGTACACGAGTACAGCAAGTTTACCTGCTGACGTCAGTTTTGTCTCTCTTCACGCGCACATCTCCGCCCTCCTGCGCGTCTCGTTTCCTCCGCAGAGGAAGAAGCTTGTTCACATCTGCGTTCAGAGCCATTATTATGGATTTATCCGAAAGAGCATTGAAGAAACAAACTGACAGAAGAACGAGGAAGCAGAGAGAGCTTTTCTTCCTGCAGCTCCAGCAGCAGCAAACACTTCCGACCACAGCCCTTCAGAATAAAAGAAACACTTCCTTATTAAAAATAAGAAATACCCAAAGTACAGGAACTGTTATTTTATTCATTATCTTTACAAGATACGTTTTTAGCCAGGCTTTTGTACTTTAATAACAACATTATACGTGACTTTTGTAACGTAATGTGGAGTTGTTTAATCTGCCTTGGGATGAAGTTGAGTTTTTACATCGAATAACAGAAAGAAATAACGATATAAATTAGATTAACGTTGGCTCTTTTTAGTTGTCACCCTTCGTTGTTGGTTTGAGAGGAATCCCCGCAGTTTATTGTCCATGAGAGGTGGACTGAGGCCAGCTGGACAAAGGAACCAACCTCTTATTGTTAGGGAGCAGACACCCTGTCCTGGAGGAGATTAGTCCCGAGCAGTAAACCAAAGGAACAAAGGATGGAGGGCAAAGATGGCGGCTATAAATAATATGTTCCTCTATTGGCAGTGATATTAGCATGATGATTTTAGTGTATGTGCGAGGAATAATGAAAGCAGACCAGTTTAACAAATTCAGAACAAAGTCAAATATTGTAAATAAATTCAGGATGGTAAAAATAAATTCAGGATGGTGAGGATAAAGTCAGACGATTGGGATTAGTGTTGAGAATGTCATGAAAAAGATAAACAGTTGAAATGTTGAGAATAAAGACTGAAATGAATTATCCTATCATATTGTAGCGTGTAGTAATGTTACGTATTGTAGCGTATCGTGTCGGTCTTGATGTAACGTAACGTATTGTATGATATTGTAACATGTGGTATCGTGTCGTTACCAAGCAGCAACCTCCAGTCTTTAAAAATGAAGCCAATGCGGAAGTGCAAAATCCTGCAGTTCGTTGAGTGTCCACTAGAGGCTGGCTGCAGGAACACAGGAAGTCACATACACACAACAGGCAAAAGAGCAGTTTTTACAGCATAAATAAACATGATTACAAAATCACACATAGGTCTGATTAGTTATTATCATCACTGACACATGTACGGGGGTGAATTGTTTTTAAATGGCTCCGTCGTGTAGTAGTATGGTGTCATGTCGTAATGTACGATATCATACCATTGTATTGTATATACTTTATTAACCAACGGGGAAATTCTGGTTCGCACTCTGTCTGTTATATAGAGACATGCTTCTCACACATACAGGTGGACATGCATTATTGGAGAGATGTCAGAGTGCGGTGGCAGCCCCCTTGGGAGGCGCCCCCTGAGCAGGTGGGGGTTCGGTGCCTTGCTCAAGGGCACCTCGGCAGTGCTCGAGAAGTGGTCTGGCACCTCTCCAGCTACCTGACCAACTTCCATATTTTGGTCCGCATCAGGGCTTGAACCGGCGACCCTCCGGTTCCCAACCCAAGTCCCTACGGACTGAGCTACTGCCGCCCCATATTATATTGTATTGTGTCTTGTCATAAAGTATTTTCTTGTAAGTATCATATTGTATCTTGTACGTGTCATGACGTATCGTGTCTCGTCGTAAAGAATTGTATTTATCATATGTGTATCGTATCCTATCATGTTGTATCATTTAAGACGTTTTCTGAAGTACTTAACTTATTTTATATTCCTAGGAACCGACCCTCCCCCTTATCTACTGAATCTTCACTAAACTATAAACTATTTGAGTTCCTGGATCCCGGTTTAGAAAAACCTTTTTAGCTCCTTCAGAGTAGGTACTCTCCTAGCACCATGGCGGTGTGAATGCACACAGAAAAGAAAGTCCCCATGGTGTGTCGTTCTCAGAGACTCCCTAGCCTAGAGGATAGTTCCTCTTCAGCGTGTCGTGTATTGTGTCGTGTATCGTACCGCTTCAGATCGAATCGTACTGATCATATCACGTATGGTATCGTAGTGTTTCGAATGAAATCGAACCATTTCGTGTCGTGTCCTGTCGTATTGTACCGAGCGTTTATAGTATCATTTTGTGTTGTGTCTTGTCTTCTCATTTCGTATTTTCGTATTGTATCCTATCAAATTGTATCACATGGTATTTTATCATATTGTATCATTTGGTATCGTCGTATCAGATCGTGTTAAGTCAAAATACATTTTTTCATTGGTCCTTATCCCGTTCCGTAGTTTTCTTAAAATAAAATAAAAAATAAATTTCTCCTCTCCTCGTCTAGGCTGTGATCCGGCTGCTGTTACCGGTCGTGGTATCTGCTGTTCCATCTCGACTGAAAGGATCTCCGTCACTGCCCTACGTCATTACCCAGCCAGGAAGTGACGTCAGACGCCTCCAGCAGATTACCGAACCAGGATCCTAACAGAGCAGAGACAGCCGAAGGGAGACGAGCCGAGCCAAACCGTAAAGTCTTCAAAATCCATCATCATCCGCCGAGATAAAAAGAGAAGCGCTTTTAAAAACACCAAGAGCATAAAGTCCACACTTCGACCTTTCTAACGAGCTACGTATTGTCACAATATGACGTTATTAGTGTTTTAAAACAAGTGGCGAAAGATTTGGAGAGCCGATTTCATCCGGAGACGACACACAGAAGGAACAATTCACCTCCCTGACTGATTAAATGTGTCCGTGCTTCTGCCTGTTTTGATTTTTGAACATCTTTGGCGCAATACCTGAACATTTTTGTGGGATATTTTTGGAGCTAGCGAGCGAGCTAGCTAACCGACATAATGGAGTTGAGAGTGGGAAACCGATACAGACTGGGCAGGAAAATTGGAAGTGGATCGTTTGGAGACATTTATCTGGGTGAGTTAAAACTGGAGACACTTAATGCATGGTTTGTATTTGTGTTCGTTCATAAAGGTGTGGAGGGTTTACCTGCTGGGCTCCTTTTCCGGGTTTACCAGACGAGCTGATGATGGATCAGCTGTTCAGTGTTAGCCATATTAGCTTCGAAGCTAGCAGGCTAAAAAAGGCTGTTAGCTTAAAATAACTCAGTTGAACATGTAGCCTGTTTACTCAGTGACTCTGTGACCTTCACCATCTTTGTATTATTTATTTTATTTAAAGAATGGAACTCAAAACAGGTTTCGTCAACAGCAACAAGGAACAGTTGGATCATAATACAGAGATGTAGGGATGTAACGATTCACTCAACTCACGATACGATTCACGATACGATTCACGATTCACGATTTATTTTACAAAATGAGACTGTAGACAAATGATGACTGAAACAGATTCCTTTAGGGGCTGCTAACCTGCTTGTCAGTGTAGTTTGACCTTTTAATGTTTGTTTTCTCTCAACAAGGGGAGGTGATTGGAGCTTCTCATTGTGGTGTCGATTAAATGCTGCATCATGTTGGTTGTGTTATTTGTGTAGTTCTCTGTCTTCTTGTAATATTTGCACACAGTTTTCGTCTGTTATCTTCTCACCTCTTTCATTTTCTGTCTTGAAGCCAAAATGCTTCCACACCTCCGATTTAAAAGACGGTGGTGCGTCCTCAATTTCTAAACCGTGCTCTATATTCTCTTCCCTGGTTTGTTTCGACAGGTCGTCATGACTACGGTCAATCAGTGTTCGTTTTTTTTTAATTATCTGTTCTGCACATGTAAAGTTTACAAATGATCCCTGCATTCAAGTTCACTTCATTAGTCTGTCTACTCATCATTATAGTTCATAGTTTTAGCTGCCATGATTGACGTCATCTTTTGTTTTTGTTTTGAATGAGAGCCCCCTGGTGGCGTAATTAACATCCTGTGCGTTTAATGAGATTATGATTCCCTTCTCTGCACTAAAGTGGGGGGGGGGGGGGGGGGGGGGCCCAACTACATTTGCGATATCTTTTCTTTCTGCAATGTGTTTTGCAATTTGAAAAAATACAGAAAATAAAATCAGAAATGAAAAACAATGCACAACATGTTGTTACGTTGTTCAGTAACATAATGAAGTGGTGTTGATAAACCAATATGAAGGTGTGCATGTAAGCTTAAGAGCTCCACAGTGACCGCCCACTTCCCCGTCTGCTCTGGTTCTAGAGCTAAAATTCGAAGTTCAAATCCTCTGATTACATTTCACTAAAATCCTCATATCACGATAGTGACGCCTGGAACAGAGACATGCAGCTACCTCTATACTCGTGACTATAAAACAGCTCAAAAACAGCACTGAGAAAAAGGCAAAGGTACAAGACTGTGTACATATTTTCTTGCGGAGTCAAGGAACTACCCGTCCCACAATCCATTGCGAATGATACCGCTTCTTCTTAAATGTAACTGTAACGCTTTATCAGAGGACTAGCTAAAATACACTCTGTGGTCCCTAAAGACAGATTGTGTTGGGGGGCTTTGGTTCATGATGATCTGAATGTGATGTTATTTAAACACAGAAGGATGTCCATTGTATGCATGTGTTGTACTTTAATAAAGAGGCTCCACGTCCTCTTCACTGTCAGCTGAAATAAATCGTGCTGCTTGTTTAATGCCCGGGGAGACGGGTTCATATATTCCTCAGTTTCATCAACAAATTGCTGAAGGCTGCGGCCTATTGATCTGGAAGTTAATCCGATAATAGACGAGATGTGTGGCGCCTCTTATTGAAGGTAAAGGTTGTCGAGAGTTAGTTTCTGTGAGTAATTCCTGCAAAGTATGCATCCGTCTGTAGTTCAGTTATCTGCTCAGAGTTAACTCTGGCATCTTCCTGCATTGACCCCCACCACCTCCATCGCTGTAATGAATCCTCTGGCGGCCATATTGGAGGTCCACAGCTCCTGGAAACAGTGTTGGAGATCAGATGATCACATCTCTGAGCTGAAGACTTTAGTCATCCAAACAACAATGGAGAGGAGACATTGTGAATTCATGAAGTGTGTTTACTGACTGACGGCTGATAACCTCATCATCACTGACTCCTCTTAACCCCGAGAGAAGAAGACAACACCCAGTGGATTGGACAATGATATATATTACACGTGAATGTATTTATCGGTATATTAGCACATAGTTCTGTGTGTTTGTAAGCACACAGAACTATAAACATCTGTTTTAATCAGGCTTGGAAATTAGCACCCACCAACGTCTATATGCGGGTGTTTTTGTGCTCCACCTACCAGCCACAGGGGCGGATAAATAAGAGTAACGTTACGGAGTGATTTGTTACAGACAGCAACGTAAATTGAATCCCAGTGTTCTGCGTGTTTCGCTCTAACCAGCCCGGAAATAATCAACTCAAACTGTTTTGATTGAGCCAGATGAAGAGCATCCTAACCTCGTTGTTTACACATGCGCCTCACAGTGGGACACTATCCCTGTCGGACAGGAGGGGGGGTCTCCTTAGGTAGACATGACGTTAAAAACAAAACAATGTGGAAGTGACAGTTCTCTCTATGATAATGAGAATATTTGTCTTTATATCAGTGCTACTCGAGTTCAACAGAAACACAAAATTAACTGCAGTTTAATAAACAAATAGCTGCAGGTATAAATGAGCCCCGATGCCTTTTTGTCTTCACCACAGGCTGTGTGTACCGTCAGCCTGAAGGTAGAGGATTAAACTCTGCAAAGAGAGGGTGTACAGTCTTTTCAAATGGGCAGGTTTTTATTTGCATGAGGCGGGCAGGTCAGACCCGAATTCAAGCGCTATAAGGAGACGCAGTGTTAATGCAAAGTGTAAACGCCCTTCCTTAAGTGCTATCCACTTGTTATCCAATTACGCAGGATGGATGTTTATGCAAGGTATGAACGGGGCCTAAAGCTTAAATGATGTGGGAGGTGAAAGTATTAGTTTCAAGCTGTTAATAAATACATGTTTAGCTTAAGTGTAACAGCCCGTCCACACGAAGCCACCTGCGAGAGATCTGACCAGATCAGACCAGCTGATTGCCCTGAGTGATCCATCATCTCTCCCCTCGGATCGGCTGCTGACTAACATGACGTAAAAACTGTTAATCATCCAGAACTGAACGTTACGTGTCAATCCTGAATGAACGTTACGTGTTCTCCATAGTTAGGCGTGTAGCTGACCTGATTGACAGGCGGGCGCGGTGTAACGGTTTGTCAGGAGGCTTAAAACCCGCCTCAGCTCCAGCTCTCAGCCTGTCGTTAGGTTGACTGAAAGTTAGGCTGAGACAGGATTTCCAGCATGGCGGCTGCTGCAGATGAGCCTCCGCAGCCCCCTGAAGGAACAGATGGCTGACGTCACTCAGGCTTCGTCCATTTATATTTACAGTCTATGATTACAACAAGCATCATCACTCTGCAGAGTGTCGAGCGGTGATGCACGGTTACTTTCCAGTCGAGTGACCATCTTGTCTTCGATATTTATCTTTTCCACAAGTGTTTGAGAACTTCAGCGATCAACACAATACAAATGTGTATTTCTATATCTATCTATCTCTACAGATCGAACAAAGATCTAAGAAAGATATCGGCTGAAAGGCATATATATTTTATCGGATTTGTTTTTCTCCCCGTTATCGATATCGGCCCCAAAAATCCCATATTCGTCGGCCCTAATAATGATATATTCTTTCATGTCCCAAAGACTGTGATGGCTGTGCAGGTCTGTTCGGAGGCTTGTTTGTTGGCAGTCGAGGAGATGAGGTCAGCTGTTGGACTGAAGCCTCGTACTCCGTGTGCTGCAGGCTGTCAGATATTCACAACTGTTGGACAGTTTGTGATCTTTGAGGAGTTTTTCTTAGACAGTCACGACAAAGAGCCTCTCGTTGTATAAGTGTAGTTTTATTGTACTTTACGTTGTATAAAAAGATCTCCTGCTGTTCTCGGTGCCGTGTGATCGTGTTGAAACAAGCTGCAGAGATCCCGATCAGTCTGTCGTCACATAAACTCCATTCGACTGGATTTCCCTCTGCGTTGTGTAAAACAAACACACACAAAGAGTTTCTCTTTCATAACATGACCTCGTTTAAGGTTTTTATTCTCCGTGTTTTAACAAAGACGAACGCTGCAATCACACAGAAAGCACATCAAAACATGGATGCATGCGTCGTGTAAATAACGTACCATATATCTATTATTATTATTAGATACAGAGAAAGTCAAACTCTACTTTTGTGCACCCATTTATTGTGTTAACACGTCCTCCTTGTTGTCGGGATCACCTCTGTTTTCTCCTCTTGTGAGAAAAATGTGTCAAACTTAGTTTATCCTTCATTTGTGGAGGACGAGGAGGAGGTCAAACATTCTCACCTTGTACAGCTAGGACGTCTAATGAAACCTTGAAGAGGTCAAAAAGCTCCAGGAACACTTGAAGTCAGAAGATCAACTTTATAAACTTTAAAAGAAGAGCCTGATGAAGGCATCGAGCTGAAACGCGTCGGTCTAAAAAAAGGTGTTCCTGGAGCTTTTTGACCTCTTCAAGCCGTTCGCTCTCCATGCACCTTGGTGGTTGGTGAAATTGTGCCAGAAAACCCGACTCTGTCGAAGGGCGCACTCACACTACGCCCAGGTGTCCTGTACCGTACTGAAGCACGATTGCGCGCACATCCCCCCCCCCCCCCATTAGACAGGTGAATTGAAGAGGAAGGCATCAAAAGTTGTACGCCAACTCCTACACCTCGGTACTGAAATGCATTTGTGAAATTAAGACGTTGTGTCTGCAAGTTTTGAGCATTAAGACAAGAATTAACTCAATATTGGGAGCCTTATTGTTTGATCTTGATGTTTGAAGTTTTACAACGTAGTTTAATGATGACCCTTCTGACTCCGCACTGCACCCTCCTGATACATCACTTTGTGACACACGTAGAATAAAACTACTCTGAGTCTTATCTTTGTTGATGGAAGATAAAACCGTCTAATTAAACTCTCAGCAGCACCTTTTTGCTCCAAACCTCTGAAAAGGAAAACAGTGTCTGTCAACGGTCCATCCTCGGCCTGTTACCTGTTTGACGGCCTTACGTAACGCTGACTTGGCGTGTGATGTGTCAGTAAACTGAAATGGTTCCAGCAGTGTATGCTAACAGGGATGGGTCGGCTTACATAAGCAGTGTTAACAGAGAGCTGGTGTTTGAGCTGTTACAACAACAGAACTTGAGACGTGCTCAAACTGGACTCTGCCTGTGACTCACTTTACAAACTCATGACTCTTCTCTGCGCCTCTGCTTGTGAAACGTTGTGGTTTCGATTGTGTGAAAATCTCTGGTGTTATTGGCGGTTTTGTTGACGTCACCAAAGGCGGAAACTTCTCAGAAACTTTAGGTTGAGAAATCTGGCCTGAGTTGTTTTTGCAGCTTCAGAGCGGCTCGACGCGTTAGTTCTGCACTGATGATGCATTTCAGGGTCAGTGACGTGTGGCAGAAACACATCCTACCACGCCGGGTTTGATGTGGTCCTCGTCCTTAACCAAAGGCTCTGCAGCTTCTTAAAGAGCTTACAGACTAAACTTAATTATTGTCAGTGCAACATGTTGCTCACCACTCTCTTCTCCAGGATTTCAGAGATGCATTTAAACTCTTCAGAGAGCAGATTTCTGTCCGATCAAACACAAAGTCACTGAGTGTTTGTTGTTCCTGTCTGTGTACCTGTGCAGAGCGATGTGTCTGAACATGTTTCTTCACTAACCCGTCCTGATGAAAACTACACACACTTTTTTTTCTCCACTCACCTCCGTGGAAAGATCTCCGCATTCCCAGAGAAATCTGTCCAGACAAATCACATTCCTGTGATACAACAAAGCAAACTGAACCGAGCTGCTCTCACTGCGAAAAGCCTTTTCTCTGTGGTCACTGATTGATCCGTTTATTGATAGATTGATTGGTTTGACCCGGCACAGAGCTTTATAAAGAAAACAGGTCACAGTACGCCCTTAAACCTCTTTGTGTTCTGAGGGTGAGATGCACTGCTTGCAATTTCTCTAGGCCTATTCCATTTCCAATTTTTACCTGGTCTGACCTGCCGATACTGATTTTGCTGACATGTTAGCTTGTTGTGTGTGTGGCCGTCCGTTAGCGGCTCGCATTTGTGAGTCTGAGATCAGCACCAATAAGCTATACTTGTGAGGACCGGCTGGTCACCGGTCAGGGACGAGCAGGCTGAAAACCGACCACATGCTGATCTATCAGTGCACCTTTATCCTGAGGTATTGTGCTGAAACTAAAGTAGAACAGCCCTTATTTACCTGTGACACAATTTTTGTCATTTTCGTTCATCCACATGCCTAACCTCCATAACTTTTAGCGTGCATGGATTCAAGGGTCATGGCGTTGTTAAAGAACTCAAAAGAATGACGTCATAATAAGCAGAAACACCAGTGAGCTCTGTTGAACAACGTCTACTGCAGAGTGCAAAGGTTAGATCATTTTATTTTTGTACATTTTTCACAGCTTTTCCTCCAACCTCAGGGTTACTGGCGGCATCCACAGGATCCGTGCGCGCTACATTCCCGCCTTGCAATCCGGAGCTGATTGCGCCCTCTCTAGTCTACTCAAATATACATCAAGTCTATTATTGACGGAGTCGCTGTGTGCACACGTCAACCTGAACAGAGCAGATGGACCTGAGCAGGAAGTCAGACGAGGGAACACATAGAACATCCGGGCAATTTCAAAATAAAGCACAATATACAAACTCTGGAGCATATACCGCGTCACTTTTATCAACATTACGTCTAAACAGGAACAAGTTGTTCTCTTTAATCCCACGTGATCTTGTAGTTCTCCTGTGATCTTGTAGTTCTCCTGTGATCTTGTAGTTCTCCTGCGAGTCCAGCTGCTCATGGCTGTGCTCTGCTGCGCTTACACTTCAGAAACAGACCCGGTGGTGTAGGGTGCATGCTGGCCAACGGAGCAAAACCAGGGCGGAGACAGAATTCTGCTCTTATGGATCCTGTGGAAACCGTCTGTCACCCTCATTGAAGGCATAAGTAAATGTTGTTTTCAGTATTTTAAGACCTCTTTTCTGACCTCTGTGGAGAACCTAAATGCAATCCCTGGTAAGATAGAGGTTAATGAGGATTTGGGTGAACTGACCCTTTAAAGTCACTCCTCGGGCTGATATAGATTTTCGTGACCATAGAGAGGCAGATCAATGCGAATAACTGAGACGAGTAAATGACCTGCAGGAGAAGGACTCGGTCCAAGCTGAGACGTTGATGTCCTGAAGCTGTCACAAACACTCAGACTTTTCTGCAGCGTTATTTAACAGATCTTGTTTTTACATTTTACAACATATCAACTTGAATATGAGTCATGTGTGCCGCGCCCTGCTGAGAGCGGCCACACCCGCCCTCATGACATCATTCAGAGAAATCAATGAAGCTCCATCAGCGCTGCTCTTAGTCTGAGATTGAACTGACACACGTGTGAGAGAAATTGGATTACGTAACCGGGTGTAGAGTTGCTGTGATTATGTGCAGGGAACTGGACCCCATGATGGTATTCAGGAGGAAAGCAGCTGTATGCCATGTTGTTCAGACCTCACAGAGACTGTTCTCAGATCAGTTAGAAGTGATTCAAATGTTCTGACCGCTGTGAGGAATTTGGACCACACATAAAATTAGATACCTGAGCGAGGAGCCGGGTACATTCAGTGCAACCTGCTGGTTTCTCTTCCACTCTGGCAGGCGTTGCTGTGTAACCACTGATATGTCTGTGTGTACCCAGGCGACCGCACGACTAATTAAAATATCTTCAACTGTCACTAACACCCTGTATACCATGCAAACTATTTGTTATCTTCATATCTGCTTGATGGACGTTGATAAAACGTGATAGAAGGCCGTGTTGGACTTTGTCCTGAGCAGAAATGCTCCTCTGACTTGGATAGTGAACGGTCACTGTGTAGACATCATACTATCTCCGTTTCCACACTCACACTCCTGAAAATATCTACAGAATTTCAGGAGGACTGCTCTTTAAATGCTAAATTTTCCAAGGATTTATAGTCAGATGGATTTGTGAGTTTTGCCATTTCTAATCTATTTTAAATTCTCAGATATCTGGTGTTGTTCTTCTTTCATGTGTCATTGGTGTTTGTAGTTTGCAGGTCACTGGATTAAAGTGAATGTCTGTGACGTGTTTCCATGCAGCTCATCTCTCTCCTTCTCTCTCTCCCTGCAGGTACTGACATCTCGGTCGGAGAGGAGGTCGCCATCAAGTTGGAATGTGTGAAGACCAAACACCCACAGCTCCACATAGAGAGCAAAATCTACAAGATGATGCAGGGCGGAGGTATTTTATTAAGTCATTTACACGGATACGTGTGCGTAAATCATTGTGAGAGCTTCGTTCATGCTGAGTCGTCTACAGTCAGGACTCCGCTGATCCCTCTGAGCAGGCTAAAGAAGCATCTGAGTTTATATAGTGGCCGTGATTTGACCTCTGATCACCCCCTTTAACTAGTGCATGTTGTCTGTGATGGGGAATCATAGCAACAGCCCAGTTGCACTCAGAAACCTTCGTTGGGCACCAAACGGAAATCCTACATAATGTTGCATGATGGCATGCTATCACTTCTAACTATCGCTGAAGGAAGTCACATTTCTTGCAGGCATTTGGTCATAATCCCCACATATGCAATGGATCCCAGATTTAAGGAGTCCCTGTAAAGTTTTACAGCTCGTGCTTTTGTGACTCAGTTGGTAAAGTTGGTCGTCTCTCAACCAGAAGGTCGGGGGTTCGATCCCCAGCTCCTGCAGCAACATGTCCGAAGTGTCCTTGGGCAAGACACTTAACCCCGACTTGCTCCCGCTGCTTCGACAGCGGCGTATGAATGGGATTAGGTACTTCTGATGGTGACTTTGCATGCAGTGTAAAAAAGAGCTTTGAAAGGTCAGAAGACTAGAAAAGCAATATACAAGCTCAAGTCCATTTAAGGAAACTTCACAGTCAGAGCTGAGTCTGTAGATGTCATGCTGAACTGTGAACGTGCCCTCAGGCTTCAAACATGGGAGAAATGAGAAAGAAGCTGTCACCCTAAGCGTGTCTGTGTCGTCTGCAGGTTAGCGTCGCTGTAGGGCCCTAAAACAAGAAGCTCGGTAGGGTTTGTGCACCGTGTTGATAAAACTGAAAAGTGCCGGAGCAGCCTCTGAAACACTTTGAACTAAGTTTTAAACTTCACGTGCTGGTAAATAATTTCTGACCTTACATAGTTAGCTCTGCATTAAAGCCGACTGTGGAGTGTACTGAGCGTATGCAGGAGACGGTTTGTCTCTGTCAGCACAACTGTGCACACACATACATTTGTATTTTTGTTCCAGCATGGAGGATTTATTAGGGCACAGTGACTGACCCAGACTGGGGGATGTATTTGCGTTTGTATGTATATAAATAGCTGATGCAGAGTGTGTGTGTGCGTGACTGCATGTAATGTGTGTGTGTGTGTGTGTGTGTGTGTGTGTGTGTGTGAGGTGCTGAGCAGCAGCTTTTTGTCGCTGTCTGCCTGTAGAAGGAAATGCCAGATGGCCTCTTCGCCTCGGCAGCGCCAGCCAATTACCAGCTACTACTAAACCAGCTGGCCTCTGCCTTCACACCCCCCTCCCTCCTGTGTGTGTGTGTGTGTTTCTGTGTACGTGTGTGCATGGAGGGAGGGAGGAGGGTGCATAGACAACGTGCAGGACAGCGCCATTTCTGTTCTCTGCAGAAGGGTTGCACAAGAATAAATGAGACGCATCAGACAACTTCTCTAAATTATGAAGTAGAATTTGCATTAATGCTCCCAAAGTAATTCAGCTGCACACTTTAAAAGTAGACAAACACGTATTTTAGGATTGAGAGGAAGTCTGTGTCACTACACGCACTTTATCTGTAGCTAAACAAAGTTTATAACGTGAAGATTTCATCTTAAATTAAATAATAAGTTCACATGTTAGAGATTAAACAAGAGTCTAAAAGGCTTTGTGTCAAACATGTTGCACATGTTCAGTTTGATCCTTCTGTGCAGACCACAGAGACAGAGCTTATGTTGCTAACATTAACTCATATCTACCAATCATAACGTGTGTTTTATAATAGCTGAGAAGTTAAATTAGGGAACCACATCAGCTGTTCTCCTGCAGCGTTTGGACTCGATGAAGATTTCTGTTTTTTTTATTACTCCTGAATTTGAAGCTTTTGAGGAAGATCATGAATTGCAGTTTTTTGCTTTGCTTTTTATTTTGGGACGTACTAAATATAAACACTCCGTGCTCTCCTCTCGTGCAGTGGGCATTCCTACGATAAAGTGGTGCGGGGCGGAGGGCGACTACAACGTGATGGTGATGGAGCTGCTGGGGCCGAGTCTGGAGGATCTGTTCAACTTCTGCTCGCGCAAGTTCAGCCTGAAGACGGTGCTGCTGCTCGCCGACCAGATGGTGAGGAGGAGAAGCCTGTTACTCCACATAGGGACTATACAGACCCTCGTTTCTTTTTTTCTGCAAACTGCAGCCTTAACTAGACGTTTCAGGTCACTCTTGTGTATGTTCCAGTGTCGCCATGTTTGCCTGTTAACGCCGACTTAACCTCCTGCTGCGTCCTTTACTCACAGATCAGCCGTATTGAATACATCCACTCCAAGAACTTCATCCACAGAGACGTGAAGCCAGACAACTTCCTCATGGGGCTCGGCAAGAAGGGCAACCTGGTCTACATCATCGACTTCGGCCTCGCCAAGAAATACCGAGATGCACGGACGCATCAGCACATCCCCTACCGCGAGAACAAGAACCTGACCGGCACTGCCCGCTACGCTTCCATAAACACACATCTGGGCATCGGTAAGACCCCCAAAATCCTTGTGGTAGAGCAGATAAACCCCCTCCGTCCTCCTGGTGGTCTGACTCTGTCCTTTCTCTCTTTGTATACAGAGCAATCCAGACGAGACGACCTGGAGTCTCTGGGATACGTCCTCATGTACTTCAACCTCGGCTCTCTGCCCTGGCAAGGCCTCAAAGCTGCCACCAAGAGGCAGAAATACGAACGCATCAGTGAGAAGAAAATGTCCACGCCCATCGAGGTCCTCTGCAAAGGCTACCCATGTACGTTTAATCTCTTCCTCTCCCAGTTTATTTTTAATGTTCTGATGTTCCCTAAATGACAGCATCACCTTTTATCTGTGAGAGTTACAGAGCTACAGTGTGTTTTTAAAACTTCTGTCCTCCTCGTGTCCTCACAGCGGAGTTTGCCACCTACCTGAACTTCTGTCGCTCTCTGCGTTTCGACGACAAACCCGACTACTCGTACCTCCGTCAGCTCTTCAGGAACCTCTTCCACAGACAGGGCTTCTCCTACGACTACGTGTTCGACTGGAACATGCTCAAATTTGTGAGTTATATCGTCACTTTAAAGAGATTTAGTTCAGGATTCAGCTTGAACAGATTGTTCGGGTGCATTCAGAGCCTTTTTAAAAACTGCTAAAAAACTGACTGTATGAAACGCTAAACAGAAGAGTCACAAACGAGAGGATTTGATTCTTTAAATCTTTCAGTAACTTTCAACTTCTGCCACTCGCATGTTCCTGAGAGACAAACTTCTAACCGTGTGTTCATGTTTGTTAGGGTGCCAACAGGGCTGTGGAGGACGCCGAGCGGGAGCGTCGTGAACGAGAGGAGAGGCTGAGGCACAGCAGGCAACCCGGGGCTCGGGGCATGGCTTCGGCCTCAGGGAGAGCGAGAGCCACTCAGGAAGTTGCAGCTCCCTCCCCCCTCAACCCTGCCTCACACACAGGTAGGCACACACACACAAGAACCTTGTTAGTGTGTTTTCTAAGTTACCATGTGTTCCTACTGATTTAATCTATCAGCTGGTCGCCGTTATGTCTCTCTCTTTTCCACAAGATTTAAGATATACCTGCAAAGTCAGCAAAGCACCTGATTGGTCCGCTATCGTCGACACTCTTGGCTTTTTTTTCTTCTTTAGGTTTTTAGGGTTCCGGCCTTGAAGCGGAAGAACTCTGTTGTTTTTGTTTTATGCCACGGCTCAAATTGGTGCGAGATGGAACGACATAGAAACACGAAACTTGGCACAACAACTGTAAATGATGTGCATTAACTTCCTAAGAAATATGAACCCAATGGGCCAGAGGGTGGCGCTGTAATTAAGGAATTTTGAAAGGCCACGCCCCTCTTACTGTCAATTGGATCCTCTTTTAATTTGACACACAGGACCAGGTCATTTTGCTCTTAAAAAAAAGCCTCTTGGACCATCAAAGTCCGCCATGATGGATCTTCCACCATTTTGAATTTTATGAAAATCTGTTCCTAAAACGTGGGTCCAGTTGGTACTGAATTTGATGTGGTTGCTCATTGGGTGAAGCTTATTTCATAGTTTCTGGAACGTTGTTGATGTCATTTAGTTTTCAAGTGACAAATACACTTTGACAGGGGCGGAGCTTATCAGTGATTTGGGCATAACTCCTTAATGATTCGTCCAATCATCATACATTTTGGTACAGATGTTCAGGACGTGTCTAGAAATGGGCCTTCCAAAGCATTTCCTTCAAAAGTTTGTTTTTGGGCTTTTATGCCTTTTTTTATTTTTTGAGATAGGAGACGGATAGAGTCAGAAATCAGGAAGAGACAGAGCAGGGACGACATGCGAAAGAGCCATAGGTCGGATTCAAACCTGGGCTGCCCGCCTGGAGGACTACAGCCTCCGCACATTGGGCGCACGCATCAACCACTAGATCACCGGTACCCCCTACCAAAGCATGAACCATAGAGGGCGCAAAATACACCAAAATGTGTACCCCAAAATTGGGTGGGCAGATTTTCACAAAAAATGGTGTGCATGCTCGGGGGATGAGTTTTTATAAAAATCTGTCTTGATTGATGAAAGTGGGCGTGGCCTTTCACATATCTGCCAATAACTCAAGATGCCTTCGATCAATCCTGATCAGGACTGACTGGAGACATCTTTGGCTATTTCCCGAGCATACACACTGTTTTGTCAAAACTAAAAAAAAAGGGTTAGGGTTAGGGGGAAACTAACATTAAGGAGAAAGGAGAGGCTGAAACTTTGCAACCCCTATCCAGCAGGGGCAGCAGGGAGTCAGACGGCTGTGGTGCCACTGCAATTGCGGCTCGAGGAAGAGCCGCAAAGCAGCTCTCAGTGAAACAGCAGCTAATTTACAAAGTAGCCGCTCCTGCAGAGACTCTCTGCATCTCTGCAAACACACAGAAACAGAAGGAAGAAGAGTCAACTCCAAACCCCAAAACTTCACCAAAAAGACCATCTGGTACGAGACGGCCTTATTCATTTTGATTCAAGTTAAATGTTTGAATGCTGTTTATGTAGTCATGTGTTCATGCATACCAGTTAGCCTCTATTGTTCAATTTATTAGATTTATTTGAGGCTGAAATTTGATTTACCTTGTTTAGAATTAAAAGGGCTGTGTGGAGTTCAATTCTGCCAGTAGTATGTTTCTTCATTAAAGGAGCAGTATGTAACTCTGACACCTAGTGTTTCAAATGGGTACTGCAGTCCAGATTCTAAACATTAGAGAGCTGTCTCCCCCCCCCCCCCCTTCTCTCTAGAGTGGATGCTCACGCAGGTCACCATGTGGTGGACTCTGAAGCTTCAGTGTTTATCCAGCTCTGCATCGGTCTGTAAACCTTTCTGCGTTCTAACCTCTCTCCATTTTTCAAAAGCATCTCCAATATTGATCCTAGTTTGAGCACGTTTCTGCTCGTGGAGCTTATTAGAAACATGCAGAGGCTTTTTAGGTCGGGTACAATCACTTCTATCTGAACCAGTTCTCTTGCCCGCTTCCATCGCTGCAACACCTGTTGGTTTGACCTGATAACTGCTCTCATATCTGGCAAACCGAGGGGCGTCCAAAACGGCCGTGTGGGGGTGCCTTAAAACCGCCTACCTTCTCTGGTCCAAACAAATCCAGACCATTCAGGACCAGAATCTAAAGTTAGAAGGAGGACATACTGGCTGCTGCATTGTTGTCAGAGAAGCCAGCACTTCAACATAGCATGTTTCCTTAATGTCTGATCATAGAGTAAGCTCACTTTATCATTTCACTCACTACACATCTCACTGGTTGGACCTTTAAAGGACTGTCGATATTTAATTTAAGAAAATAATAATTTAAACGTGCAGTATGTAAAATCCGCCGCTAGGGGGCTCTCAATCAAAACAATAACAAAAGATGACGTCAAGGCTTGCAGTGTATTATGGGTAATCAATACGAACGGGCGAAACTGACCTGAGAAAGACAATATGTGTACAGACGATGTATCCAAGTATAATTTACATAGAGTTTTATGTCACAGCAGCACATACAGCGACAGAACAGCAGCTTTCAGTAGCAGCTAGCGCTAGTTTATGCCGCGGTCTTTGACGTAACATCCGGTGTTTCCTTGACAACGATCAACATTTCCTGTCTGTCATGGCGGCTCATCATGGCGGCCGCCTACAAGACACGGCACGTTACAACTATAAAATTACGGATTTCTCTGGCTTTGATAACTTTTGGAAATATTTGAGGTGATGTAAGTACTCAACTAAAAAATAAATATAACATGGGTTTAGTCCATTTTTAATTGAAGGTAGATATTTTAATGTAAACATTAGCATGCAATTCTACATACTGTACCTTTAATGTAACTGGAAATTATTTTTGTATGTAATCTGAAACAGAGTGGACTGTTGTCTGTTCAACATAACACGATAAAAGAGGTAAAAGAAGAGCAAGTGCGTCCTTTCAGTGTGAAGCAGGCTTTGTCAAGTTGAACTAAAAAACCTCACATAACTCACCGTAATATCGGGAATGTAAGTCGCACCCGTATTATTAGAAGCCATCTGTTTTGGGGGTGCACAATGTGCAGTTTCTGTGCAGCTCTTTTTGTACCGTCTGTATTCGCTTTGTGAAGTTTGTAATCCTTCTAGCTACAGTTCAATAGTTGAGCTCTCAGCCTTCAGTGAAAGTTAAGTACAGACCCTCAGCCCACGAGTCTCTCTGCCCACCTCAGCTGGTCACTCGTAGAATTGAAGCGTCTTCCAATCAAAGCAGCACTCTCCACGCCGTCTATTCACTGAGCAGTATACCACAGTTTGCTTTATGACCTCATGATGGAGAAGAGATGGCGCTGCCACACTGGTCTGTGTTCCTATGTATCCCTGAACGCCTGAACGGAGGAGAAATTTCAGTCGCATCTGGTCGCCTGCAATGTGTGATGGTGGCGGCTGCACTCACGGTCATGACGGTGCGTGTGTCAGCATTTATAGCGGTATATTGGTCGCACCGGTGTATAAGACGCAGCCAACTTTTTAGATGAAAAAAATATCAATAGTGCGTCTCATACACCGGATTTTACTTTTACACTGAGTTTTATTTAAATCTGTGGAAGGGTGGACGAATGGATCGTGGAGGGAGAAGATATTGAAAAGCTGCAGGCTGTGATTGGTGTTCCTCTGTTTTTTTAAATAAAAGTGAGAGTGGCATTTTTCAGCGCGTTGAGGTTTGAAACCTGCTCGTCGCCCTCTGCAGAATAGAAAAGGGCCTGAACCCGCTTATCGCCGCTTAGAGGCAATTATATTAACGGCCTTTTTGTTGTCTCTCAGGTTTGGAGAAGGAGAGGAAGGTGAGCATGCGTCTTCATCGTGGAGCACCGGTCAACATCTCCTCCTCAGACCTGACGGGACGACAGGACTCCCGCATGTCCTCACAGGTAAGATGCACACATTCGCACACACACACACACACACACACACACACACACACACACACACACACACACACACACACACACACTGTCCTCAGTAACGTTATGCATTCTGTACACTGACTCTGCAAACACTTGGTAAACTGCACAGTCAGTATTTACAAGACTACAATTAGATGACTGTTTACATTATTTCCCATCATGCTTTTGGTGGAAATTCAACAAACAATGACGCAGACAGCTTGAGGCCCTTATCTGTGCAGTTGTCTGTTGTTACTGAGGATGTAACTTCAGCTGGTCTAGCATTAGCAGCGTAGCAGTTTACCAAACGTCCTGCACACTGAGTTAAAAACGCAGACATGAAAACTCATAAAACAAAACATAATAGGCACCTGGGAGTAAAAACAGACTTTGAGTTATGAGTAAATAATCCGTGCTCTGTTGTCGTCTAATGTTCTTTTTAAAGAGGAAATGCATCACAGTATGTTCCGATCCAGGCTGCACAAAGGACAATTCACTTCCTCTTTCTCGAGCCAAATGTTTCCTTGTTCCCCTTTTCTCGCTGACATGAAGCAACCGAACAGTAGGAGTCGTTCTGTAACAGCAGAACTCAGTGTGACAGACTGATGAGGGTAATAAGAATCCCTTAATGAATTTATTTATTTATCGAGCATGTGTCCAAATCCAAGTGAGAAGTGCTTCACAGAGGCAGAAACATCAAACTGTTCAACTCTAATAATCATTAGGTTCTGATAGAAAATCAATCTGAATGTAGTGTCGATGAAATGTGAAATATTTTAAAGGTACAGTTACAATAAAACAGCTGTAGCCTTCTTGTAAACATAGCTGAAGAGCAGAGAGGGTTTGATCTCTCCCCTGAAGCTCTCTCCTCTTTAAAGGCTTCATTAAGTCCTTTGTTCTCCTCCTGCTTGTAGACGTGGTGCTCCCCCATGAGGTCAAAGATGGTAACACACGCTTACCAAGTCTAAAAATACGAGGAGGTCTCCAACGCTCAACTGCTGGAGAATGACTAACCACTATGGGCAGAGAGGATGACTAAAAACATGCAGACTTGAATTCTAAACGAGCTCTTTAAGCCGGGTTGGACTTTAGAACCCGTCACACGGCATATACGGGTGTTTTTGTTGCAGTGACGGGTGAATTTGCTCATCTTACTGGTGCTGTTGGCTGGTAAATAGAAGTAACGTAACGTGCCTGCTCGTGATTTTTGCATCCACGTGGATCTAAAATAATCTTTTGTTATGTCACTTTGATCTGCTGTTCCCTGCAGCTCATTTACAAACCCTGCTGAATAATTAACATCATTAGCATGCATTAATATACGTCGCTGTGATAATGTCCTGAGCGTGCATCAAATACTGACGGGCTCTAGTATCATAAATGTTCCTACATGAGCAGCCGGCTCATTTTAATGTAATTTAAACAAATCATTGTGACGTAAAGAGACGGAAAACAAACGCAGGGACACGCCTACTTTACATATTTTCAAAAACAGTCAGACACACACACACACACACACACACACACACACAGACACACACACACAGACACACACAGTCACACACAGACACACACACGCACACACACACACGGTCACACACACACACGCACACACACACACACGGTCACCGCCTCCACAGAGACATGACGTCACTTCATGGGAGCGGAGAAGAAGAGAAATATTGAAATTTTCCGCACTTAATGGAGTAATCCCTTCTCTTTTTTTATGAACCTGGAGCATGAAATGTTCCTTTTTGTCCGCTATAATGAGAATACACAGAGATCGTAGCGGAGGCATTCAGCGATCGAGGGAACAAAAGTCCCCACCCCCTCCCACTCACTCCAGGTGAATTCTCCTGATTATATCCTGCTGCCTTCTCACATCAGCTCACTGACTTTCTGCAGAATAAATACGAGGAGGCTGGAGGAGAAACTCCAGATAAAGAGAGAAACATTCAACTGTTTGCATTTCACACACACGGCTAAACCAGAAATCTTCAGGAGTTTTCTGCGGGTGTGAAAGCACATTCAGTCTGTAGTTTGAGCTCTGTTTGACGTTCTTGTTTTTCCGTGTCTCCTCTGCAGGCTCTGTCCCGGGTCACACCGAGCGGCCTCCAGTCTGCAGCTCCACGGTGAAACCCCTCCCCCTTCTTCACCTGTGCACCATGGAGGCCTCAACACGCACCACCTGCAGCACACACACACACTCAGACACACACACACATCCACACACAGGACTCTTAATCCACACAGAGGATGACTAACAACTGATGCACGAGAGTCCGGCTGCGCTCTCGTTCCCTTTACAGAGGAGTGTGTGTGTGTCTGTGTGAAAAAGAGAGAGAGAAACGGGCGGGTGGAGTACACTCTGGTTGCCTTAACAACGTCGGCAAAGTAGCAGCCACATCCTCCCTCCTTCCTCCCCCCCGTGGAAGAAACACTCCCCCCTCCTCCTCCTCCTCTTTAATGTTGATGAAGCCATGGATCCTCTGGCGTCTTTTTCTTTTTTTAACTTTGATTTTACTTATTTTAGTTCTTTAGCATTAAACCTCTCAGCTCCTCTGGTCGTTCTTCACAGGAGATGGAGAGTGACGAGTCTGTCAGCTGGTAGAAAATGTGTGTGGGACTTCTTTTTTTTAACAATGAGATCATGAAGACACATGATGGCCGTGTCAGACGACGAGGCCTGAGCCCTGTTTGTGTCCTGAGAGTCGTCACAGCTCTTTGTTTGTAGGCATTATAGATTAAAATGTGAAGGTAGGATAACCTGGTTGTTTTAAAAATGGGACAACAAGTCTTTTAAAGCTCCCACAGAACAAGTTTCTGTTTCTTTTTGTCCTCCTCAGGATGCCGTAGTCAATCCAACAGCAGGTTTTCTTTCAGTCTTCAGGTTGTGACTGCCACGTGCTGCTTTGGGAAAGCTGTAAATGGAAACAGTGAAATACTTTCGGGGGTCGATGTGTCGAACTGAATGGATGAGATGTTGTTTTTGAATCGGTGCTTAGTGACGTGGCTTTGTGTGCGTGTTTGTGTGGTTCTGTCGTAGGCTTTTACAAACTCAAAGGGGGGGCGGGGGTGGACGTGTTCAGGGGAATTTGTTTTAAAGTTTTCTTTTAACTCTGTTGCCTCCAAAACCTCACTCCAGACCATCGGACTCCCGGCTCTCATGTTAGGCTCAGACTTTCTGACACTTCTTCTACCTGGACCTCACTCAAGTCTGTCTCACATAAAGTTCAAACTTCAGCGTCTTACTGCAACATTACCCCGGTCAGTAACACAAATAAGACACCGCTCAGGTCGTGAACTCACTGTTTTGATCCCTGCTCCAGTTTAGTTTACATTCACATGAACATTTCCAAACAAGAGCTCTGTGTTGATACTTACATCTGAGAAATGAGTCCTTGCAAAGAAGACAAACGGCTCCATACTCAGATTCTCATAACTGTCTTAATTCCCCCCCCCCCTCTCTCTCTGAGCTCCTCGGCCTCGGTCTAACCCTGACACAACCTTGTTCAGTAAAATAACTTTTTCTGTTGCACATTTCGAAAAACATGAACACCACGATTGCATCAGCTCAAAGCTATCAGTGAAACAAATTCACTCCCCAAGTTTTCAGGGTTTCTTTATTTGAATAAAAGCTCTTGTTCCGTTAACTAAGCAGTCTTTCTTTTCTTCCCGTGCGTGTATAGTAATCGAAACATAAACTGCTAACCATTCCACCCGACACGCGACAAAGAATCAAGACTGAGATCAATCTCGTGGCTTAAATTCTTTCTCGAACTTTGAGACAAACGTGTTGCAGACGAGCGCCATGAGAGTCCTGGTGGACAGGTGTGTTTGAGGAGGTTTCTTGGAGTCTTACAGTCTTGAGTGTCGTCTTAATAAAGGAGGACTGATCGGAGTAGCGGCGGTACCGGAGCTACTCGAGTCCCTCGGCCGAGCTGACCGCTGAACCCTGCAGGTTTTGACGTAGATCTTTGTGGTAGGCTGGTTTGCAAACTACCGTAGGAGCGTTTTTCTGTAGTTAAAGTAAAAAGTGGGAGGGGGCTGTAGTGGTAACTTGTACATGTTTGTTCTCTTGTTGTGTATAGGATGTGCCTGCTTTCTTTAAGTGGATGACGATGACAGTGTGTGGGGGAGGGGGGGGGGGACTGGGAACGCCTCACTCCGTTTGTTTATTTGTAATCTTCACCTGTGGGCTTGAAGACGCGATGGATTAACTGTTTGTGTCACTGATGATTAATGCGAGTTCACTTCACAATGAGAGACGACCTTCTGTCAGTCTGTCACCTTCAAACTGCTTCTCCTCAGTTCTTCCTTTGTTTTTCTTCACTTACTGTTTTTTTGTTTTTAACCGTGCAGTGGAGATGTTCGCTCGTGTCCCACAATGCATCTCTCACTGTGGATTCATGGGAAGTCTTTTCTTTCCTCTCCCTCCTTGAAACGATTGCTCCTTATTTGTAATGCCACTGTATTTGTGTATTTTAAAACTGTAAATAAATTAATAAGTACTTGTATGTGTCGCCTTTTTTTTGGGTGGAATCCATAGAGTCCTGTAGTCTCTGTACTCAGCTCTGACATCAAACATCCGAGGTAAATGGAACGTGCCATACACCTGTTCTCCCGAGATAAATTAGTCGAGATCTCAGGAAAGAAACCTAAGTGTACTCGTCACAGGAAAACTGGGTTAAATGAAATGTGTTGTTCCATGTGCGAATCTAAATAAGTCTCAGAGCTCCTCAAAACATGTGTGTGAAGTGTCTTGTTGTAAATCCACTCTGATCCTGTATTTGATCATGCCTATAAACCCCTCTATTTCAGCCCTGCTCAGAACAGGCTGTTTCTGTGTCTGTAGCTTTAAAGGCAGGGTTGGTAATTTTCGAAAACTAGCATGATTTTGAAAGTAGCATTCTCTACGTGCGCCGTCTTCACCCACCCCCTCCCCTCTGTGCTCCCTCAAAAGCAGTGCCCTTCACTTACATGCACTAGCGCCTTTGGTCCAGAAGCGGATTTCAGCTCATGCTTTGAGTGTGGGCTCGTGCATGCATCTGAGCAGGGAGACAGGGAGGCATGATTGGTTCATAAAACTCGAACCGAGTGCAGACATTGGTTGAAGTTTTTACGAGTTTACAACTGCTACAGATGACAGATTTTCTTCGTTTCTTTTTCAGAGCATATTAATTATTAATTTCTGTCAGGACCTAAAGACAATTTCAACCAACATCTTAAAAGTGTATCTGGAGGAAAATTACCTACCCTACCTTTAAATGTAAATGAGCTGTGTCTGACCACGCCCCTCTCTGGAAGGGCTTGGGTGGCTCGGGCTTTCTCGCTCCATGTCCTATTGTTTACGGTGAGAAGGCAGACTCAGAGGGCAAACACCTAGCTGTGGGAGTGTCACCCACCTGGAGGAGGGGTTACTGCCCTTTGTGATGTCATGAAGGGAAAATCTCCAAACGGCCTGTTTGAGCACACATTTTCTGAAAAGTGGAGCAGGCAAAAGACGGAGAGGATGGACTTTTCTCATCATTGGGGGGTTTGTAAACGGACTAGAGAAGTGTGTTTTGCATATGTGACCTTTAAGGGCTGTAACTAATAAGTCAAAGATGATGAAAATATAAATCATACAATCCCTACTTTGATGAACATTCTTATTCAGCTTTAGTATTCAGTAAAGTCTCAAGTGAATCAAGTTTTTGGCTGCAAAATGCTGGAATGAACTATTTCCTCAGCAGTGACACAGTCCGACCACTGGGGGGCGCTGTGGGTTAACCTGAGCACCTGCACGCAGCTGCTCGTTGAGGACAGTTACACAACTGTTCCTCCCTGCAGGCTGTGCAGAGATGCACACAGGAGATGAACATGCAAAGTGACAAACTGAGAAACCTCTGAGAGAGAAGAAGCAGACCAGAGAGGACAAAAGATGAAGAAGATTTTTACATGATGGTTCATTTCTCCAGACTAAATTAGAGAATCTGTAGATACATTTCCAGAAGGTAACACCTGAGGCAGCAGGGGGATAGTCGACGTCAGAGAACCTCAGTCTCCTCCTCTCAGCAGTCACAGAACTGAAGTGTATTTATACACTCATCTTGAACACTCTGTCAGTCAGAGATTCACAGGAAACACACCCTCCTCCTCATCCTGCTCCTGCTACTTTGACATCTTCTGACCAGTGATATTACATCACAGGAGTTCATAACACACACCTTCCTCCTCCTGCTCCTCCTCCTATAACAGCTTCTGATCAATGATTTTACATCACAGGAGATAATAACACAATTATAGGAACTTTCAGTTCAGTTTGGCAACATGGTTGCTACCATCTTGATATTGTGGAGCCAAAGGTTGCCTTATTTGGCAAGATGGTAGATACATGTTGCTCAGCTTTATCCTGGTTAAAAGGTTGGTTGCTGAAGTAGTAACTTGTCAATCACAGGAAGCCCTGCCCTAACTCCTCTGTGCTTTCACACCTGCAGAAAACACCTGAAGGGTGAGCTGCATGTGTGAACACAAACAGCCAAATTTGTCCTGCAGCCTCCGAGTATTCACTCTGCAGAGTCAGAGTGAGCTGACGCAGCAGGATATACAGTAATCAGGAGAATTCACCTCGAGCGAGTGGGAGGGGGTGGTGACATTTATTCCCTGTGATCGCTGCACGACCATAGACTGTCTGCACGCCACCGCTACGATCTCCGTGCACGTGAGGTACATGTGTGAACAGCCAGATCAGGAGGATTTCAGGGGAAGTCCTGATAGAGACCATCAACTAATCAGGAAAATGTTTACTGAAGGAATAATACATTATCTGACATTATTCTTGTAACCAATGGAGTCGCCCCCTGCTGGACCTCAGAAAGAATGCGGGTCCTTGCTCCCCTCTTAAATACAGTCTGTTCTGCGGATTGTGGTCAGTGACAGAGGGGCATTAGGACCCTGCAGCCTGCGCTCTCTGTGCCCTGCTGTCTGCAGGCAGACGTGCTGGCAGAAACGCTCCGGTGCTGAAGCAGGAGGAGGCAGGAGGAGAGGGAGGAGGGACGGATCAGCAGCATCACCGGGCCGGTAAGACACTCAACAGTTTGTCAGCGCGTGCTGTTCGGGCCGCTGACATCACTGCTGTTATAAAAACCCCCAAACCTCCTTTTTTTACTCACAGGTGGGACTGATGAGAATAACCAGGAGAGCGCGTGTCACATCACAGTGACACATTCATATTTGATAATCTCGTTTCTATAAGTGGGACCTTCTGGGATTTGTAGTTTTTAATTCGCGTTTTGCTCGCATGATGGATCCAGCGTGACGTCCACGTCGTGACAGAAGGTGAGCAGAGGTAACCCGACAGGTGAAATCTGTGAGTGTGTGTGTCGTGTTAACAACATGCTGCTAGGTGTGTTTAACATGGAGCAAGCTAGGACTGCATGTTTGAGTATTCAAACCTTTTACTGTAAATTATTTACTGATCAGTTTCTCTATTTAGACAAGAAAGATAAAATAGAACTTATAAAATGTTTCTATAATGAGATTAATATTTAAAAGATAATGCTCTTTATTGTGTTGTCTCTGGTGTATCATTACTTCACGGTTTAACACAGTATTTTAGAGTTTGTAAAATATTGAATAACTGCTTTTTTAAATACATGCCTCCAACAGATTTATTTAGAGACAGGACAGTGGATAGAGTCAGAAATCAGGGTGAGAGAGAGAGAGAGAGAGAGAGAGAGAGAGAGAGAGGGGAATGACATGCAGGAAAACAGCCACAGATCGGACTTAAACCCGGGCCGCCAGCTTGGAGGGCTACAGCCTTAGCACATGGAGTGCACACACTAACCATTAGGCCCCGTGTCCACCTGGCGTTTGTTCCGGGCAGAAAAGCGTTGTACGTCCCTCCTGTCGCTATGACAACAGTCTGTTGAACACGACCGCTGTATGATTGACACCTCTCCGTTACTTTTTACTGCATGTTTTTTATTTTAGATCCTTTATTTCCCGATCACACACGGAGCGAGGAGGATGTGGGTACAAGACACGATCTGTAGGCAGCAAAACTACGGGGAATATCATACATTACGCTCTCTACTTATTACGCTCAGAAAAAAACGCTAGGTGGACACGGGGCCTTAGGCTACCAGCGCCCCTGCAGGACCCATTTTAAACACTCTAATTGTCAAAGTTGCGTATTGCTCCTTTAACTGTTTGAAGCTTAATTTACTGACACTAAACCACAAACACGGCCCAGAGGTGAAAGGTCAGTGAGTGAATTAGCTGAGGGGACACCTAGCAGATAGCTAGCAGCTCCCACCTGTCACTCAAAGAGGCCACGCCCCCTAATCCCTTTAAGTCTTAATATAATGTAAACAGGTGAGTTGTATAAACATTCAGCCCGTACAGTTGAAGAGAGAAATGAACTCTAGAGACCCAAACTGTAAAGTTGGACATTTTAACATGGGGCTCTATGGGGACTGACTCACTGCAGGAGACAGACTCTAGTGGACACTGGAGGAACTGCAGCTGTAAAGTTGGACATTTTAACATGGGGCTCTATGAGGACTGACTCACTGCAGGAGACAGACTCTAGTGGACACTGGAGGAACTGCAGCTGTAAAGTTGGACATTTTAACATGGGGCTCTATGGGGACTGACTCACTGCAGGAGACAGACTCTAGTGGACACTGGAGGAACTGCAGTTTGTGTGCGCTTGTTGCTTGTGCATCATTCTCCCTCATAGTCAGATTATCTTATTCAACAAATGTTGCCCTGCAATCACACTCTCTGTTTTAAAATTCAACTGTATAATCCTTTTAAAATGTCAACATTGAATTCTGAGAATATTTGAGAACTTTGAGTCGCTGTTGTCTGCTTCAGAACGTTACAGAGCGAACCTGGGATGTTTGCTGATGAGTAAAGTCGCATCAGTCAGTCTGATTTTAAGGCACATGATGTAACTTTAAGACCTGGTCTTTCCTCCAAGGAGACTCAGAGGACATGTTTTTTTTATGAAAGCAGATATTACAGTCACAAGAATACTCCCCTCAATGACATCAGGATATTTCTGTGTGGCTGAGTAATAATGCAGCATATTTCCCCAGAGACAAACACACAAACACAGGCGGCTCTTGTGGTCGATAGTTTTTTTCTGAGGCCGGTCACGTCAGCGTCGGACTGAAATGATCGTGTTACCCGGAGACTCTGGATTTGGCCCGAGCCCAGTCTGCACAGCTCGTCCCTTCAGCTCCTCAACAGGTTATAAAGCAGCTGACAGAGCAAACAGACGATTCCTCTCTCACAAACATTGCATGAGTATTTTTAGTGCTTTGGTTCATAAAGATGCAGAGAGAGAAAACGTCTCATTCGACTCTAAGATCACAAAAGAGGTCCAACAAAAACCTCCAGACCAGCTAAGGCTTACTCGTACACATGAAGACAAAGAAACAAATAGATTCCTTGTGTTGATGTGTTAATGGGACAGTAAAAGAGAGACACAGCGGAGCTATAAATCAGGGAGGCCCGTTACAAAGCATGATGGGATACGGTTCATCTTGGATCCACGCTGGCTGGTAAAGAAGGGAAAAGTCACAGTCAGTATCTGGGTGCAACTGCTGCAGACTGAGCATTCAAATGAGATCAAATCTGTAATTTGGACCAATTTTCTGCCTTCATTTGTTTAATTGAAGTCTTTATTAAATCACTCTGTGAGGACATGTTGTGCCTTTTTTGTTATAATGACAAACTTCAACTTAAACACTGCAGGAAAAAAAGATCTGTGCGTAAAAACTAAAGACACAGCAATCAACATTTTTAATGAAAATCACTAAAATAATTCACTGCAGTTGAGCTGCACGTCGTGTCGAGACCTTGAAAACAAAACTAGAGGAACCTAACAGCGGTTCTGTTGATAGTTCTCAGTTGGCTAACAGAAACAGTGATTGAAAAAACATGTCGGTGAAGTTTCTTGTTTTAAATCCACTCTGATCCTGGATTTGATCATGAGAAGTGGAGCTTATTTTCCTTCTGCCGGGAAGTGTTTCTACGTCATACAACAAAGGAGCGGTAACCTGTTGGTGTAACGTTTCCAGCTCCCCGACAGTACATCACTGATCATGTCATCAATATCTAAAACATTTTCCTCCCTCCCAAGCTTTCAGGGAACGTTCAAATAAGTGGAACCAAAGCGAGCTCTGCGTGTTGTTTCCTGGAGACTTTGAGGACATGAAGTAGAGTCTCTGTTTCAAATCCAGGAAATGAAAATGATATATTTTATAATTATATTAAAAATCATTTAAAAAATCAACACTAATCTACTCGCACTTCCACAGAAACTCTAACAGCTTGTTGTCATTAATCTTTCTCCTGCAGCTTCTCTGCCTGCCTCCATTAAACTCAGACGCAGAGCATCATGGGAGGCGTGGTGGTGGACTCGGGTGATGGGGCGGTGAAGGCTCCAGACGGCGGGTGGGGCTGGGCGGTGCTGGCCGGATGTTTCGTCATCACAGGTTTCTCGTACGCCTTCCCGAAAGCGGTCAGCGTGTTCTTCAAAGAGCTGATCAGAGAGTTCGGGGTTGGGTACAGCGACACGGCGTGGATCTCCTCCATCCTGCTCGCCATGCTCTACGGCACAGGTGGGCCGCTAAACCTACAGGACATAGAGTATAATACATGTGTAAGATGGTGTACGGTGGCCCAGGATGGCATTTCAAATCAAACACAACTAAACTTTATACAACAGAACACTTCAAACCACCCCGTGTATTCAAACCGTGATCTCTCTCTGCAGGTCCTCTGTGCAGCGTGCTGGTGAATCGGTTCGGCTGTCGTCCGGTGATGATGGTCGGCGGTCTCTTCGCCTCTCTGGGAATGATCCTGGCTTCTTTCTCCACCAGCATCATTCACATCTACCTGTCCACAGGTGTCATCACAGGTACGACAGTCTGACTCTAGTGCACCTCCTTGTAGTGGCCGATTTGAACAAACCCAATATTGTGTAAAAAAGCGGGATGAGGGATGAGGAAAACAAACTCACACACACACACACACACACACACACACACACACACACACACACACACACACACACACACACACACACACACACACACACACACACTCAGAATATGGACAACTTTATTGCTTAGTTGTTGATTCTTCCTGTTTCCCTTCTTGAAACAGAATCTACAAACCTTCAAGCTGGAGTCTGCAGAACTTTCTGAAAATGTTTTTAAGTTTTCTGCCTCGCTGTCTTTGAACAATCCTCCACGATATAAAAAACATCTCTTAGTTCTTCTCTTAGCGTGCCTTTAAATAGATAAAGTTCATCATCGTTCGCTCTCCTCCCTCATGCTGCAGGTTTGGGTTTGGCGTTGAACTTCCAGCCCTCTCTGATCATGTTGAACCGTTACTTCAGTGAGAAGCGTCCTCTAGCTAACGGACTCTCAGCAGCAGGAAGTCCCGTGGCTCTGTGCTGCCTCTCACCTTTAGGACAGGTGCTGCAGTATCAGTACGGCTGGAGGGGGGGCTTCCTCATCCTCGGGGGGCTTCTGTTGAACTGTTGTGTTTGCGGGGCCCTCATGAAACCTCTGGTCCCCCCGAAGACGCTTAAACTGAGGGACCCAGAACAGGACGAGGAGGAAGGAACAGAGAAGAAGAAGAAGACCAAACTGCTAGACTTCTCCGTGTTCAAAGACTCGGGGTTCGTCATCTACACGGTGGCGGCGTCCATCATGGTTCTGGGGCTGTTCGTGCCTCCCGTGTTCGTTGTGAGCTACGCCAAAGAGCTCGGGAACGAGGACACCAAATCAGCTCTGCTGCTCACCATCCTCGGCTTCATCGACATGTTTGCTCGGCCCATATGTGGCGTGATCGCCGGACTGAAGTGGGTCCGCCCTCGATGTGTCTACCTCTTCAGCTTTGCTATGATCTTTAACGGAACCACAGACCTGATCGGATCCCAGGTAGGAGAATGAAAGCGTTGATTTAAAACCGAAACATGTCTCTGTTCTCCTTCACAATGCACGTCTTCTTTGTTTCACAGGCGAAGGACTACACATCCCTGGTGGTCTTCTGCATCTTCTTCGGCGTCTCGTACGGGATGGTGGGCGCTCTGCAGTTTGAGGTGCTCATGGCGATTGTTGGGACTGAGAAGTTTTCCAGCGCCATCGGCCTGGTCCTGCTGATGGAGGCCATGGCTGTGCTGGTGGGGCCCCCGGGTGCAGGTCAGTCATCACACACAAAGATCTCTGACTGTAAATGTATTCATTTACATTTAAATATAAGCGTGTGGTTTCAGCGACCCCTGGATTTCATTGTGTGGGGAGAAAGACGAGCCGGCCGCTTGTTTGTCTTTTTGAGTCGCTGTTTATTTTCCAAACAGGAAAAGAATGTGTGCTGGTCGTTGTCACAGTCGGCTGGAGATGTAATATCAGGTGTAAACAGCCTCTCCGAGTGGATCTACTGTTTTAGCTTCTCATCAGTTTGGCTGTTTTCTGTCTTCTGTCTCAGGTCGGCTTCTCGACGCCACAAAGAACTACATGTACGTCTTCCTGCTGGCCGGGAGCGAGGTGGTGCTCGCCGCTGTGGTTCTGGCTGCCTGTAATTTCATTTTTATCAGGAAGAAGTCTCCGACACCGGCAGACATGCTGGAGAACATCACAGTTACGGAGGACGCCAAGACGGAGGCGTGCAGTGAACCTGCAGAGATGACTGATGAAGAGGAGAAAGGAGCGAGGGAGGAGCAAGAGAAGGAGACAAAGAAGGACGCGGAAAAGGAAGAGGAGGAGGCTAAGAAGGAAGTAGAGACAGAGGAGGAGAGAGAGGAGGAAGTGAGGCCACAGAGCATCACAGTGGACTCACAGGAGGTGGAAAAGTTCCTGAAGGAGCCTCAACAGAACGGCCACGCGGCCTCCAGTCCTGAGACGAGTCTGTGAGGACGCTGGACGAGTTGAAACCTCTGATAATCTGAGGGATGAAGAGTGACGTGAATCGTTCTAGGAGGAACTCAGTCGGAAGGTTTTTGCATCATTATGTGTTTGCTCGAGGTTTAAAGTTTTTCACCTGCAGGGAGTCGATCAACGTGAAAGAGCAGAAGTGAAGTTAGCAATATGTTATCACTGGGTGT
The DNA here is from genome assembly GCA_020745685.1 of Tautogolabrus adspersus. Taxonomy (NCBI): domain Eukaryota; kingdom Metazoa; phylum Chordata; class Actinopteri; order Labriformes; family Labridae; genus Tautogolabrus; species Tautogolabrus adspersus. The sequence goes on from CM036553.1 coordinate 1,674,270, forward strand.
TTAAATGTGGTGCTTCTTAGTGGATATGTGAAGAACTCAGTGCTGGTTTAAGAGTTTTATTTTAATGTAGCCACCAGCAAATGAAGAAAGGGATCATTTTGATGACGTTCTGCATTCTTAGTGTCAACAAATCGTTTAAAATGACCAGAAATAAAGACAGAAACTTGTCTTAGTCTTCTCTGGAGCCATAAATGTCCCGCGGTGCAGAAAGTCGGTCGTGTAACGTTTAATACGTTTTGGTTTTATGCTTCATTCCCTCCTTTTTATTTCAACATCTTGAGCTATTTTTTACGGAGCCCCTGAAGTCCCAAAGAGTGAAAAAGAATATCTTGTGCACACAAGTTAGTATACAGTCAGTTATTTATTGGGCACAAGATTTTTTTGTGTACTTTTTGGGACTTCAGGGGCTCCGTCATTTTCAAAAATTCTAAGCTTTGTTTTGGCTAAATTCAACATCAAGTCTTTGTATCGAACAATTTTTTGAAACACAAAAAAACAATAAAACCTCTCACTGTCCCTGTTCAACCAGGGAGGGGGGGATGACTTGCAGGAAAGGAGCCACAGGTCAGACTTAAACCAAGGGCCGCCCGCTCAGAGGACCACAGCCTCTGTACATGTGGGTTAGGGTTAAGTGGGTCCTAACCACTAGGCCAACTTGCCAAAACATGTTGCTGAATCTTTTTTGGGGAATATCATCGGGAAAGCCAGCAAATCTTTTTGGATTAAATTGGTGCTCTCTTTCAGCTGACAAACCAGGTCTTAAAGGAGCAGTATGTAACTCTGACACCTAGTGTTTAAAATGGGTACTGCGGTCCAAATTCAAACCATTACAGAGATCTGTCTCCCCCCCCCCCCTCCTCTCTAGAGTGGATGCTCACGCAGGTCGCCATGTGGTGGACACTGAAGCTTCAGTGTTTATCCAGCTCTGCATCGGTCTGTAAACCTTTCTGCGTTCTAACCTCTCTCCATTTTTCAAAAGCATCTCCAATATTGATCCTAGTTTGAGCACGTTTCTGCTCGTGGAGCTTATTAGAAACATGCAGAGGCTTTTTAGGTCGGGTACAATCACTTCTATCTGAACCAGTTCTCTTGCCCGCTTCCATCGCTGCAACACCTGTTGGTTTGACCTGATAACTGCTCTCATATCTGGCAAACCGAGGGGCGTCCAAAACGGCCGTGTGGGGGTGCCTTAAAACCGCCTACCTTCTCTGGTCCAAACAAATCCAGACCATTCAGGACCAGAATCTAAAGTTAGAAGGAGGACATACTGGCTGCTGCATTGTTGTCAGAGAAGCCAGCACTTTAACATAGCATGTTTCCTTAATGTCTGATCATAGAGTAAGCTCACTTTATCGTTTCACTCTCTACACATCTCACTGATTGGACCTTTAATAATACAATCATGGTCCTGGTACTGAAAAAAACTAAATACTGAAAACAGCCACAGCTGAAAATAATCTTCAACAAATTCAATATTTGAGTTTTTAAAGAGATGCTAACTGTTTAAGGAAATATAAAAACTAACCAGGATGTTTGTGCAGAGTTTTAAAGATTCACATCTACGTATGCGAGGGATCACAGCGTATCGAGAAAGGGACTTTCACTTTGGTCTTTTTATTGGATTTGTTGACAGTAAAATAAATGTAATCACACCAGCCCTTTAAAACAAACAGCTGCTTTTCCATGACATGTGAACAGGTGTGAACATCTTTTGTATTCATGCTTCAGATGTTTCGTGTTTGCTGTGAGAAAGCTTTAAGATCCACGCACTGTCTGTGGTTGTCAAAGAGCATCAAGTGTCCGTGTGTGCCGCCACAGTGAAGTGAGACGTGTTGTGTTTGATAGTCATTTATGCTAATGGTGGCTTCAGTCATGTAGCGTAGGTGTTGCAGGGATTTGAGGATTGTTGCTGCTCTTGTGGTAGATTCATGTTTTTCCTCCTGGGGCCAAAAACTCTTCACTTCTTCGTTGTGGTCCTCGTCATCATTTACAGTCTTTCGGACGGCAGGGCACCGACTTGTGCAGGAGTGGCCTGAAGTTTGTGTCCTCACACATGAATGAAGAGCATTTATTAACCCCTTCTGTCTGCACTCATTACATCGACCTTCTAAAAGCAGGGTTGGTCATTTCCTCCAGATCCACTTTTTAAGATTTTAGTTGAAATTGTCTTTAGGTCCTGACAGAAATTAATAACTCATGTGCTCTGAAAAAGGAACGAAGAAAATCCATCATCTGTACATCTGCACACTGAAAACTATGAGCTGCTTGTTGCTCCACAGCCTGAATTGTGGATTTCAACAGAAGCCCCAGAGTTGAGGATTTTGGGGTGGCCAATAAGATTTTAAAGGGGGCCCATGCCACCCCTGGTCACCCTTCTGGACCCGCCCCTGTCGGATGGGATTACGATGAAGAGAGGGCCTCTGTTTGAAAAATATGGTCATGTGCACTGGAAGT
>CM036553.1:1681723-1889223 GCA_020745685.1 Tautogolabrus adspersus
TGTCAGGTGTGAGAACTTTAATGTGGATGTAATAATCAGTCAAATTCGTCTGTATTACAGTTTGTTTCACAGAGTGTAAGAAAGGTCTTTAAAGGTCCTGACTCTGTTCCCAGCTGCTGACGGTGCACGGCCGGACCAAAGACCAGAAAGGGGCCAAGACGGGGATCGCCAGCTGGGAGCACATCAAGGCCGTGATGTATGCCACTGTCAACCTTCATAAAACAAAACTCATAGGGCTAAAGATCCTGGAACACAACATATTTTTAGTAACTCAGCATATTTTTATCTACAGGAAGGCGGTAAATATTCCCGTGTTTGCAAACGGAAACATCCAACACCTAAGTGACGTGGAGCGATGCATTCAGGAGACCGGCGTGCATGGAGTCATGAGTGCAGGTTCTTATCAAGCACACTTATTTAACCTATTTAAAATGTGTTTTAAGATAAAGCTCATAAAGTGAACTCTGACTGGGACTGTGTTTTTTTTCCAGAGGGGAACCTCCACAACCCCGCCTTGTTTGAAGGCCTCAGCCCCCCCGTGTGGGAGATGGCTGAGGAGTATCTGGAGGTGGTGAAGCAGCATCCGCCCTGCACGCTGTCCTACGTACGAGCCCACCTCTTCAAGCTCTGGCACCACACGTATGTCTCTCTCTCTCTCTCTCTCTCTTTCTTAGTGCTTTCATTCTTGCAAAAAACTCCTGATATTTTCGGGGTGAGCTGCATGTGTGAACACAAACAGCTGAATGTTTCACTCTGACTTCATCGGAGTTTCTCCTCCAGCCTCCTCGTATTTATTCTGCAGAGAGTCAGAGTGAGCTGATGTGAGAACGCAGCAGGATATAATCAGGAGAATTCACCTCAAGTGAGTTGGAGGGGGTGGTGACGTTCACCTGTTTTTCTGTTTCATTTTAACATGGCTGACCAGAATACTAAACTGAATTGTGCAAGAATGCACATGCACGTTGATGGTTCGTCCAGCGGGCATGCAAGAAACCTGGAACCGTTAAAATCAAAACACACTGGGACTCTGAAGCAGTGCAGAGTATCCGACTGCTTTACTGTCTGCACTTTTCTGCCCATCCTCCTGACCCCCCCCTGCAAGGTTCATATAGCTGAGTAGCAGCCGTGTGATTTCTCTATGTGTGTGTTCAGGCTACAGATCCATCAGGACCTGAGGGAGGAGTTGGCCAAGGTGAAGAACCTCGAGGGTTTGGCCAACGTCAGCAAACAGCTGAGGCTGCGATGTCAGGTAACAGAACACAGTTTGTCGTGCTGTAGCTGAACGCTCAGCAGGATGTTTTAAACTTCTCTCACTCCTCGTACATATGTTGTTTTTTTAACTTTGTTTTGTGTGTGAGCAGGAGGAGATCGCTAAAGGAAAGGATTCCGAAGAGAAGGAGAGCAGTCTTCCGTTTCCTCACTGGATCTGTCAGCCGTACGTCAGACCACCGTGAGTAAAATCCTCTCCGTCACTGAGATGAGATCGAAAATCTGTGCAATATGTGTAAATTACACAGAAGAAATGATCTTTAATCAACTGTTCCTCTCAGGCCAAAGGATCCGGTTGCCAACGGTAACGGTCAGGGTTCAGAGGTGAAGAGGGCGGTGTGTCAGAAGAGGGCGCTGGAGGACTCAGACGGAGCAGCAGACACGCTCTCTAAAAACAAGCAGAAGAAGAGATCCAGAAACCCGCACAAGAACTTCTGTCCTGAACACAAACGTGAGTCCGACCTGAACTCTCCGTTTGTTTGAAACATTTAAGAATCAGGAGGACGCCTCTGATACTGACCGACTGCCGCTTTTCTCTCCCTCCACAGCAAAGTACATTAAATGTGATCAGTGTGGGAACCCGAAGGTAAGCAGCGCTGAACAGACACTCGTCACAGATCAACACCAGCTGAAGGTTTAGTCACGATGAAACGTGTTCTTGTTTTTCCTCTGCAGGGGAATAAGTGCGTTTTTAATCTGTGTCGAGGCTGCTGTAAGAAGAAGGCGTTCAAGGAGGTGGCCGACTGTCCCAGTGAGTACACCAACACACCAGAAGGCAGTAATATTACAGTAACACAGAAATGTGTTATTTCTTACTTTTCACTTGTTTTTAACGTGTAGCTGCTCACATACTCGGAGAAATAACAGCAGCAAGTCGCATGTCCGTTCTAGCTCTTCTCCCGGAGTTTCTCCTCCAGCCTCCTCGTATTTATTCTGCAGAAAGTCTGAGTGAGCTGATGTGAGAACGAAGCAGGATATGAAGGTGTTTAAAGCCTTAATGTTGAAATTGTCTTATTAATAATGAAATTAATGACTCTGTCCTTCTCTCAGGCCACGGGCTGAGGTTCAAGACCAAGGCAGAGAAACAGAAAGCTGAGGAGAAGAGGAAAGACGAGGAGGAGAAGAAAGACAAGGAGGAGAGGAAAGAGGGGGAGGAGGAGGACTCATCTGTAGAGACAGAGCGGAGCAGAAACTCTCCTCAGACTCTCTCTGATCCGAGAACAAACCTGCATGAGGAGAGCAACACAGAGCTGCAACGATGAGCACGCCTGAAGATTCCTCCACACGCACAAACGGAAATCTGTTATTCAAAGTTCAAAATGTGTCGCACGAGTTTCTCTAAAGATCAAACCATCGAGACAATTTAATGCCAAAAAAAGAAAAGCAGGTATCGTCAACATTTTGAACATCTCTCTGCTGGAAATAATTTAGATTCATCAGATTCCCTCTGCTGCCGTTGGGTTTAAATCCACGTGATTCTTCTGAAGTCTGAGCCCCGGCTTTCTGTTTTCTCAAATCAGTTGATCACTGTTCAAGTATTTTGACGATAAAAACTTCAGACACTATCAGAGACGATTCAACCGGCAGAGAACGTTTTAACCTGTTTGGCTTTAAATCCCGATCGGTGCTGCAGGACTTGTGTTGACCTGGTTTACTTCATTTTGCTGAACAAGCTGTTGTTTACATTCAAACAGTATGAAACTGCATTTTAAGGTCGCTGACTCTTCAGGTGTGATTTTGACTTCAGACTCAGCCAATGATCAGTCGGGACAAACAGTGAACAGTGCTGCTTAAAAACCTCAACAACGAGAGTTTAGGATTTATTTTAAAACAGACGCACGTTAAAGACAAAACCAAAAACATCAAACGACATGATATACTTTTAATTGGGTTTGGGTCTCAAGGATTAATCTTTATCTTTAAGTTTTTTTTTGTTTTAAAGACGAACATTTTATGAGTTTGAACATTTATTTAGTCTAAAGTTCTTTTTGAGCCACATAAAGAAGATTCTGTAAGTTGCTTTTCTTTACTGGTTTTAATTCTTTTATGGATGCACCCCCGACGCCCCTCAGTTTGCCAGATGTGAGAGCAGTTATCAGGTCAAACCAACAGGTGTTGCAGCGATGGAAGCGGGCAAGAGAACTGGTTCAGATAGAAGTGATTGTACCCGACCTAAAAAGCCTCTGCATGTTTCTAATAAGCTCCACGAGCAGAAACGTGCTCAAACTAGGATCAATATTGGAGATGCTTTTGAAAAATGGAGAGAGGTTAGAACGCAGAAAGGTTTACAGACCGATGCAGAGCTGGCTAAACACTGAAGCTTCAGTGTCCACCACATGGCAACCTGCGTGAGTATCCACTCTAGAGAGGAGGGGGGGGGAGACAGCTCTCTACAATGTGTTGAATTTGGACTGCAGTACCCATTTTCACCACTAGGTGTCAGAGTTACATATTGCTCCTTTAATCTGGGTAACCGTTTGCTCACGAGTCGTTGACTTTGTACGTGCCTTTTGAGAAGAAGTGCCACTGCCGCTCCAGAAACTTGAGCTCGTTAGAGAGAGGAACGCGGAGCTCCAGCTGCTCGGTGACGACACGATCCAAACATCTGTGTTTAAGGTGCTATACCTGCAGAACTGTGCGAACAAAGAAAATACAGAAACCACGGGACATTTAGGGTGTTTGATGTTTAATTTAATGAATCAACTTTGGGCTCATTTAAAGACCCTCAAACTGTATTTTTTTATAACTGGAAAATACTATTAGAGTCTTATTTACTACAAATCAGCTTTAAATGACTGCACGGGTTTGTTTTTGAACCAGCTCTGATTAAAAGTTACCTGGTTCAAAGAAACGACTCACCTGTCATCAGAAACGTGTAAGTATCGGTGGTTAGAGGGACTTGATGACATCACTTCCTGCCTCTGTTGGTCTCAGAAGGAAGAAATCAAGCTGATGTATCATTTTCCGTAATGTCCTTTTATCAGAAAGCTGTTACGATATCATAAAGAATAAAAAGAGACAATCCTCCAATGTTGTATAGTTTCCACTTAATGATGCAGGGGAAGACGGGCTGTTTATCTGTTATGATGTTTAAAACAGCGTCATTAAATCAGTCTTACATGAGACTGTGTCTTGGGTGTTTTTAGTGACCTCTGCTGGCCACTAGGGGGATTGCACTGATGTCACAGCATGGTAAAACCAGTATGAGCAGACACAGGAGAAGCCCACACATAAATGAAAATAGAAACATGTCAACGTGTGCAGCTAAATGAAGAAACGTGTGTGGACACAACTATGTTAAAAGCAGTAAATCTGCACTGTAGGAACTTTTGGTTTCATGTAAATCCTGAATTCGACTTTCTGCACAAGTTAAAGGAATAAAGTAATATTAAGCTTTTCCTGCAGCAGTGGACCTAAATAAACTCTTTAAATGAGTCCAACTGTAACAAGACAAACTTCCTGTTCTTACATAATGTGCATGTTTTAAGAATTGTTTTACACTAAATTTCGTATTTGTAAAAGAAAAAATCTAAAGGGCCAGCAGAAGTGAAAATTAGGAGCTCTGCTTTTGTAATATGAGTAAATGAACCACCCTTAGCTACATTCGAGTTTCAGTTATTAAACTATAGATGTGGAGAACTCTTCTTATCGTCTCCTGCAGGTCAGAGCGTCTGGAGGATATTTTGCATGCAGAAACAGAAACAGACAGAAAGACGGGCTCTGACATGTTTTTGGTTTATTGATCATTCACAGGAATGCATTCTTACTGCAGGGTTAATATTGCACATTACAGGACGTTAATACTACAGGTGTCCTTTAAAGATATATGAAAACACATTGTGAGTGAGCGGAGAGATTAAGCACAGCTCTACAGAGAGGAAGAAGTGCAACGATCACGTTAAAGCAGCAGCAGAGAGAGAGAGAGAAAGTGGTCACACTGAGGAGCTATTCAACAGCACAACGATGTGTTTACATCAGGATCGGATTCTGCCTCCGATTAGTTAACCTGGTTTATTTTGATTTCTACGTGTTTTTAAAGGTGGAGGTGACGGGCACATTCAGGCCCAGATGCAGACGGTCGGGCACAGACACTGACTCTTAGCAGCCGGAGACTTGATCACCAGATCCCTGACGATCTCCACGGTTCCAAACAAGGGGAACAGCTTCTCGGTGAAGCTCTCGTTGTAGGTGTAGATGTGCAGATGTCTGTCCACATCATAGAAGGACAGCTGGCCACATTTGTAGTCGAGGTAGATGCCCACCTTGCGGGGGATGAGGCCCGGCGGCAGGGCGGTGAAAGGCACCGTCAGCGCCTTCAGCTCGCTGCCTCTCTCCAGCCGCAGGCTCAGGTAACCCGTGTCCGTGTTCAAGGACTTGAACCCTTTCCTCAGGGCTGACTCTTTGGCCACTCCCAGACGCCAGTCCCGCTCGCCCACCTCCACCTCCCAGTAGTGACGGCCCGAGCCGAAGCCCTCCACCCCGACGGCGCACCACCAGCCGTCAAACCTCTGGTGGTAGTTTGGGATGTCCTTCCTCTCGAAGCCACAGCGCATCTTCTTCTCGTCAGTGATGAGCAGGTCAGGGTTCGCCGTGTCCAAGTCCAGAGTCACCTCCACTGCAGGTAAACATCACGAGGGTTTATATTAACACGACTACAGGTAAACATCACGAGGGTTTACATTAACACGACTACAGGTAAACATCACGAGGGTTTATATTAACACGACTGCAGGTAAACATCACGAGGGTTTACATTAACACGACTACAGGTAAACATCACAAGGGTTTATATTAACACGACTGCAGGTAAACATCACGAGGGTTTACATTAACACGACTACAGGTAAACATCACGAGGGTTTATATTAACACGACTACAGGTAAACATCACGAGGGTTTATATTAACACGACTGCAGGTAAACATCACGAGGGTTTATATTAACACGACTGCAGGTAAACATTACGAGGGTTTACATTAACACGACTACAGGTAAACATCACGAGGGTTTATATTAACACGACTACAGGTAAACATCACGAGGGTTTATATTAACACGACTACAGGTAAACATCACAAGGGTTTATATTAACACGACTGCAGGTAAACATCACGAGGGTTTATATTAACACGACTGCAGGTAAACATCACGAGGGTTTATATTAACACGACTACAGGTAAACATCACGAGGGTTTATATTAACACGACTGCAGGTAAACATCACAAGGGTTTATATTAACACGACTACAGGTAAACATCACGAGGGTTTATATTAACACGACTGCAGGTAAACATCACGAGGATTTATATTAACACGACTGCAGGTAAACATCACGAGGGTTTATATTAACACGACTACAGGTAAACATCACGAGGGTTTATATTAACACGACTACAGGTAAACATCACGAGGGTTTATATTAACACGACTGCAGGTAAACATCACAAGGGTTTATATTAACACGACTACAGGTAAACATCACGAGGGTTTATATTAACACGACTACAGGTAAACATCACGAGGGTTTATATTAACACGACTGCAGGTAAACATCACGAGGGTTTATATTAACACGACTGCAGGTAAACATCACAAGGGTTTATATTAACACGACTACAGGTAAACATCACAAGGGTTTATATTAACACGACTACAGGTAAACATCACAAGGGTTTATATTAACACCCAGATTCAGGTTCAGATTAAGGTGAGTTATGAATGTTTTACCTGCAGCGTCTGAGATCCAGTCCCACACTGTAAGAGACAGAGGAAGTGTTTACAACACGCTGCTGTGTGTGTTACCTGAATGTCCAGGTGTGATTTAATTGAATGAATGTTAAAAAGGTCGTCAGGTGTTCATGCTGACGTGCCGCGCTCGCTCACCTGGCTGAGGAACGTAGGTGATGGCACCTGAAGGGAGATAACAAACAGACTCATGAAACCTTCTGATTCAAATCAAACTTGATCTCAGTAACTCAGTTTTGATTTTACAAACCGATCTTCTGCATGCGCTGCTTCCACATGAGCCACTGCTGCGGTATGGTGTCCTGCAGGGACAAAACACCAAAGAGATAAGTGTTACACCTGCACAATCAAGACAGGAGCTGCAGGTAATACACAAGAGTAAATCGCTCACCTTATCAGGTCTCTGCAGCATCAAAGTCCACATCACAAGCTCCATGGCGGCCTGCAGGTTTGGAGCACGGCCCCAACGCCAGGCGGACTGCAGGTCATCCAGAACCTTCGCCACTGGTTCACCGGGCCACACGCTCTGCTGCAGGGGGGACACGAGTGGAAGAAAGGTATTATTCAGAGAAATAGAGTCAGATAAACTACGCTAGCATAGAGGGCGGTGACTCCGGGACACTGGAGCTCACTGTCCGGCCTTCCTGACGTGTCTTTGGACTATCTCCCTTCACCCGTGTTTAAAGTCGTCAAACGATACACCTTGAGAAGGGAGGTTCCTACCTGACAACCCCGGTGATGTCCTCGCTCTTGCTGTCCATCAGTCTAGTCAGTTGAGTTGTGGGGGCCCTTTGCTGCATGTGGCTCCCCACTCTCTCCTCCCAGCGTTTCCTGTCTCTCTTCACCTGTCTTACTTAGTTTTTTACTAAATTGACGTTTTTAGGCTCTTTTTGGTTTACAGGAAGCCAGATGAAAAGCTCTGCCCTATCATCCCCCTCTTTCTGGTCTCTTTGAATCTAAATGTGACAATAATTTACTAAATGAACATCACTCTCCTTGAAGAAGACTTGAAACTAGAGATTGAGACCATAAAATCAGGAGAAATAAATCAGAATAAATCAGCAGAGAAGAAGGACCATTTTATAAAATCTGACTTCTTCTTTGTGCAACCTGTAAAACTCCCCCTGCTGGTCAATCGAAATAATGCAGATTTAAGACTTCACTTATGCAACAAAATCTGTGGTGTATCTAAACGAGTCCCCACCTCGGGCTGAGCCCTCAGGTCCTTGATCCAGGTGAGGATCACATTCTTGGCCTGCAGAACTTCCTGCTCGTTGATCATATCAGGATGTTTGACCTCATCGATCTCCGGCCAGCCGTCCGTCTGCATCGGCCTCTTCTGCACACACAAACACACCCACACACACACAGCTGCAATGAACAGACCTCTGCACACACACACCTGGAGCAGGTGTAGTCCCAGTCAGAGGAGTACCTTGCTCTCTAACATGGAGGCCCACTGCAGGATGAAGACCCTGCAGAGAGACGAGGGCCAGGTGTCATCCAGGTTCCAGATGTGCTCCAGGGCTGATGACCTCTGCAGAGACGAGAGAGAGTGAAACATGTGGCGGGTTGGAAATGACTTCAATAATGTATGCTTTGTGTTTATATTTATTTCAAGGGTACGGGTTATGCTTTTATTAGAGAGATAGGACAGTGGATAGAGTCGGGAATCTGGGAGAGAGAGAGAGAGTGGAAAATGATGAGCAGAAAAAGGAGCCACAGGTGGGACCCCGACCATCCGCTTCCAGGACTACAGCCTCGTTTTACAAGGGGTCAAATAAAAAGATGTTTTGTAACTCATTATGTCTGTCTTTGGTCCGAACTATCTGTGTTTGTTGGTTGAACTGTTACCTGACACACTCGGCTGAGATCTCGGGCCAGATCCACAATAAACAGCTGATCTTCATCCAGAGGCGTCTCCTTCTTCGCCCTCTTGTTTGACTCCTGCAAGAAAAAGAAAAAAAACTAAAGATTTTCTGTAGGAAACAGTTTCAGAAAGGAGAGGACAACCAGAGGACATGAATTCTGCTTTACATGAGCCTCACAGAGTAATGAGGTCAGACTAGACAAGAACCGGACACTCAGCCTGATCAACATGCACAAGGAGGCTCTGCTCCTGTCAGCAGAAAAACAAAGATACTCCCTCCTCCCTCCTCCAGACTCCCTCCTCCTTTTCAATTCCCCAAAACTCCCAACACACAGCAGCTCTTGTTAAAGTCAACCAGAAAAACAAAAACAAAATGTTTGTAGTCTTATTATCACATCAAGTATGTCCAAAAAACCAGACTTTAAAAATCTTGTACCTTTATCTTAGCCGTTAAAGTTTTGGCCGGCTCCACCATGAAGTGAAAACACTGCATCATCTTGGCTGCTGTGTTTCTGAGTCCTACAGAAAAAACACAAAAACATGTTAGTTTAAGTCTGATCAACCTGCAAAATCTCTGCTTTCTGTTCTTGTTTGCAGCCGACACAGGATGTTGGTAGCTACATGGTTATATCAAGCAGCAAACGAAGTGCCAAAAACTACAGTTCCTCCAGTGTCCACTAGAGTCTGTCTCCTGCAGTGAGTCAGTCCTCATAGAGCCCCATGTTAAAATGTCCAACTTTACAGCTGCAGTTCCTCCAGTGTCCACTAGAGTCTGTCTCCTGCAGTGAGTCAGTCCTCATAGAGCCCCATGTTAAAATGTCCAACTTTACAGCTGCAGTTCCTCCAGTGTCCACTAGAGTCTGTCTCCTGCAGTGAGTCAGTCCCCATAGAGCCCCATGTTAAAATGTCCATCTTTACAGCTGCAGTTCCTCCAGTGTCCACTAGAGTCTGTCTCCTGCAGTGAGTCAGTCCCCATAGAGCCCCATGTTAAAATGTCCATCTTTACAGCTGCAGTTCCTCCAGTGTCCACTAGAGTCTGTCTCCTGCAGTGAGTCAGTCCCCATAGAGCCCCATGTTAAAATGTCCAACTTTACAGCTGCAGTTCCTCCAGTGTCCACTAGAGTCTGTCTCCTGCAGTGAGTCAGTCCCCATAGAGCCCCATGTTAAAATGTCCATCTTTACAGCTGCAGTTCCTCCAGTGTCCACTAGAGTCTGTCTCCTGCAGTGAGTCAGTCCCCATAGAGCCCCATGTTAAAATGTCCATCTTTACAGCTGCAGTTCCTCCAGTGTCCACTAGAGTCTGTCTCCTGCAGTGAGTCAGTCCCCATAGAGCCCCATGTTAAAATGTACAACTTTGGTGACACAGTTTCTAGTCCTTGAAATGACCCATCTTTGGAGTCAACTGGAGCACAGCTTTAATGTTTACCTCCCAAACATTGGCGTGTCGTCGTGTAAATCATTCAACTCGTGATAGAGAGTTCACGTGGTGCTGCACAAAGCACAACATCAGTGTTTTCATAAACAGATGGTTAAGAGTGAGCGATGTCATGCTCTCTGTTCAGCACGGCAGGAATCGTTAACAGATAAAGATTTCTGATTGGACATGACGAGAGTCCAACAGGAGACCAGCACATGCAGTGATGGTTAAACTGGAGCAGAATCTAAACGCAGTCAGACTGCAACGTGACTGGACCTGCACACACACACACACACACACACACACACACACACACACACACACACACACACACACACACACACACACACACAGCTGCCAGTCTGACTGAGTCCTTGGTGACTCTCTCTCTACTTCTCTTCTTTTTTTTTCTCCCTTGTTTCTTATAAAATCCGTCTCACTCTCTCCGTCGTCAGCAGCAGAAACACACACGAGCTCGCTCTGTGTCTACTCGGCCTTGAAGCTGTCTGGACAACATCCCACAGAGTGATGTAAGGTCGTCGAAATTATCGTTATATTTCAACACCACGTGTTTTAAATCTCTCATTTTAATAATCGTTAGTAGAGCCCAACCCATAAATTGGCCAGCCGATAATATCAGCCGATATTATCATATCAAGTGACTATCGGTATCGGCTAATTAATCGCAGATCAAGTCAAGATATCAAGATATACTTTATTGTCCCCGGGGGGAAAGTTTACTTGGATAAATATAGATCGTACAAAACATAAAACATGTGCCGATATTTCTAGAGTTATTCACCAGTCAAATAGCTTTTCATTTGAGTATCATTGTATTACAGTTGCAGTTCTGTGTCACCAGCAGTGATAGATAGATCTAACAAAGATAACAGCCGATATGTCCGTATCAGATTTTTCGCCTCCATATATCGATGTCTGTGTCAGACCCAGAAATCTCACATCGGTCGGGAACTAATCGATAGAAGTACCAAAGCTTTAAAAACTGCATCTTTTCCATCAGACAGGTGAGAGGAAGGAGTCCACTCCTGCAGGCTGTCTTAACTGCACAAATGTGTCGGTGATTTTTAAATCACTTTGACCAGTTAAACTCAATGAGATGAATCTCTTACATTATGGTTCATAAACATGGTTATGACCTGTTATATGAGCGGCAGCCTTCAGGTGTCTGAGCACTTTACCTGAGAAGGTATTCAGCTTTATCAACAAGAGATATAAATACATGAAGGATACTTTTTTCAATATCTTCTCAGTTTACAAATCTATTTTCTCTTTAAATATTCCATGTTTGTTAAATGTTGTCTTTAACGTTTCTGTGCTGCAGATCTAATGTCAGACTTTGTCTCAGAATAACGTCCTGTCAATCAATCAATCCAACATTTATTCCACATTTTAAAATATATTTCATATTTACCTTTACTTTAACTATCATTAATATGCCCTTAATAGTTACTGTGCAATGACTTTGCATTGATCTTCTGATTGTCTTCATCCTGTGACTCATCTTTTCAGACCTCGTCGTGCAGTTAAACTCTGCAGGATTTTATTTTCATCTTTGTTACACTTCAAGCTGTTAATAACTCAAATTAAAGCAACTCCCCTTCCAAAGCAATTACTGGTATGATTGTTGTTTTTATTTGATTCATCACGTGACTCTTCTTCCCCTGTACTTGACTTCTGAGCTGCTTACACAATAAAGCATCTTATCTTCTGTATGTGGGTCAGATAAACAATCCATATGCAACAACGCTGATTCACGCCAAAGCTGCACAACAAATCACTGCGTTACATTTTTGGCACAAAATTGAGCAGGATTTGGGAGTTGCAGTGTCTGAGACCTGCAGAGGAAATGCTCCATCAGAGAGTTTTATGACTGAGGTGGGAAATCATGACCCAGCAGATTCTGCAGAGAGAGAGAGAGAGAGGCTGAGCTCGAGGCCAGCTGATGACTGCGCATGATGCAAACACTCACCTGCCGTGTGACTTTGCGGCAAAGCTGAATTATAGATGCAGACAGACTCAATCCAAACATATTCACCTACAGCTGATTATGCAATAGAAACACTTAGTTTATACCTGAATTCTGCTATTGTTGCATAACTCTCTGTCCCTGCAGTCCTTCCTGCTAAAATAACAAACAGTCTTAGAGACTGCGCGCGTGTCTCACAGCTCACCTGTCTCCTCAGGTGTTTGTTGTGGAAGTTTTCTTCTTCTCTTGCGTGCAAAGCGAACAGCAGCCCGGACTGTGAAGTGTTTGTCTGACTGCTGCAGTGTCTCTGACCTTGTTTACACACCACACTGACGTTCAGCTGCTCGGGCAGGTTCGGTTTTGTCCGGCAGTGACGAACGAGGATGTGAGGTGGACACAGCGAGCGGCCATGTTTGTAAGGTCGTTATAATGACGTTAAAAAGTCCTGTTTAAAGGTACAATCTCTTCTCAGCAGTTTAAGTACATTTACTTTGTTATTAGTGTGATCTGAGGTGTTGGTACTTTATTTTGACTAATCTAAGATACTTCCACTTTTCTGCTTGGACCAGAGAAGGTGGGCGGTTTTAAGGCACCCCCACACGGCCGTTTTGGACGCCCCTCGGTTTGCCAGATATGAGAGCAGTTATCAGGTCAAACCAACAGGTGTTGCAGCGATGGAAGCGGGCAAGAGAACTGGTTCAGATAGAAGTGATTGTACCCGACCTAAAAAGCCTCTGCATGTTTCTAATAAGCTCCACGAGCAGAAGATGACTGCCCAGCTCACACATGTATATCCTGCTTTTCCACAAATAGTAAGCTGCTGTGGCTTTAAGTGGTGGATCTACTAAACTTTAAATGTTTGTTTTATATGCATGATGTGCCACTAAGATAGAAAGTCAACAGCGGATAAACAATCCAATAAAGTGTTTATTACATCGTTTCACATGAGAAATAAAGAGGATTCATTTGTCTTTAATAAATACACAACATGATGAAGTTGAGGACAAACAGACAAACTTTGAACGTAAACATCGTGGTCGTTTAAAACAACAAGACAAGTCCCTTCACGCTGCTCTGCAAAGCTTTCAGAAACAGAGTTTGTTTTTGTGCCCCAGCTTTTAGAAAAACAGACGCAGTAAAAAGAAAAAAGATCAAATGTTTGATTAGGAAATTAGAGATCGTTCATTTGTGAAGTGTGTTATTATTACTTCATGGAGGGCACTCTGTTATAAGCGGCGCCTCCTCAGCAGCTAAGACATTTAAAAAAAAGAGTGATTTCATGTTCAGTTGAAGCATTCTTACATTTTGGATGTGTCGATCTTTTCCACGTGAGCTGTGCACAGACTCTAAAATGATAACACACTGATGTGACAGAAAGCTACTCAGAGGCTGTTTCTCAAACCAACAAAGCAACATTGAGTACATTCTTTTAAAATGATCACACATTGTAAACAGCTAACCTGTGTTAGCTCAGCTGTGATGCAGACATAGATTCAGAGTGCCCTCTGCTGGACAAACTACATAATGACACTATTTCTAAATCACCCATAGCATTGTGTTTTTTGCACTATTGTTCAGGTCTGCTGGCTGGAGAGGTGCCAGGTCACATCCCGAGTGCTACCAAGGTGCCCTTAAACAAGGCACCGAACCCCAAACAGCTGTGGCGTGCTCCCCGTGTAGCAGCCGCACTCTGACATCTCTCCATTGATGCATGTCCTATAGGCATGTCTGTCTTTCAGGCCTATGTGTGTGAGAAGCATGTCTCTCAATAACAGAGTGTAAAACCATACAAGTTTTCAAATCGGTGCGTATTTAAAATATTTACACTGTCACAAACATTTCCATGACAGGTCCACATCAACAATAATATCAGAGAGCTGAACTAAAGACTCTAATCTCATGTGAGCCTTTAAAAACTGTCAAAAGAAGAAGTGATCACTGACAGATTAAAATCACAGTATAAGGAGGAGTTTTCTTTTTGGTTTGTTTCAGTCCTGACTTTATGAAGATGTACCAGCCACCTCAGTCAAAGTTCAGTGATTCTCCTCGTTGATCATCCTCAGTGTAAAGAACAGCAGCTGTAAAGAGTTTCAAACATTCACATGTGTCCGGTCTCTTCCCGGAGGCCCAGCTGCTCCTCTTTGGTTTCTCTACAATCATCTGTCTCTCAACATAAACTCTTGGTATCTGAATCTACTCCTCTGAAGGCTCCAGTCAGTATCTGAGTCTATAAAAAGCATTGTTCACATTCAGCCTGAGACCCTGATGAGGGTCACACGGGTAGAGCCTGATGAGGTTCGTCGAGCCCAGGGTTGGTGTAGAAACTCGGAGGAGTTGGGAGGTCCGGACCAGAGGACAGGATGTTGTACGGCAGCTCCACAGACTGACGGATGCTCTCCTCGTATGTCGGAGGAGGCTGCAGGAAAAACAAGACAGATTATTAAATTTAACAGAGTCGGAAAAACAAACAAAGAAGCATTGCACAGAAATGAAAACTTATTTTCTCAAAGGTTGAAATGCATCCCCTGGACTGTGCTGCAGACAAATTATTACCTCGGTGCTGCAGGGATGTTTGCACATATACAAAGTCTGGTCCTTTACATATTGCAGGACACACTTTGCCTTTTCTATGCAAATTATCCTCACTGCAAACACCATGCAGTCAGAGTAGAATGACCCTCTCCACTAAAATGTTTCTCTGTGTGGATGTTAAACTTTGTCTTTTTCTTTTGCCCCAGCCTTTAATTAATTGTGCGACTGTCGGACCTCCCTTCCTGAACTACCAAACATGACACCAGGAAGCAGGTGTTCTCAAGACCTTTGACGAGGGAAAATTAAAAAAGTAAAGTTTCAAACACAGAAGAGTATCAGTTAAAAGTGAAGCACAGCAGCTACACAGCAGATCATTCAGAAACAGAAAAGAAAGAGAAGTAAATCAGACGTTCGTGCATCATGTGGACAGAAACATAATCACGAAAATGCTCATAAAAACATGAAACTTTTTGCAAAGATTTTCAACACGTGCCTGTGAAGCAGAGGACTTTAAATAATTTGTGTTGGAAAAAGCAGCAGGAAGAGAAAAGAATCATTGATTCACTTCAAGCTTTTGTGAGTTTCCCTCACTCTCTTTGCAGTCCGTCATACAACATGTTATAACTGCACCTGACAAGCCTGCAGATACCGAGCCATCCCACTTCACCCTGTTTGTCTCAGTTCTTCGACCCACCCTCCCTTCGCTTCCTCTCATCCATCCACCCTCCTTCCTCATCCCTTCATCCTGTTTGTCTCACTCTACAGTCTGGGCTGTGATCAACTCGGGCAGAATTACACCTGAGTGTGAGCCCCCATCCTGAGTCTCCCTCCGCCCTGCAGTCAGTCCATCCTTCCAGACCAGCCAACTAACAACATCCTCTCCAATCATTAACTCAATACATTCATCTGACTCATCGCTCATATAATCGCTCATTACATATATAAAACGCAGATTACTGTGGCGTGCTCCTTGCTAGTGAAAATTCAAACAATCAGAAGTCCAAAGAGAGAGATCGTGTTTCCCCAGGATGAACGTGTTGCATCTCAAAGTCGAACATCTATCCCTTAAAATAATCCTGTTTGTATGAACATTATTAATTAATCATTGCAGTGTTTTATCTCTGTGATCACATCGGGCTGATTCACACCCGACTGAAGCTCCTTATCTTTTAATTGCTTTGAAACCCTCAGGCGACAAAGAGCAACCCTACAACCCTGCCCTCTGCCTGACACACACACACACACACACACACACACACACACACACACACACACACACACACACACACACACACACACACACACACACACACACACACATACACACACACAAAGTTTTACTGCTACCCTGCCTCAGGATGCTGGACGGACAGGCTGAATTAAGGGTTCATCATCTGAACTCCTGCGATGGGGGAGGGGGACTTTTGAGTGGTTAGTGATGGGCTGGCCTGAAAGTGTGTGTGCGTGCTTTCTTTGTGTGTGTGTGTGTGTGTGTGTGTGTGTGTTTGGGTGCAAGCTGGGCAGTCATGCTAGGGACTGTTTAATTAAAGGAAAAAAATGGGCGGTCGAAGAAGAAAAAAAAAAGAGAAGCAGGCGGGAGCGGAGAGCTGCATTCACGAGCTGTGTTTGCTTTAATTACATCTGAACCGTTTTCTCATTACCTTGTTTGCTCGAGCGTCCTGCGCGTCAAAAGCTCAGAGAAAGATCAACACGGTGAAACCTTTGAAACGCCGTCGCCGGTACAATTCAGCCGCAGCATCCGATGAGCTGATAGAGCTCCGTGTTTACCGCAGCCTTATCTCTGAACGAGCTCCTGTTACTGTATTGTTTGACAACGCGGTCATAACAGAAAAGAAGCTTCTTACAATGATCTGTGTTCACTGTGAGACGACTCATGAAGGGCCCTTCATAATGAGATGAGTGTATGGGAGCTTTAGCTTCCTTTGAAACTCAGATAGGAGTCAAATATCTCTTTTATTCCCGAGTCAAACACCTGAAACAGCCACTGTCCAAACACCTGATCCAGGCTGTGGTGCAAACATATTGTTTAGTCAAGTAGAAGTATGGACACTTGAGTAAAAACGACTCTAAAGCCGAAGCAGTGATTTTCCTTCTTTCCTGCTGTGAAAGTGTTTCAGCGTCGGCTCTCAGATGTCCTCACAGTGTCGGAGTTAGAAAGTGTCTCTAAAGCGGCTGTGTGTGTGCAAAGCTAACTGAAGCTTAGCTCAGATTTAGAGAAACTGAAATCATTCTAACTTCAAATCAAAGAACAGCAGAGTGAAAATAATGAACGTTCAGTCAGAATCAGTCTCTGTGCTCTGAATCTGCTGCTCGCCATAAGTCGGCCATGTTGGCTGCTTCACTCTCATCCACGTGGCTCCAAGTTCTCCCCGTCGCTCACAGACGTCGCGTCCATCAGTCGCCTCTTCTCCACCAAACATTTCTGTCTATAACATCTTTTTCCTCATATTGAAAATAATTGGTTTGATTCCATTAAGGTTTAAAGAAGTCGTGACGTCTGGAGGGCGGCGTACGAAGATGCAAAATAATAACAATGTTCCTAAAATGCGTGAAAGCTAAAGTAAAGAACCTCTTTGAAAATGTTAGGAGTAGATATCTGTGTTAAAGAGAGAATCATCCCCATGGCACCTGAAACTCTTCACTGTCAAAGCTTTTATGACTGTATCAAGGACTTTCACCCCCCAACCCCCACCCCCTAATCCCTGACTGAACCCACCTCGCTCACAATGGGTCCATTGAGGCCGAAGCGGTCTGCAATCATCATGTGGATCTGCCTCTGGCGGTCCTTCTTTCGGACACTCTCGTAGGACGGGAGCCTCGGGAGGGGGGCGTCCAGATCGGGCAGAGAGTAGCTGGAGGGCAGACCGACAAAGAACAGCTGACCCGCCTGCTGAGACACAGAGGGACACTCATGAGGACAGAAAAGGACACTTGATGTGTTGGAGATGTGGATTGTGGTCCAAATATACCACTCAAACCGAGAGGGGGCTTCTCAGTAACCTTAAGTTCAACTTCCTCTCCTCCTTTGACCTTGAAATGTTTCCCTGTCTGCCATCATGGATGATTTTCAACGTGAGAAGTTGAGGAGAGAGTAGACAAGAGGCTTCTGGAGGAGCCGTGAAACACAAGTGTAACCTCTGTAGAAGTCATTTATCAAATTATGGGCATTTAAAGGTCACATATCCTCCTCCTCTTCAACACGTTTAAATAAGTCTCAGAGCTCCTCAAAACATGTGTGTGAAGTGTCTTGTTCTAAATCCACTCTGATCCTGTATTTGATCATGCCTATAAACCCCTCTATTTCAGCCCTGCTCAGAACAGGCTGTTTCTGTCTGTAGCTTTAAATGTAAATGAGCTGTGTCTGACCACGCCCCTCTCTGGAAGGGCTTGGGTGGCCCTGATGGACTTTTCTCATCATTGGGGGGTTTGTAGACAGACTAGAGACACATGTTAGAGTTAGAGGAACATGGTGAAGAGGATTCTGCATCATATGTGACCTTTAATGGACCTCTAACTGGATATATGATCATTACTATCGACTTCACGTTCCCCCTTCAACTATGAGTTCTTCTTATTTTCGTCCTTCATGTTGTTTGTTTCGCTTTCTGAATGTGAAAATTGACTAAACAGGTATTTAAAAAAAGAAAGTGTCCTAAATGAGGGGTTGTTTGGAAACTTCTGTTTGTTGGTTTTACAGGTATTACAGCCGTGCAGCATCAGACACTCACCAAGAAAAGATTTGGCTCCTCGTGTGTCTCTCTCTCCCGTCTCTCTCAGAATTCATCTTTCAAGAGTTAAGACGTGAGGTCAAGTCACAAGCGACGAGACATGTTTGCACAAAGAAAAGCACCCTGTGTGTGTTTTTCCTTCTTCTGATGCAGCAGTGTAAAGAGAAGAGAAGACTTTAAGTATCATGTCCGAGCCTTTCTGTGTTTTCTCACCTGACTGTTGTTGTCGTCGACGATGTGACTCTGCTCCAGAAACGCCGAGCCCACCAGAGTCTGTCTGCTGCTGTAGTACTGAGGAGGAGCGTCCTGTGAAAAGAGACACTGTCACGTGTTTGTCTCACTTTGGTCATCAATTCAGCCGAATTCTTTACAACCTGTTGAATTTTAACTTCCACGCTGGGGGTCCTTGTAGCTCCTCAAACACTACAATCCGCTCATTTCAGCCCAATTGAGCGATTTTCATGCCTTGTTTCATCACTGTAGACATCGCCTGCTTTAGCAATACCATAAATTACCCGATCAATAAGACCAACACCCCCCCAATTTCCGTGCCCCCTCCCTGTCCCTCCCCCTCTAACACAGACCTGTCACTGTTTCACTGTATGAGCTGCAGGAATCCTGCTCTAAAAAAAGGCGGCCAGTAAAGAAGGTAATTGCCTCTGGGTCTAAATGAGCGTCCTTTGTGTGGAGGACAAAGTGCCGTCCTACTGTGTCATCAGGGTCCCCAGGCAACACACCACACCGTGTGGTCTGTGTGCGGCTGCAGCAGGTAGCTCCTAACGAGCACGCTGCAATACACACATCAGAGACGACTACACAACACGACAGCAAGACAACAGAACAGAGGCAGTTTGGTGTCTGACTGAGAATTAACGCCATCATGATGAGATGTGAGGAGGAGGTTGTCAAAATGTTCAACACTCACACACATGCCACATGTTTTAAAACAAAACAATCTCTTTTATTTTAATGATCCATAGATTTGAAAATATGATCTTTAGTCACATTTTGAACCAAAAGTTGCAGCGAGAGAGAGAGAGAGAGAGAGAGAGAGAGAGAGAGAGAGAGAGAGAGAGAGAGAGAGAGAGAGAGAGAGAGAGAGAGAGGGCGCAAAGTCTAAATTGCACAAGTACGGGAAATGTTGCCAACATATTCGTGCAGGAGTTTGCCTGCAATCTTTGTTCATTTAAACCAACAATTGACCCAATATTGGGTGTTAAGACTTCTACATTTGTTGCCGTGGTACCAAACAATCATTGCGATCGTTTAAAGACCTGATATCGAGACAGCCCTCCTCAGGAGGACGTTAATAAAGGAGATTTCCTTTGAGTAAACTTATCTGAAGGAGAGTTTCTGCACACAATGACATGTATTAAATATCAGATTTATTGTTTAGAGGTCGTGTTGATGTTGCTGTCGTTATGGCAACACGTGTACAAGCACGATTTAAAAAATATTTTTGGCTTTTTATGCCTTTATTGTAGAGACAGTCAGGGAGGAAGAGAGAGAGTGTGGAACGACATGTTGGAAAGGAGTCACACGTTGGATTCAAACCCTGTCCGTCCGCTTTGAGGAATACAGCCTCTGTACCTGGGGCTCGCAAACTAACCACTAGGCCACCTGCGCCCGTCCAAAGCATCATGACATGACATTTTATTTCAAGATTGTTTGATACCACGTGTTTAAAAGGGATATAATCGTCCGAGACTCTGAGAGATATTGGAGCACCGATAGCTTAGCAGTTTCGTCGCGTGCCCCACGTACAGAGGCTGTAGTCCTCTCTGCAACGGTCGTGGGTTTGAATCTGAGCTCAGCCCTTTGCTGCATGGCGCCCACCCTGCTCTCTCTTCCCAACATTTCCTCTCTCATCAGCTGCCCTTTCTTAGAGAGAGAGAGAGAGAGCACTTTCTAAAATTGCACAAATAAGTTGGTAACGTTTGTGCAGGAGTTTACTTGCAAATTTTCCCAATCTAAAACAAGACGTTATCCCCTATTTGGCGTGTACGACTTCTATTTTTGTTGCCGTGGTAACGAAACCGTTATAAGTTGTTTGATTTTTACTAGTTTCCCATCATAGTTTAAAAATCTGACAACCCAAAGTTGAGCGTTTACAAAATCACAAATGATTCATCAGATTGATCATTTTCCCAGGCCGCTCAAACAATGACATCACTCACACTCAGAGTGACGCACTCCGTCGACCTTTGCCACGACATTCACATCGTTTCAGACAGAGAGAGAGTCCACTCCAAAAAGGTGAAGCCAAAGGTCACGTTCCCTCGCTGGTTTGTACTTTTAAGAGGCGAACAGAAAAGTCCTGAAGGAAAGAGGAATAAAAAGGAGACTTGTCCTTTTGTCTCAGCCAGTGTGAAAAAGCACAACCGTGTAAAATCAGTGTTGAAGTCGGGGGAGGAACCCCGGCGGCAGCGTGTCTTTTTTTCTACCTCTGCAGCCTAAAGGAGATCCATTGTCCCCGTTGTGTCCCCAACACCCACAGAGGGCTCTGCCCCCCATTCATGCTGCAAACTGAAGCAGGGAGAGGTATGTGACTATGAAGTTAAAGACATGAGCACAGTGACAGAGTGAGGAATGACCAACCTTCACATCCGTCTCAACATCTTCAAAAGAACATCACATTTATGTCACTAACAGGAAGAACTGATTTATGCTCTCTCTCTCTCTCTCTCTCTCTCTCTCTCTCTCTCTCTCTCTCTCTCCATTGAGACAAACGTCTGTTCACCCATGAGTTCGATTCTGCTCGAGTTTAAAAGATGTTTTTCTTGCCTCAGATGCAAAGTGCTCCTCATGGTGGATTAATGTCGCGTCTGATTCAGTGATAAAACAAAGAAGTTCAGTACAGAGCAGCTCATTACTAAAGAACCCTCGGGTGACATTTGTTATTTGCAACATAAATCAGGATTTAAGCATGCTTATCTGCACGTGTACAGTTATTGTTCACTTATTTTCTATTATTTTTAAAAACTTATTTCTGTCTTAAAGTGCTGGCTTCTCTGACAACAATGCAGCAGCCAGTATGTCCTCCTTCTAACTTTAGATTCTGGTCCTTAATGGTCTGGATTTGTTTGGACCAGAGAAGGTAGGCGGTTTTAAGGCACCCCCAAACGGCCGTTTTGGACGCCCCTCGGTTTGCCAGATATGAGAGCAGTTATCAGGTCAAACCAACAGGTGTTGCAGCGATGGAAGCGGGCAAGAGAACTGGTTCAGATAGAAGTGATTGTACCCGACCTAAAAAGCCTCTGCATGTTTCTAATAAGCTCCACGAGCAGAAACGTGCTCAAACTAGGATCAATATTGGAGATGCTTTTGAAAAATGGAGAGAGGTTAGAACACAGAAAGGTTTACAGACCGATGCAGAGCTGGATAAACACTGAAGCTTCAGTGTCCACCACATGGTGACCTGCGTGAGCATCCACTCTAGAGAGGAGGGGGGGGGGGGGGGAGACAGCTCTCTGCAATGTTTAGAATTTGGACTGCAGTACCCATTTAAAACACTAGGTGTCAGAGTTACATATTGCTCCTTTAATTAAATTGAATTCATGGTTGTTTTTATCTTCCTCTCTTAATTGTCCGTGTGGGTTAGTGACTCTGTGTAACGTATGTAAACATGTTTGTTTAGAGTTATTTAATAAATAATGTACACACGTATGACATTCACAGTTGTTACTTTTTTGCTCTTAAAGACGTGTTAGTGTTTGTAAATAAGCAGATGGACACTTGTGTCTGTAAACGTCTTCATACAGCTGCATAGATAAAGTTATTGATCACTTATAGAGGTAGTTATAACTTTATCTTACTGGTCTTACTCTTATGTGTACGTGCAGTTTGAGTGTCTTTGTGTAAAACAGACAGTTCAGCTGTAAAGTCCAGAAAGAATCCGTCCTGTAACTAATGAAATAAACTCTGACTCAGGCTGTGACTAAGCAGCCGTGTTGTCTTATCAGCAGCAACGTGCATGAATACAGCTGTGAGAGGTCAGTTTGTCCCGGTGCAACGCTCTGTTAGTTCCTCAAATGGGACAGCAGAGCCTCTCCGTTAAACACAGCTGCACAGAGCTTCCTGTCTGCTGACGGGGGGGGGGGGAGGCGTGAGTCGTGTCTCTGCAACCCGAAGATAACACGCAAACTTCTCCCCCGGGATTTAAGAAAGAGGAAGTAGAGAGAAAGAGTGACCAATAAGAAGTCACCTTAGAGGAGTGTTTACGTTCCTGCAGCTCATTCACACATGCAGAGATTTATGGTGTCAAAAAATAAATTCATGAACATGTTCTTTTTAAAAACTACAGGTGAGCTTTGCTTCACCTGTGATATTGATTCGCAGTGATTTATTCACACTGCAGCACGAGGAAGTAGCATCAATATTCTCGCTGAGTGCTAACTCTGTCAAAATCCATTAGAGCCGCACTGTGGCGTTCGAAGATATTTCTGCAGGGCTCTTAATTCAACTGAGGCAAACTGACGATGATCATATCACGTTTATTCTCGTCTCTTTCCCACAGCCGTGCAAATTGAATGTGACACTTGTTAATGGGGTCTGTCTTTAAGTCGGGGTGAGCTCTGTTTGAGTGTCAACAAACAGAAAGCTCAGCGCCTCTTCCCTTTGTTTTGTCACACGTTCGAAGGGGCTTACCATATCTGCATGTGGCCCCCGACAGGAGCGGATCCTGCAGCACTGAGGGTCTTTGCGGTAAATGATGGACAGCAGCACCACGATGACCACAAAGAAGACCAGAGAGGAAACTGCAGGACAAGAAGGAAATGTGTGTCAATCACAGCTCAAACAGACACAGCAAAGTTCTCTGTGAAATATACGACAGAGTAAGAGAGGAAGAGCGGATCGATTTGAAGAATATGCTGGTCCCAGATTCATCTAAAAATTACAGTTCAAATTCAATTACAACAGAAGAGAGCCACAAATATGAAAGGAGAAGAAAATATGTAGAAGGGTCAGATGTAGAGAAAAGGCGCCCAACAACTGAAGAGCTATAAGTGAAGAAGCAGACAAGGCGATAATAAAAGCAATAAAAACGTACTTTTACACAACTTCTTACGATGTTCATGTCTTCTTTTTAAATGTGTTTATTGCTTTTCAAAGTGTCCTCTCATGTTTGAAATGGTGAAGGCACATTTATGCCTTTGCATGAAAGAGTACAATAATGTTTCTTTCTGTCTCTGTTTCAGGTTCTGAGAAACACAGAGCACATGCTTATTAATCCTAACTGCATGATAATGAAATGTAATATTGCACATGAGCTGGTTCACTTTTTTGAGTGACAGTTTCTCCACATTATGGAAACTTAAAAGGTGTAATTTCTCTTCTTTCTCCCGCCTGTCAGTCAAAAACAGTGACAGCTTCTAGGACAAAAATAACTGATAACAGTTCATTTAATGTAATCATGGTCGAAAGCTTTGAGTGCGAAATGTGGTAATTAAATATGGATCTTCTGTCTGCACACGTTGGACATGAATAAAAAGGAATTACCAGAAGAAGAAGAAGAAGAAGATGTGCAAGAACTTCAACATGCAGACATGTTCCCCCCTGCTCAGATAATCTGACTTTAAAAAGAGTCTCTATTCTTTGTAATGTAGTTTGACAGTTTACTCACAGGAGGCAGCGAGCACAGTGACCTGCTCCGAGCTCAGCTGTGAGGAGGGGACGGTCACGGTGGGACTCGGACTTGTGGACATTTCCTCCTCCTCGGTGTAAAGTGTGAATGTTCCCTTCAGAGATCCTCCTGAGCTCCTCAGGCTCAACACGACTCCTCTCATCGTACTTCGAAGAAAAGTATCAGAGGGGGAAACGGAGTCCGGCTACTCTGTCGCTCCTCCTCATCGTCTCTTCGGTCCCTGGACACGGTGGGTGACACACTCTCACGGACCGTCCTCACGCGCTCCTTCCTGCAGCTCGTTTGAAACTCTAAATACAGCGCGCGTGAGCTCGTGGATGCGCGGGGACGTCCTCCTCTTCTCACCGCGTGACGTCGCTCTGGATCCGCAGCAGTGTTTGGGTCGTGGATTGGATCTTTCACTGGAAGAAGAACTTTATTTCTGTGGATGTGTAGACTTAAGTGTAGACTTAAGAAGCACTTAAAGCTCCTGTTTGGAGTTTTTAGCTGATTATGAAACCGACTGAAATGAATACTGAAGCTTCCTTATGACCTGCAAGAGCAAACGAGACCATCAGCATTCATGTTGACTGTTTATATGAAGTTATTTTTGATGCCTGAAACTGCTGGTGGGGGTAGGTGTCACATAAAGTTATTAACAGAAGCTGCCTTTGTTTTGTTTTTTTCCATTTTCCATGATCTCTTCATGAAATCAGTAAAGACGTAACATGCACTACTTTGTCCACAGGGGGCGCCAAAATCAACACACACTAAAAGTTCATCACAGGAGCTTTAAACCTGATTTATACTTGAATCTACGTTTTCACATATGCCATAAGTTTGTGTATCCCTTTACAGCCTATGCACATAGCCTGCTGTGCACCTCCTCAAAAATGTAATGTGTGAAAACGACGCAACCACAAGCCCTGTGATTGGTCCGCTGGATAGTATCGTATTTCCTGCATTAACAACATTTCCAGCATCGCCGCCGTTTTCAAAATTCTGCAGAAGGAGGGAACGCTATCAGCTTCATCTCGAACTTAACACGCTTGGTTTCAGTTGCCATGGTTTCCTGTACACAAACAAGCAGAGGATGTGGGAGGAACAGAAAACTAAGAAATCACACTTGCCAATCAGTGTTTGTTGGCGGAGAATTGCAGCGCTACGCAGACACACAAATGCACTATAGTGCTCATGACGTCGTAGAGTCGACGCAGAAGTATGAACAAGGCTTTAGCAGGGACAACACACTTATGTCTGATGATAATAGTTTTTTTTTACATTGTTTTATTGAATTTAATCTTAACAATGCAGGGACTGTGTCTGAGTCAAAAACTACAGTGTACAAATATATGACCACACAAATGTCGCCCTCAAACATTTCACAAAAAGTTGTGTCCAAACACGACCTCAAGGCGCTCCAATCCTGACCCCAAAACAAAACACAACAATGCTTCAATGAAAGTTACAACATTACACCCCCCCCCCCCCCACCTTACGCCTAACCCTTACACATTTTTTAAATAACCAAAATAAAGTTTAACCACGATCTAAAATGTCTCATTCATAAAACATAACAACATTTCACTCCTTTGTTTCAAAAGTTGTTGTCTACTACAGACCTTCGAGGCCCATGTGCAAATCTGTTCACTATATGACAACACATTTGATGTTCGAGAGAGTAGACGACTGCTGCTCCCTCAGAATGAATCATCCAGACCAGACTGGGTTAACACTCTGGATGCCTGAACTGGAGTCCTGTTACCGTGGAGACAATGGGGGTCAGGAGACGTTTCTAAACAGACAAAAAAACAGAGCATTAGCATTCATGGGAGGGACTTT
This sequence comes from Tautogolabrus adspersus, assembly GCA_020745685.1. NCBI lineage: Eukaryota > Metazoa > Chordata > Actinopteri > Labriformes > Labridae > Tautogolabrus > Tautogolabrus adspersus. The sequence continues at coordinate 1,707,759 of CM036553.1, forward strand.
GGGAAATATGCAAACTGATACCATTTAAATGATTTCAAATACTTCTTTCTTTTTGGCTGTTTAAAAAAAAAAAAAAACATTCTAGCCTGTAATATAGAAAACAGTTCAAATAAGGAGGCACTAATTCTGTCCCTGACCTTACAAATATAAATGTTAAGATGAGAATACAGATTTGTTTGTTTAGGAACCAAAAGCCTGAGACAACGAGGATGAGATTAAAAAGATTGAAGTGAAGATAAGAAAGGGAATATTTAGGATAAAACACCTGCATGAACAAGGTCTGCTATGTTGACATGTTTAACATTCAAAGTGAGAATTCATTTGATCAAATTGAGGGAGTGATTGTTATTCTTCACTTTATGACAACAGTGATGTGGAGATCACAAACGAGTCAGTTTTTAGAGCCGACTCCTTTGAGACGATTCCTTCTTCTCTTTGGCAAATAAATCCATGTAGGTCCATGGACCAGCCAGTCAGCATGTCAGCAACATGACAGTCAGCCCCCCCACACCCGTCCTTGCTCATATGGGAATTCCTACCAAGTTAGTAAATTTCAAAGAGGAGTTGTGCAAATGTGCAGTTAAAGTGCAAAAAGAGCAACTAAAGGGCTAATTTCTATTTAATATGGTAATTGCAGCAGGGACAAATGAGACCTGGAGTCTTTTAGTTGTTCTCACAGGAGCTCTAAAACGACGACCTGAGGGTAACGTTTGTGACGGTTTTCATTTGCTTCATACAAACCGTTTGAGAATGATATGGGGAGCAAAGCACGGCCAAACTTTTATATTTTAATTCAGTGTCATTTTATACCGGTGTCCCTTGGCTGCAGAGTGCCATGATGTGCCAGTCAATGAGAAGTATGGTGTTGTGGAAATGAGGCGACTTAGGCTGGCTACACATTCGATTAGTTTTCCTAATAATCCTCTAGTTTGTCAATAGGATTCATTTACTGCCCCGATTGAGTCTCCCCAAACATGAATATCAAACATATTTGATCTTTATGATTCCAGATCGGGCCGCCTTAGACTGAATACTTGCAATAGTCAAAGATAGCGAGCAGCATCACCAACTGGATGTTGCGTACCTAACAACTCACCTCCAACTTGTGCTGTAAATAAGCAGTGCCTAAACCTTCTCTTCTGTTATATCTTCTCAGCCAGGATTTCAACCATGAAGTCATGTTTGATCACGTGCGTTTATGTGATTCCTATTGTGTCTGTGGAATCACCACTCGGAAATTGTTACTACAAACCACAGGCAGGTGGGCAAAGCGTCTAGTACTAGGGGGTCTGAGCTCTCAGGGGGGCATTAGGCTCTGTCAAAATTAGATTTGCATGTTGAGTAAAATCATGTTAAAATATTACTGTGTTTAGGCATGTGCTGATGGGATTTTATCAAAGAAAACCATTAAAATGTATGTCAATTTTTGAAAGCAATGTATCACATGTTTGGGTCCTGGGGGGTCAGCTTCTCTTGGATTCAATTAGGGGGGCTCCAAGGAAAAAAGGTTGGAAACCACTGGTCTAGTGTGTTCTTTCAGAGGATTGTGATAATGTTTGTAATGTCTGTGGTCTCACAGCTTTTTTAAAATCTGTTTATATTTAAAAATCGTCCGTTGTGTAGCCGACTTTAGTAGGCTATATTTACATTAGATTCTTTAAGTGTGAAATATGTGCACACACCTGCTAGTTGAAAACATTAAAATGCCTTTTTTATACATAAATATGTGTTAAATAATATTTATACATAATAATGTATCATGTCATTAGTAATATTTACAGTCTATGGTCATTAGAGAGGTTTGGGAGCCGAAAGAGCCGCTTTGTATTAATGAGTCGAACAAAATGATCCGATCCCTGAAAAGAGCCGAACTTCCCCTCGCTCTGTAGCAACCTGACTGCAAGTGACGCCACGTGCGCGCGCAGCTCAGAATGCACCCCGCACGCGCTCCCCGTCAACTGTGGTCGAAAAAATGGTGGCCAGCGCTCGAGTGCAGAAGCTCCTCCGACGATATAAACTAGCGATCGCCACAGCGTTAACGATCCTCCTGGTGCAGGGACTGGTGGTATGGAGTCTGAGGAGTCTGGAGGAAGGAGAGGCAGAGGTGAGCAGCTGTTCCCGCGCTTATTCCCGGCACGACGGTGATTATTCTGTGTGGTTTAATTGAGGAGCTAGCCGTTAGCCGTTAGCTCGCTGTATGTTATGATGCGGTAAAGCGAGCTAGCTGAGTTAGCTGAGTTAGCACAGGAGGATAGAGCTGCTCCCAGACACTTCAGTCCAGCCGGGTCAGCCCTGTCTTGTTATGTCTGGTACAGACCACCACACGGGGACTTTGTACTGAGCTACATGTTGATGACTGAGTGTGAAATCACCGCTGCTGATACTTTTCTCTCTGTTACCTTATTTAAAAAGCAGCAGCGGTTTTTACACTGGTTGTGATTGTTACTACATTTCATCTGGAGTGGCTGAGGCTGGAGGAAAGTGTGACAGACAAACCTGAACTGGTTTGATCGTTTTGTTTTCATATACAGATAGAACAGATGAGTGCTGGGACATCACAGAATAAACACAGGCACAGAAGATGATGTAAACAATGAGATTCATTCAGACCTACAGAATAAGAATGTTCTAATGATATGATATATTGTCCACAGGAATCCTACTACCTTCGCCTTTTGAACATGAGTAAAAGTAATGTTGTCCATACAGTGAATGATGATGTTGATAAGGAGAGAATACATGGAGCCAGGTTTTTGTTTTGGTTGTTTTACTTGGAGATTTTCCAGAAGGTTTGTTTTTCTTACACACTGAGACTTTCAGGGAATTTTCCTTTGAAAGCTGGAACTAAGGACCCACTAAAGAGTCTGCCAACAGCACTCACACTCCACCCTGAAGGATTGTTGTGAACCCGCTGTATGTGGGTGTGGGTTATAAAATACAAATCAAAGTGTTTTTCAACAGAAATGTCTTCAAGTGGGTTTCCCCTAAGCCAAGTTCCTCTGACGTTATGTTGTACCGCACTGCCTTATGCAAGTTTGTTGAAACTTTTTAAAGTGAGGGGATGTCCATTTACAGTTTGGTTTCCTGATGCAAGACATGACGCAAAAAGAACGATGTAGAGGTGGCGGATGAAGCAACAGTCCAATATACAATGCTATACTGAGAATATCAATGCTATGTGTAGTTGGACAGAATCACAATCTGAACTAAAGAGTGGAGAAGAACATACTGGAGATCGTAGCGGTGGCGTGCAGACAGTCTATGGTCGTGCACAGATCACAGGGAATAAACGTCACCACCCCCTCCCACTTGCTCGAGGTGAATTATCCTGATTATATCCTGCTGCGTTCTCACATCAGCTCACTGTGACTTTCTGCAGAATTAATGCGAGGAGGCTGGAGGAGAAACTCCAGGAGAAGTCAGACTGCGTCTGCGTACACAGATACAGCACACACCCAAAACTTCAGGAGTTTGTTAAAGTGTGAAAGCTCTAATAGAGTTAAAGGTTGTCCGAGAAGTGATGCAACTTCTGGGCAACGTGAAGGATTCTTGTCATGACTGAAGGACTGTAAATAGTTAATCAGCACTGAGCTGACATGCCTCAAATATCTCCGGATATTAACAACCTGTGAGGCTCTCTTTTTGTATTCAGCTGTGGCTTCTCTCTGTGATGCTGCTCTGCCTCTGTGACCTTCACTGAGATTTGAATCAAACACACAGAGAGGAAACATAGCCCCGAGCTAAGGGTCAAAGGTTGCTTCCACTACAAACCAGTGAAACTGTTTATTTAACACCAGCCAGGTCCACCGTGGGAAGCTTATCTCCGCAGATCCCTCGCACACCTGGAGCGCTCTACCTGCAGGCCGTGTTTGCTCTTTTTCTCTCTAAGTAAGGAGAGGGTTGTCCTTAACAGATGTGACCCGAGGAGGAATGAATGCACTGATAGATCCTCGTGAATGCAAGCTGAAACCCGAGTTTCTTTCTATCGTGGTATGACAGATGTGTTGAGCGGGGTATAACATATCCCTCCTTTCATGGATAGATATCAGATCTGTGCCCGGAGGGTGCGGCAGGTGGCAGATGTCATGTAGAAGTTTGACCTTTTTATCAGAGAGTGAAGAAGAGGGCTGGAGAATATGGCAGAAGTATGATCTTGATCATGTTGTTCTCTACTGATGAATATTGATGTATGTTACCATTTATGAATTGATAACTCTTTAACAGACCCAGGGTGTCAGGAGGGGCTGCTTACGTTAGCTTAGCGTGTCACAAGGACCTCAGCTTGTTGTTAGGTTATGATCACCTGTTGGATTAACTGTGCACGAGGTTTCAAGGAGGCCAAATCATCGGCAGAAGTCTTCCTCCGCTTTACAACACACAGCCAGAAAAGACATCCAGTAAAAACAGGAAATAAAGCCGCTTCACGTTCAAATTCAGTGTTTCTCTAAAACTCTACAGATGATGTTTGGTGAGGGGGCTTCTAGCCGAGCCGTCACTAACGTCCATTTAATTCACGTCATGTTGCCATATTTCTTCATCTCAGAAGGAAATCATCGCTCTTTTGTGTGTGACTTTGTCTTACAGAAGACAGAGACTGACTTTACTGGCTTCTCAAACGATGCTGAGTGGTTTGTTGAGATGTTCGGTGTGTAATTTACAAACGTCAGTGTTAATGATGATCCCATACTGAGGTTGCTTAATTGCTGAGAAGAGGTCTGACCCTGAAGGATTCACGTAACTGTTGGCTGAACACAAATTGAATTGATTCCTTTTCTTTGGGCCGGCTTTAACGTGACATATTGAGAAAACGGGAAATGGAGACATTCGTCATATTGCAGAAGTTTGTTCCTTTTGACCTCTCTCACCTGTATTATCAGCCTGCAGGCTTTCTGCTGCCTCCTCAGGAGTACTCAGGCTTAAACATGCTTCTGCAGACACGTGGAGGAATGTCTGGCTAACTGACGCTCAGGTCAGACTGTAAAGGAGCAGAAGAGCATCCATGAGGAATCTCAGCACATCTACACTTTACGTGTTTGTTGTCCAGTGCATCACAGAAACTGTAGTGACTGTTCCTCTGTCTTAATAAAACAAGTTATTGATCATTTGAAGCAGGAAACAGGTCTCATTCATTCCTCCTGTGGCTTCAGACTGCTGCTGCGTGCTCATGTCAGTCTGGAGATGTTGGCAGACAGACATTTGTACAAATGTCAGCGGTCGGGGCTCTGCATGTTTGCAGAATCACAGAATCAAATTTCATGCTTAAGAATGCATATTAATCATCAATTCAGCTCCGAACGCAGCATGTTCAGTCAGAGAGGCTCAGCGACATGATCGAGGGTGTCTGGATTCCTCCGTGCTCTGTGGTCTGTGAGTTAAACTCTCTGCCGTGCATGTGTGAACACAGCCTCACGCGTTCTGTTAAAGCCCCTGCACAGCCGAGGGAGCGGATTATGAGGACAGAAGAAGAAGACTCAGTCAGCCTTATGTCGCCCTCCCTGCCCGCCTACTCTCTCTCTCTCTTGAGCAGATCTCAGTGTTGCTGCTGAATCCCTCTTCAGCAGATGGCGACGCTGATATGGTTTCACTCTACTTTAATTGGAAAGTAAAGAAGCAGCCTTTGAATCAATACATTTTTGTTAATTAAAAGCTGTAAAATGTGTGATAAGGAAAATTTAAACCATGAGCCCCCCCGCTGCGTGCTCGCTTCTGTTTTACTCGTCTTTATCTATGTTGGCTGACCAAAGACGAACATCTCCGCTCTAATACATATTCCAGTTAGGAGCCATCGCTGACAAAAAGAAATCCACAACTTTAAGAGGGAAAGATTCAAAACCTGTTCTGAAAACTGTCAACACTTTGATTCTGACAGAACAAACGTCTTTAACTTCATTAGTTCTTCAAAATGCTTCTGCAGCAAATCAAACGTCCGTCTGCCAGAGAAGAAAGGTTTGCATTGTTCCCTCCAGATGTCTCATCATGTGTTCTGTTTTTTTAGACTCACTGTCAAACGTTGTTTCCATGCTGTAGAATGGGGTTCTAAAATATATTTAAAATCTCATTTATATGAAGTTATTATTCAGTTGGATTTGAACTTCAGTTGAACAGCGATGTAAATGTATGAATTAATGCAGGAATTGAATAGTTTGTGTGCGATCCCCGCAGTCATGCGTCGAAATTCAGGCCCTGTTTATACATTTCAGTTAGTGTTTCTGGATGGATATATGATTCATGATTTAATGAACTTATAGTTCTTGTTTAGTTAACATTTAGGACTTCAGGTTTCTGCAGAAAGATGACAGTAACCAGGTTAGTCATGGCGCCATGTTCTACAGAAAGATGACAGTAACCAGGTTAGTCATGGCGCCATGTTCTGTAGAAAGATGACAGTAACCAGGTTAGTCATGGCGCTGGTTTCTGCAGAAAGATGACAGTAACCAGGTTAGTCATGGCACTGGTTTCTGCAGAAAGATGACAGTAACCAGGTTAGTCATGGCACTGGTTTCTGCAGAAAGATGACAGTAACCAGGTTAGTCATGGCGCTGGTTTCTGCAGAAAGATGACAGTAACCAGGTTAGTCATGGCACTGGTTTCTGCAGAAAGATGACAGTAACCAGGTTAGTCATGGCGCTGGTTTCTGCAGAAAGATGACAGTAACCAGGTTAGTCATGGCACTGGTTGCTACAGAAAGATGACAGTAACCAGGTTAGTCATGGCGCTGGTTTCTGCAGAAAGATGACAGTAACCAGGTTAGTCATGGCACTGGTTTCTGCAGAAAGATGACAGTAACCAGGTTAGTCATGGCGCTGGTTTCTGCAGAAAGATGACAGTAACCAGGTTAGTCATGGCACTGGTTGCTACAGAAAGATGACAGTAACCAGGTTAGTCATGGCGCTGGTTTCTGCAGAAAGATGACAGTAACCAGGTTAGTCATGGCGCCATGTTCTACAGAAAGATGACAGTAACCAGGTTAGTCATGGGCTGGTTTCTGTAGAAAGATGACAGTAACCAGGTTAGTCATGGCGCTGGTTTCTGCAGAAAGATGACAGTAACCAGGTTAGTCATGGCACTGGTTTCTGCAGAAAGATGACAGTAACCAGGTTAGTCATGGCACTGGTTTCTGCAGAAAGATGACAGTAACCAGGTTAGTCATGGCGCTGGTTTCTGCAGAAAGATGACAGTAACCAGGTTAGTCATGGCACTGGTTTCTGCAGAAAGATGACAGTAACCAGGTTAGTCATGGCACTGGTTGCTACAGAAAGATGACAGTAACCAGGTTAGTCATGGGCTGGTTTCTGTAGAAAGATGACAGTAACCAGGTTAGTCATGGCGCTGGTTTCTGCAGAAAGATGACAGTAACCAGGTTAGTCATGGGCTGGTTTCTGTAGAAAGATGACAGTAACCAGGTTAGTCATGGCGCTGGTTTCTGCAGAAAGATGACAGTAACCAGGTTAGTCATGGCACTGGTTTCTGCAGAAAGATGACAGTAACCAGGTTAGTCATGGCACTGGTTTCTGCAGAAAGATGACAGTAACCAGGTTAGTCATGGCGCTGGTTTCTGCAGAAAGATGACAGTAACCAGGTTAGTCATGGCACTGGTTGCTACAGAAAGATGACAGTAACCAGGTTAGTCATGGCGCTGGTTTCTGCAGAAAGATGACAGTAACCAGGTTAGTCATGGCACTGGTTTCTGCAGAAAGATGACAGTAACCAGGTTAGTCATGGCGCTGGTTTCTGCAGAAAGATGACAGTAACCAGGTTAGTCATGGCACTGGTTGCTACAGAAAGATGACAGTAACCAGGTTAGTCATGGCGCTGGTTTCTGCAGAAAGATGACAGTAACCAGGTTAGTCATGGCACTGGTTGCTACAGAAAGATGACAGTAACCAGGTTAGTCATGGCACTGGTTTCTGCAGAAAGATGACAGTAACCAGGTTAGTCATGGCACTGGTTTCTGCAGAAAGATGACAGTAACCAGGTTAGTCATGGCACTGGTTGCTACAGAAAGATGACAGTAACCAGGTTAGTCATGGCACTGGTTTCTGCAGAAAGATGACAGTAACCAGGTTAGTCATGGCGCTGGTTTCTGCAGAAAGATGACAGTAACCAGGTTAGTCATGGCGCCATGTTCTGCAGAAAGATGACAGTAACCAGGTTAGTCATGGCACTGGTTGCTACAGAAAGATGACAGCAACCAGGTTAGTCATGGCGCTGGTTTCTGCAGAAAGATGACAGTAACCAGGTTAGTCATGGCGCTGGTTGCTACAGAAAGATGACAGTAACCAGGTTGGTCATGGCGCCATGTTCTGCAGAAAGATGACAGTAACCAGGTTAGTCATGGCACTGGTTGCTACAGAAAGATGACAGTAACCAGGTTAGTCATGGCACTGGTTTCTGCAGAAAGATGACAGTAACCAGGTTAGTCATGGCACTGGTTTCTACAGAAAGATGACAGTAACCAGGTTAGTCATGGCGCTGGTTTCTGCAGAAAGATGACAGTAACCAGGTTAGTCATGGCGCTGGTTTCTGCAGAAAGATGACAGTAACCAGGTTAGTCATGGCGCTGGTTTCTGCAGAAAGATGACAGTAACCAGGTTAGTCATGGCGCTGGTTTCTGCAGAAAGATGACAGTAACCAGGTTAGTCATGGCGCCATGTTCTGCAGAAAGATGACAGTAACCAGGTTGGTCATGGCACCATGTTCTGCAGAAAGATGACAGTAACCAGGTTGGTCATGGCACCATGTTCTGCAGAAAGATGACAGTAACCAGGTTAGTCATGGCGCTGGTTTCTGCAGAAAGATGACAGTAACCAGGTTAGTCATGGCGCCATGTTCTGCAGAAAGATGACAGTAACCAGGTTGGTCATGGCGCCATGTTCTGCAGAAAGATGACAGTAACCAGGTTAGTCATGGCACCATGTTCTGCAGAAAGATGACAGTAACCAGGTTGGTCATGGCGCCATGTTCTGCAGAAAGATGACAGTAACCAGGTTAGTCATGGCACCATGTTCTGCAGAAAGATGACAGTAACCAGGTTGGTCATGGCGCCATGTTCTGCAGAAAGATGACAGTAACCAGGTTGGTCATGGCGCCATGTTCTGCAGAAAGATGACAGTAACCAGGTTAGTCATGGCGCCATGTTCTGCAGAAAGATGACAGTAACCAGGTTGGTCATGGCACCATGTTCTGCAGAAAGATGACAGTAACCAGGTTAGTCATGGCGCCATGTTCTGCAGAAAGATGACAGTAACCAGGTTAGTCATGGCACCATGTTCTGCAGAAAGATGACAGTAACCAGGTTAGTCATGGCGCTGGTTTCTGCAGAAAGATGACAGTAACCAGGTTAGTCATGGCGCCATGTTCTGCAGAAAGATGACAGTAACCAGGTTGGTCATGGCGCCATGTTCTGCAGAAAGATGACAGTAACCAGGTTAGTCATGGCACCATGTTCTGCAGAAAGATGACAGTAACCAGGTTGGTCATGGCGCCATGTTCTGCAGAAAGATGACAGTAACCAGGTTAGTCATGGCACCATGTTCTGCAGAAAGATGACAGTAACCAGGTTGGTCATGGCGCCATGTTCTGCAGAAAGATGACAGTAACCAGGTTGGTCATGGCGCCATGTTCTGCAGAAAGATGACAGTAACCAGGTTAGTCATGGCGCCATGTTCTGCAGAAAGATGACAGTAACCAGGTTGGTCATGGCACCATGTTCTGCAGAAAGATGACAGTAACCAGGTTAGTCATGGCGCCATGTTCTGCAGAAAGATGACAGTAACCAGGTTAGTCATGGCGCCATGTTCTGCAGAAAGATGACAGTAACCAGGTTAGTCATGGCGCCATGTTCTGCAGAAAGATGACAGTAACCAGGTTAGTCATGGCACCATGTAAACACACAGAAGGAGGCTCCCAATGTAATAACTGATATGTAACCAGGCTCTGCCACGCCTCTTTACTGAACTGTGTTTGAGAGAGTAGTTGGTAATCAGTATCTGACTCTGCTGTGATGGTTGGCAGTGTGTGTTATCTGGCTCCGTGTCCTACCATGCAGTCCCAGTTCCTTTTCTGTCCGTTCCCACCGTCTCTGAGCTGTTGATGCTGTATTGTCCGACTGATGCAGAACGCTCTCAGCCCACTCACTGTTCCTCTTCCTGTTCTCCAAGTTTTGAAGGGTTTGTGTTTGTTTGTGTGTGAACCAGTTATCTCCTGTGCCAGAGCTGTGAGGCGGCTTGGCTCCATGATTTCAAATGACTTCAGTTTGTTTCTTTTTCAAACCTGCCTACTGTTTTTAGGAGTTATGATTTGTGCTCCAGTTAGACCAATTCTTCCCGTACACTAACATTGGAATTTAGGACTTTGAAACTGCAGGAAGAAACTGGTTCAGTGATCGTTGTGAGTTCAAATCCAAAAGTTTTCATCTGAAAAATGAGAACATATCATCAAATCCTTCAAAAAAACAAAACCAATCATTGTTTCTGAAAATATCAGCTTAGATATCTCTTTGGATACTCAGCTCTGCACATCTCTTGTGTAATGTTGTGACTGTCACTGAACCACATCTATATGAAACATGATTTCAGCTCTAAATGTCGGCTGTGGGGATGTTAAAGCTCCAGAGTCCTGTTCTGGGACACTTGGACTGTTACATGACGGTACTTCAAAGCAGAGTCGCTGTAAGAGGATCATGTCTCGACATTTTAGGGAGTCTGAAAGTCTCCGAGGATGAGATGGAAATGTTGTACACACACCCTGAAGGGATGAAATGCTTTGATGTTATAGATTTATTCGTCTTATTTAGGGTAGTTAATAATAATTCAGAGCTGGGTCGGAGGGAGAGAGCACGTATGACCCCTGGTTTCCCCGCTCTCGCACACACACGCTGTCTGATAAGGATTCTCCGTGTATTCTCTGCGATGTCTGCGGTTTCATGCTCAGCTGTTTGTATGAAACGTGTGTTCATTTTTCCTGCATTTTTGCCTGAGGGTGCAGACAGAGGTTTGTTAATGTCTCTGCACTGAATCACTGCATTCGTTATGTGTGTTTGAGTGTGTTTGTGTGTGAGAGTGTGATATCCAGAATTGTGCTTTTTGCAGATTAGCTACAGAATGGCAGAGGCTCAGCTAAAAATAACCCAGAGACAGGAAAAAACAAACAAACGAGGTAAACACATCCTCTCCTCTGGGGCTCTTTCAGCTTTTGTCCTCAGTTCGTCTTCCTCGTGTCAGTCACGGATTGAGAATCAACGTCTGCTCTCAGAAGTGTTTGTAAAAACATTCTTATGGACTGGCAGGCAACAAGTCTGGATTAAAATAATCTCTCTCCATGCTCTCTCTCTCTCCTCAGAGAAAAACGCGGCGCTCTAAGCTGCCTGATAACAACAGCCAGGACCCAAAGAGAGACCCGTCGCTTTGGGACAAACAGAAGTCTCCGTCGGGGAGGAATAAGGGCCGATGGAGTCCCAAGCTAGAGAGGACGGGCGGCACGGCGGCCAGCGCCCTGAGAAGAGGGACCAGCCGCAAAGGAGAGAAGCCCAGCATCCGGCTAAAATCCCCCCAGGAGCGAGGGATGACTGGAGCCGGACTGGACGGCATGGTCCTCCACGACCTGTCCAGCAGCCGTAACCTCAGCGAGACACGAGGAGGGGGCAACGACGGGGCGGCTAAGTTACCTGCCGCCGCCATACTGGGGGAGCCGGGCAGCGTTGACGGAGCGCACCAATCCCCCAGCAGTGACTTTGTACCTAAATGCGACATCATGGGGAAGGACGCTCTGTCTGCCCTTCATCGCGCCGGGTCACAGCAGTGCCGCCAGGAGATCGCCAACATCGTGTGTCAGCATCAAGCCGGACAGCTCATGCCAGAAACCCTTCCTCAGTTCTGCCCCCAACTTGGTGAGGAACACATGCCTGATTTAATTTTGACGTCATTTCATTATTCTATATTAGTTAGTGTGTCCCAGTGATCACAGCTGGCAGTGTTTATTTTTGGAGCTTTTCTGGAGGAAAACTGAAAAGAAGGGGGTAGACGTTTCGTTTGTTTGAGTCTTTAATTCTCACACAGGATTGTGTAACCTTCTAAAATCTATGTGTGTCTTCACGCTATTTAACTCTGCCTCTGACCTCACTGAGCCCTCACTCTTACCCGTCTGTCTTTAAGGTGTAGTAAACCCAGTCCAGGCGGTCGGCGAGCTGGACAACAGTCTGTCCTCAGTGGAGAATCCGGTCAGAGTGGCGTTCGTCCTGATGGTCCACGGTCGAGCTGTACGGCAGCTCAAACGCCTCATCAAAGCCATTTATCACCGCGACCACTACTACTACATCCATGTGGACAAGGTAAGCCCCAACAGGAGATAACTATGCTGAATACACTGCCACGTGATCGTTATTCTGTACGTACAGTCCAGTAAAATAACTTCTTTGCATCTAATGTCACAAATCAGTGAGCTCCCCAGAGGCCGGGCGGGCGACCGGAGGCGACCACCAACACTGAAACAACTCTTATGGATTGCACAGTTTACAGCTTTAGCCATTGAGCAACTTTAAACTTTGAGACCCCTAAAAGATGTGTATACTGTTCAGACTCACAGACACAGCGGCAGACTTCATTCACCGCCTCATATACTGAGGCCGTAGTCCTCAAAGCGGGCGGCCCGGGTTTGAATCCGACCTGTTGCTCCTTTCCCGCTTGTCATTCCTCTCTCTCTCTCTCTCTCTCTCTCTCTCTCTCTCTCTCTCTCTCTCTCTCTCTCTCTCTCTCTCTCTCTCTCTCTCTCTCTCTCTCTCTCTCTCTCTCTCTCTCTCTCTCTCTCTTCCTGCCCTTGATCTGAAATTTCATGCATCATTGCAAAGAAATGATAGTTCCTCACAGCGTGATTCTGCAGGGATCACGGCAGACATTTTATCCTTCTGCTCGTGACCTGGAAAATGTTTTTGTAGGCGACTCTTCCTTTTACAGGATTGTTTATTTATGCTTCAGCTGAACATTGAGGAGAGCGTTTGTTACCCTGCTTGCTGCTGCTGGCTTCACTGAGCTCACAAAGCTTTTACCGGTCGGGTCTTCTTGCATTATGAAGGTTAAAGTCGTCCCGTGGGTCTCGCAGTGTGGCGAAGAGGATTAGCCTGGATAGAGCGAAGTGTGGTTATTCTTAGGGGCTGGATTTAGACGAAGAGGAGTCTGCTCTCATATGCAGCTGGGAGGCAGAAGACAAACGTACGGCTGAGTGGTGATAGGGAGGCAGGGAGCTCAGGTGTGTGCTGAAACAGGTGCACCTGTGTAGCTGGAAAGGTTGTCGGGTCCTGGAGAGTTTCTTTGTTCTGCTGCCAAGGGACGGTGCAGAGCGAGGCGCTGATGAATAAGAAGTCAGTGGGAAAGTCACAGTTTGCCAACCTCACCTCATCCATCTCCGAGGCTAAAGCCTGTTTGAGAGATGAGCCAGTAAAACAGGTCAGGCTGTACTGAGAGGACTGTAAGTGTCTAAGTCCTCCTGCTGCCCTTTTCTCTCAGCTGTTTTTATATTCGTGAAGAGAAGCAGAAAATGCACGAATTTCAAGCAACACCAGAAGAAGAACCGGCTCATGACAAACAACAACAAAGAAAATGACAATAAAGTGGTCATGAATCTAAACATCCACAGAAAACAGATTCACAAAACGTATTCTGGGTCACGGAGAGAGCTTGCCTTTATTAGAGAGGACAGCTGGAGAGTGAGGGATGACGTGCAAGTGAATTTAATAAAGTATAACTTCTTCTTCTTGAAAGAAATCCCTTCTATTAGCATTAGAACGTCCTCTCTTTATTTAAAGCACCTCAGAGTCAGTACAGCCCTGTTTGTGCTTCACCAAACACAATTAGATTTTACGTCCCTGAACATTGAATTCCCTCGAGTCCTTTTCTCTTAAACTGCCCATTTATCGCCTGGGAGCGTTTATTAGCCGCCTTTATTTGGAAACAGGCGTATTGTTAATGAGGTGGTAATTCTTCTAATATAACCCCAGTGGGAAGTTTAGAGGAAAAACTGTTACTGTTGACTTCCTGCAATCAGTTGTAGTTCCATCTCTCCGCTCTTTTAATGTCCGCAGAGAGTCTGGACTTTGACTTTCTCTGGCTCATCCTTTGTTCCTCCTGAAGTTGAATCTGTGCTCCTCTCAGCTCCTGCGTCCCCGTCGTCTATTTCTACCTTCAGAGGGAAATCATCTCTTTCCACCATCATGGTGACGCACTTTACCAAGCACCGTTTGGCTGCAGCTCTGCTCAGATGAAACTCTCCGGCCTCTACATGAGCCCGCTTTGTGATGTCACGATGACGTGCTTATCTCCTCGTTTGATTATCACTACACGTAGGTGCTAATTTTATATGTGCTGTGTTGAACTGTATATCATAATCACAGCACATGCACAGAAAATGAAATTTGCTGCTGCACCACAATATTGCCATGGTGGTGTGTTTGTGTTTGAGTTTATGTGGGTGGGGGGTTTCTCCGGTTCACGTGAACACAGCTCATGAGTCATGAGTCTGGTAGTATTTATCATTTATAAGGTTTTTACAAGAAGCTGAATCATCCATGGAGGGTTCATTCTCTCCAAAGAAGACATTTATGTTGATTTAAAACTTTATGGAGCAGTTTCAGATGAAAATCCGGACCCCCTCACGCTTTTGGATGGGTCATGGAGACTGTACTGGAAACAGTCAGAAAGGTATACGCTGGAAATGTTTAGATGTTAGCCAACAGTTACAGAAAACTAAAACACTTCAGGTATAAAAATAAAGAGTTTTCACTTCAAAGGGGTGAAAACGTCTTTTAGTCGCCCTCGTCTTCGCTAAGAATGTTTGGATCATTTAAAGACTTCATTTGGGATTTTTATGCCTTTATTCAGACAGGACAGAGAGAGAGAGAGTGGGGGGTGACAGGTGGGAAAGGAGCCACAGGGCGGACTCAAACCTGGGCCGCCGGCTTCAAGAACAACAACCTTTGTACATGGGGCACATGCGCCTCATGCTTGGGACTGAATATATAGACAGGAAATGTTGGGAGAAGAGAGAGGGGGATGACATGCAGCAGAACGTCGAGGTGGGAGTCGAACCCACAGCTGCTCCGACGAGGACTGTGGCCTCTGTACATGGGGTGTACGACATAACCACTAGGCTACCGGCGCCCCATGCTTTGAACATTTAACTTAAGACATCCTGGTCTGTCTTTAGGAAGAAGTTCATCTGTCCCTCGATTAAACCCTTTAGTCTTTATTTTCTCCTTTTTCTTGATTCTCCCTCATCAGAGCTGCAAAGCTGCAGCAGTTAAAAGAGAAATGCTCTGCCCTAACTTTGCTTTGCTGCTCCCTCTCGTCAACGTAGTGACATCATAGCAACGCTATAAAGTCAGTTCATGCACCGTGTAGATAGATAGATAGATAGATAGATAGATAGATAGATAGATACTTTATTGATCCCGAGGGAAATTCAAGTGTAAAACGATCTTAAACTAACTGTTTGACTTCTTGCTTTCAAACTCTTCAGCGCTCTGGTTACCTGCATCGGGAGGTCCTGCAGATAGCCGAGCAGTACCCCAACATACGAGCCACGCCCTGGAGGATGGTCACCATTTGGGGCGGGGCCAGCCTGCTGAAGGCTTACCTCCACAGCATGCAGGACCTGCTCGCCATGCTGGACTGGAAGTGGGACTTTTTCATCAACCTCAGCGCCACAGATTTCCCCACCAGGTTGGTCAACACAGTGACATCATCATTATGTAATTCCCTTAGCTGCTCATCAGTCTTTGCTGGATTTCTTCCTCTGCTGTGAGTCTTAATCAAAACATTTCTGATGTCAGCTGCATAAAAAGTTTGAAATCGATCGAAGAAATCCTGCCAAAGAAAGCTGATTTCACTCCTGGATATAATCAGCTGGGGGCGTCTTCAAGACAGCACTTTAATTACAAATCTTTTTTCTTCCTTTTAATTCTCATCTTTAAACTCTGCTGCAGGACCAACGACGAGCTGGTGTCGTTTCTGTCGCAACAAAGAGACAAAAACTTCCTCAAGTCCCACGGGAGAGAAAACGCCCGGTGAGTAAGACAGCTGGAACAAAGATATGGGTGGTGCTTTAACATCTGATCCAAACTTTTCAGTGTTTTTTCCCCCGAATATTAAAGGGATAGCTCATCAGAAATGACGTTATTCAGCTTTAGGGGTAAAAGCTGCATTGATGTAAATCTGCAGCAGCAAAAAAGACCAATCAGTGAAAGAGTTTTCCCTCCTTTCTGTTCATATCACACTTTAATTCAATCCAGCGTCTCTCCCACACGTCATGAACATTCACTGCTCTCTGTGTTGAAGGTTTATTAAGAAGCAGGGTCTCGACCGTCTCTTCCACGAGTGTGACAACCACATGTGGCGTCTGGGCGAGCGCAGCATCCCTGACGGCCTGGAGGTCTCTGGTGGCTCTGATTGGTTTGCACTCACCCGCCGCTTCGTGGAGTACGTCATCAACTCCCAGGATGCCCTGGTGTCGGGGCTGAAGCAGTTCTATTCCTACGCTCTGCTCCCCGCTGAGGTGAGTCAGCCTGAGGTGGTCTGTTTATCTCCCGCAGTCGAGACAGACAGTTTCGATCTGCGGCTGCTCGTCCTCCCTGTCAGCTCAGAGGAGATGGAAGACGCTAAGCTGTCAGGCTCAGTGTGCAGCAGAGACACCGGAGGAGGGAACGCTGCTGTTTATCTGACTGTGCGGAGGGTCGTTCCCTGATGTTCTGAGTTAAACACGTGTTACTTTTAGCAGTTTAAAGACAGTCATTAGGAACCGTTTGTACTAGGTTCTGCAGACGTGTCGTACTTTGTTCAGTACCACATGTTTGAAAAAAAACATTCTTCATTCATTGCACTGACAGAATCAAAAAAGGCGTTTGACCTTAAACATCCACAGTTTATTAATTCTGCCGCCAGGGGACTCTCAATCAAAACAATAACGAAAGATGACATCGAGGCTGGCGGGGAATCATGGGAGTGATTCTCTCTGCTACTCCACCCCCGCACCCGATGAAAACGACCTCTGAGTTGACCGTAGTCAAGACAACCTGAGGAAGAGAATATGTTTACCGACGAGCTAATGTATCCGAGTATAATTTACATGACGTTTTTATCCCAGCAACAGTACGGCAGCTTTCAGTCCTCACGCTTCCTTATGCAGCAGTCTTTGGCGTAATATCCGGTGTTTCCATGGCAACAATAAACATGTTGTGTCTGTCATGGCGGTGGCCGCGAGGGTTGAAAAGAAACTACACATCAACCTTGTGGTTGTTTGGCTACAGCGACATGGCGTCCACACGAACCCTCGCGTTGTTGATTTGAGAGGCAAAAGGAAAGAAGGAGCTCGGTTACTTACAGGCGTCCATCCATTTTTAACTTCAAGGACAAAAACAAGGCGCTGTCTAGTCACGTCGCTCCCTGAGTAGTATGTCTTAAAGGAACAGTAACGCCTTTTGACAAGTGTTGAAATACATTTTAGAATTCTGCTGTCTCAACAAACGCTTTGTTATCTGTCATCCTCTCAGTCCTTCTTCCACACGGTGCTCGGGAACAGCCACATGTGTGACTCTCTGGTCGACAACAACCTGCGAGTCACAAACTGGAACCGTAAGCTGGGCTGTAAATGTCAGTACAAACACATCGTGGACTGGTGCGGCTGCTCTCCCAACGACTTCAAACCACAAGACCTTATCAGGATCCAGGTAAAGGGCGACCCATACAGCGTGTACTCTTCCAAGAGCTGCTGTTTAGTTAAAGGCTTCAATTCTGTTCTGTTTCTCTTTGAATTCACAGCAACTGAGCCGCCCGACCTTCTTCGCCCGTAAGTTTGAGTCTTCAGTGAACCAGGAGGCCATCGACATCCTGGACACTCACCTGTACGGTCAGTACGCTCCGGGCACCCTGGCCGTCAAGGCGTACTGGGAGAGTCTGTTTGAGCAGCTGGACGGCGTGGGCGCGCTCAGTGACATCGCTCTCACCGCCTACACGGCTTTCTTTCGTCTCGGCCTCAAACACCTGGAGACTTCTCAGAGCAGCGTGGAGGCCTGCAGGTATGCGACACCTCTCTCACCTGTAGATGGTTAAAGACGGACGAATAGATACAGTTATCATCTATCATAAATGTTTTTTCTCCCCGCAGGTTCGAACCAGTAGGCTTCCCTCTCTCAGTGCACCTGTACTTCTATGACGACCGTTTCCAAGGTTACCTGGTGCGTCAGGAGGTCCAGGCTGTGGGCTCAAAGGTCAAGGAGACGCTGGAGATGTGGGCGGTCCCTCAGGCAACGCTCGTCCTTGAAACTAACCTGAAGGAGTTTGAGAGGCTGAAGAATCTGGAAGTAAGAGTTCTCCTTTGTGAAAGTTAAGACTCGGTGTTATCACTGACGTCTCTGTTCTTACTTTTAATAATAACACTTAAAAAAGTGCTGTAAAGGAAGATTTTCTCCCTGATAAAAAAATGTGAGAAGTTTAATTAGAGCGTGAAATGACCCGATATTCTTAGAGAAGCTGGTTCAGAGAGTGCTCACCTTAAATGTGAAAGTCAGACACAGCCTCACTTTGTGTCGCTGTATTGTGTTGTAAAGATATGATTGGTTGTCATTGAGTTAAGATGAGTGAATGGACAGGCTGTACGAGTGAAGGTGCGTCTGTGACAGAGCTGAGTGTTGAACCAATGACATCACAGTCTCCTGTAGTGGTGACGTCACACCCCTACAGTGTCAGATATCCTGTGTTTATTTCTCCTGACAGATCGGTACCGAGTGGGATCCTAAAGAAAGAATCTTCCGGAACTTCGGCGGGGTGATCGGCCCGTTGAGTGAACCTCTGGCGGTCCAGAAGTGGGCGCGTGGTCCTAACCTCACCGCCACTATTGTTTGGATAGACCCGGCTCTGGTGGTGGCAGCGTCCTATGACATCACTGTGGATGTGGATGCAGAGTACACGCAGTATAAGCCGCCGCTGCAGCGCCCCCTACGGCCGGGCACTTGGACCGTACGCGTGTTGAAACAGTGGGAGCAAGTGGCGGAGGTTCGGTTCCTTGTCATGCCGTTAACCTTTAAAGATAAGGAGCCATTTCGTAAAGGTAAGACTGAATTCAGATTTGATGGTCATTATTTCAGCTCACTGATGTGTGTAAAGCTTATTTCCCTTTCAATTCTCTCCTTGTCTGTGACTCTAAATGTCTTCTCCAGACGAGGACAGCTGGCTCCATGCTGGTCCTCCAGGTAACCTGTACCTGGAGCAGAGCTTCCAGACTCTGAGCTCCGTGCTCAAGCTTCCTCCTCAGGAGCCGGCGCTGCAGGAGGCTCAGCAGAGAGCCCAGCTGGTGGGTCAGAGCCTGGAGGCGTGGGTGGACGGCAGCGTGGGGGCCTTCTGGGTCACAGGAGATGTGTGCTCCACACAGACTTCTTCTTGCCCCGCTGTGGGACCCTGCTCCAAGACCTCCTGGAGCGCTTTGTCCCCAGATCCAAAGTCTGAACTGGGCCCTGTGAAAAGTGACGGCAGGATCAGGTAGCAACAAGAGAGGAGAGAGTGTGGACTGAACACACAGAGAGGTGGACTAAGGAGGAGCTGGAGCTGCACCGCAGAGCTCAGCGAGAACCTGTGTGACCCGCAGACTGCCTCAGAGGTCGACTCAGACCTGAAGGGTACATGAACAACGAGACGTCTTCCTGGACTGAGGAGTCGAGACGTTCTCATTTAAACGGACTGAAAACAGGAGGATGTGAATGCTGGAATTTTGCACATAGAGGTATGCAAGAGGAAAGACATGAAAACGTGTTCTGTCTTCAAAGAAACCACGTGTCGCGTGACTTTAAGGTTGTCATAGTCTTTGATACTTTTCCCCACGTGTTTAAAAACACGATACAATCGTCGTCATCCTAATGTTCGAGAGTTAGAAAAGTACCCAAGCTTTAAAAACCACTTCAGATGAGTCCATTAATGTTTTTAACCAGAAACTTCTGCAAGTGAAAGAGAGAGAACACGTTCTTAACTGCACAAACACATCGGCAACGTTTCTGTCCTGAAACTTTGACAACATGTTTGTGCAATTCACACTGTGCAGGAGTTCTGCTCATCAATATGAGAAATGATCGAACATTCGGGGCCCAGGACTTCAATCAGGTATCGGTTTGATTTTTACTAGAATGGTTTCAAAGTTTATCGTGACAACCTTAATCGTGTTATTCTGCTGGAAAACAAGATTTAAGACTGACTGTTTGAAACGAGTCTGCGCATGTTTGACTCTGTTTGAGTGCTCAGTTTTCCCGATTCTTTGAAAGCATCAGGACGCCCGACTCACCCACAGGCTCCTCGCTGTGCTCGATCTTCATTTCGAGGGAGAGATGATCCTCTGCATCTTTAATTGTGCTTGTTTTGAAGCATTTCTATGTAAAATATGACAGACAGATGAAGTGCACTTTACTGTAAGACGTCGGTGTTACACAGAGGTCGCAGAGTTACAGGTGAGGAGTTCAAAGGGTCGCATCACTTCATTCTACAGAAGACTCTGAGGCACATACCTGCACAGACACATCACTGAGCACCTGTGACCTGCACGAGGACAAACTATTTAGATTTTAGTTTCATTTTTAACCTCATTTCATTTTAAAACTTGTTTTTGTCTGTTGGTGTCCTTTGAGTTTGTGTTGCTGGTCATAGGAAGTGCCTGTAGAGCTGCAGATCACGAGGTTAGACTCAAAATGCATCTAAAATAGGATCTCGACTGAAATCTCTCAACCACAGATGTTCATCTAAACCTGCTCATACAGA
Organism: Tautogolabrus adspersus; assembly: GCA_020745685.1. Classification (NCBI taxonomy): domain Eukaryota; kingdom Metazoa; phylum Chordata; class Actinopteri; order Labriformes; family Labridae; genus Tautogolabrus; species Tautogolabrus adspersus. The sequence continues at coordinate 1,728,542 of CM036553.1, forward strand.
CTGTTGATGAAGCGGGAACCTTCAGTAAAAGTGAACCTTGTGGAAAATAGGAACAACCAACTGTAACCAACGATTATTGTCGTGACTATCTAATGTCCGAACCAAATGTTTAGCCTCTTACGTCGGGGGATGGAAAGGTGTTGGCGGGAATCGGAGACGAAACTTGTGTCCGAAATGAAAAAACTTTAAATGACGTTCCCGTTTACGGTGAAGAAATGAAGCAGACAAAACTTACCGTGATGATGAGAAGATAATCTTAATCCAGATCAGATCAGATTAAATAAGCTAAGAACCCTGTGATCGCACCGATGACGCCAGCTGACTTCCTGTTCACCTTTGACCTTTAAACACTTATTAACCCACACTACGATGATCACCGCGTAGTGTTTAAATTACGTAAATAAATAAACATGTAAACCAAACTATTTCAATACATAATGTCTGTTATTATCTTTACCACTTTTCCCGTTCGGGGTCGCGGGGGGGCTGGAGTCGATCCCAGCCGTCATTGGGTGAGAGGCGGGGTTACACCCTGGACTGTTCACCTGTCAATCACAGGGCGGACATATAGAGACACATTTTATTGTTAAAATTGCTGCTTCTGTGAAACGAATATTTTAAATCCCAAAACTTTTTATTTACAAAAAATCAGCAGATCCTGACGACTAAGGCCTCGTGTCCACCTGGCTGTGTTTTTCTTGGCGCCAGCCTCTTTTTCTGATTGTTTTCAATGAGTAGAGAGCGTTTGCAGCAGCAGGCGGCCGCTCAAGTTGAAAATCTTTTTCAACTTTTCAGAAAGGCGCTGTTGACGTCACGTAGTTTTGTCTCCTACGGATCGTGTCTTGTACCCACATCCTCCTCGCTCCGCGTCTGATCGGGAAAGAAACGATCTGAAATATAAAACAAGCAGTAAAAAGTAACGGAGCAGTGTCGGTCATACAGCGGCTTGTTGTTAACAGACTGTTGTCATAGAGACAGGACGGACGTGCAGCGCTTTATTTTTCTCAGCGCACAAACACTTCCCAGCGCACAGCCAGCGCTTTTCTGACCGGAAAAAAATGCCAGGTGAACACGGGGTCTAAGACGCTCGAGTCAGCAGCCGTGGGTTCGAATCCGGCCCTGGAGACAACAGAGCTTCTCCTTCAACTTAGAAATGATGAACAGTCTGTGGTCCTGTTCTTCATGAGGTGTTGAACCTCTGTGGACTCTTAACGGATTCATGTCTTTGTGTTGTTTGTGTAAACAGTCGTGTGTTTGTTTGTGTTTTGACTTTAACGTGACGGAGTGAATCGAAGCGGCCTTCTCTTAGCTGAAAGAGGAAATGTTTACTCCGGGATTAAAGCTTCCAGAGACGTGCAATGAAGCCTTTCAGAGGAGACTGAACCCCGTCTGTGTCTTAGTTTGACCTTTCATGTGTTTTTAGTTTGTCACGTTCTGCGTTTGAAGTGACCTTGTTTACCTTGCACAGTACAGTCGCTTCAGTGAAGCTCGGAATAATCAGAGGTTATTTTTCTAAACTGTTTGAGAGGAAGTGTGTGTTTGTTCATCTGAAACCATTACAAACTGCTGTCTTATTATTCTGATGATGTGGTGTGTCACAGTCTGTTCACAGGGAGCCGACTTTCTGTTTCTGTTTGTTGCTTTCAGCGGAATTGGAGATAGTTTGTGACTCGAGCTGGTCTGAGTAGAGGACTTCGGTCTGTCTCTGACGAGCTCACAGGATCCACATCCTGACGGACGATCAATAAAAAACACTTAAAGAAAGCTTGTTTTCCTGCTCTCGTCTTTAACTCGCCCTTCATAGACACGCCCCTCGAACACTTAGAGTTACGTTTGAAAGTTCTTCCAACGTCAGTGTGTTGAAGTTCTAGTTCAATATGGATGATGTAAAGGGAAAATGTGCTACATGTTAGGGCCGGGGATCTTTGGGCGTCTCACGATTCGATTTTGATTTTTGATTCAAAACGATTCTGGATTTAAAAGTCTGTTTTTGAATGAGTCCATACTTCAGGATCTACTCCAGTCCTCTGTGAGACTGGCTGAATTTCTTGCTGCTCCATTTGGCCGAGTAATCTGTAGATATTAGCCAATCCAGTGACTATCAGTATCGGCTAATTTATCTCAGACATGCGCCGATATTTCTGGATTTATTCACCAGTCAGAGTTTCATTGTCTTACACCAGCAGAGGGCGCTATATGGATTACTACGATCATCATCCCTCTGCAGAGTGTCGAGCGGTGACGCACGTACACGCTCAGTTACTTTCAGGGTGAGTGACCATCTTGTCTTCTTATAAATCGTGTTTGATAACTGAAGGAATAACACAATAAATGTATAAATCAAAGATCTAAGATAGGTTCGGCAGGTATATCCGTATCTGATTATTTTTTCCTTCCAATATCGAAATCAGTATCGGCCCAATTTTGGAGCAGTCCAGACTTAGGTGAATAAATGTAACTTTGTTGACCATCAAGCTGACATTTACTTCCGTGTGTTTTATGTTTGTGTGCTTCTCCAATGGTCACATTTCCAGAGGTAGAACATCTTTCCTCCATTTTTGGTTTGTGCAAAAGTTTTCAGCGGTTCTTGAGAAACCTCCAACAAATCGTGAAGAGAATGTGTTGAATTTGTTCAAACTTTATTTAAACCTCATCAACATCAACAACAACAATCAGAATCACAACGCAGCCAAAAATGTAAATTCATTGCAGGAATCACTCCAAAGATTTTCACCATCAAGACGAGATGTACTCGGGTTTGGCGTGTTTCTGCCGACCTCATCCCGCCAGATCTCGTACCAACATCTCTCAGACTTTCAAAGTTCAGTTTTTCCGCCTGTAAAACATTCATCTCCTTTTTTTCTAAAACCACCTGAGTGAAGGATGTGACGTCAAACCAGTCGACTTCTTTACCCATATTTACTCCGACTTTCTGAGTTCTGGTTCCGACTTTTAAGAACACTAACTTGAACGTTCCTGACCCACAACTCATATTTCCAGTTATGGTGGTCATTTTTTATAACCATGTACGCTGCATTCACACACCTGTTTTTATGAGCTGTGTTTCCTCCTTTAAAGCGGATGTATGATGTAGAACATGTTGATCAGGAAGAGATGAGCTCTCCGGGGTGCTGAACGCTTCCTTGAACAAATGTCCGACATGGTTCGACTTCATAAATACTGTAAACGTACACCTCTGTTTGTCTCGAGCCGGAACCCTTTGATAAACCATAAATATTTACTCAGGTTTGTGCGTGCCTAACAACGCAGCTGGAGGTAGTTTCACGTCTTGTGGAGGATAAAAACCGGAGGCGAGCAGGAGGAGACGATGACTGCCTGAACACCCGGGCGCAGCTGAAGGAGAAGACGTGGAGAGGTGTAGGTGATTGTGTAGAAGCGGATAAAAACAGGTTTTAACAAAGAGGATGATCGACACGGAGGCTCGGAGGAGGGAGATGGTTTCCTCTGACAGCGCGTACGGATCATCAGCAGAGGACGGACACACTCCAACATGCATCATCTACCCCTATAATGAAGACCTGATACACAAGGTGAAGTATCCATTTATTCATCCAGCTGTTTGTTTGATTGATCCGACTCTCACGTCTGCCTTTATTTAGAGACAGGAGAGTGGATAGAGTCAGAAATCAGGGGGAGAGAGAGAGAGTAGGAAATGACATTGTGGCGGCCGTCGCTCAGTTGGTAGAGTCGGTCATCTCTCAACCGGAAGGTCGCTCCTGCAGCAACATGTCCGATGTGTCCTTAGGCAAGACACTTAACCCTAAGTTGCTCCCGCTGCTTCGGCGGCGGCGTGTGAATGTGTATGAATGGATGATATATACTGATGGACTCTTTACACAGCAGCCTCTGCCAGCAGGTGTGAATGTGCAGGTGTGACCTGAAGTGTGAAAGTGCTTTGAGTCATCAGAAGACTAGAAATGGGACGCCGACGGCCTGGTGGTTAGTCTGGCGCCCCATGAACAGAGGCTACAGTCCTCAAAGCGGGTGGCCCGGGTTCGAATCCCATCTACTACTGAGCCACAGCTGCCTCTAAAGGCTTCACTAAAGCAAAAGCTGAATATTATTCACAGATTTACATTTGTATTGGTGCAGTTATGCTCATGAAATATGACAGTAATTCAATTTAAAGACAGAGTGAACACTAGAAGCTGCTCCAATTAACATTTAATGGGAATTATCACCACATGTAACGTTTCAGGCCCTCGCCCATCATCAGACATGAACAAGTGAGTGGACACACCTCCACATGTATACAACCCCTGAGGTCACCTGACAGGTCATGTGATGCAAAGCCAGGAACGTTACACATTATTTCAGTGTCTGGAGGATTAGTAGAATCACTTGAAGTGACTGGAACATCAGGAGGATCCGTCATAATGACGTGTAAAGCATGGAGAATAGAGGCGGCTCTATAGTATAGAACAGGTGATAAAGACAAATGAAAACATAACACAGCAATGTGCCACACTAGAGATAGATGTAAAGTCATGTGAACATCAAACCCACAGCAAAAGGAAAAAGATATCGAAATACGCTACAGAGCCATCCGCTGAGAGAATAATGTCGACACCAGGGGAACGCCACGTCTCTGAATGTTGGGCGCTTTACACACAACATGGAAAGGCAAAAAACATAATCACATGTACCCGGAATGGTAGACTCATCATAGAAAAGGCCTCAGATCAAAGTCTACGTTTAAAGGCAGGGTTGGTCATTTTCCAAAACCAGAATGATTTTGAAAGTAGTGCTCCGTCTGCACCCCCAGATCTCCAGAAAACAACCCGACGTTACTCCTTATCTCTGGAAAGCGGAGGTCAATGAAATGTATGGATGCATTCTGCTTAGTGCTTCTGTACACAATAACAATGTGAGAGTCTCATGTTTCCACTCAGCTGCTTCATGGTAAACTCTCTCGTTAGGAGACATCTCTGAGGTTACATTTCTTGCACGTCCATGGAGACACATTCAGCCTCTTCCACCCTCTGACAGTAATCCTCCGTCCTTCCTCCATCGTTACATCCCGCTCCTAACTGCCTCCTCGCTGCTGCTGCTGCTGCTGCTCAGTGTGTGTCTGGAGAACGTTTACATGCCAGCAGCATCAAAGTTTGATGAAGGAGGCATGAAATAATAATATGTTGATTTAAATCCGACCATCCAAACACTGAAACAGTGACTCATCCACACAGAAGCTTCATCCTGCTTTCACTCATTTGGACTTTAGGGCCAGTTTGGGTTCCACTCACACGGAGGAGGAAATATTTCCACCTGTCTGTTATTTAAGAACGTATTAAAGGAGCAACATGTAACTCTGACACCTAGTGTTTAAAATGGGTACTGCAGTCCAAATTCAAAACATTGTAGAGAGCTGTCTCTCCCCCCCCCCCCTCCTCTCTAGAGTGGATGCTCACGCAGGTCACCATGTGGTGGACACTGAAGCTTCAGTGTTTATCCAGCTCTGCATCGGTCTGTAAACCTTTCTGCGTTCTAACCTCTCTCCATTTTTCAAAAGCATCTCCAATATTGATCCTAGTTTGAGCACGTTTCTGCTCGTGGAGCTTATTAGAAACATGCAGAGGCTTTTTAGGTCGGGTACAATCACTTCTATCTGAACCAGTTCTCTTGCCCGCTTCCATCGCTGCAACACCTGTTGGTTTGACCTGATAACTGGTAGAAAGTTCAGATTTTTGTATACAAAGTGAAAAGTTGCTCTGTTCTCTGTAGACGATCCTGGTCGGGGACAGCGGGGTCGGGAAGACGTCTCTTCTCGTTCAGTTCGATCAGGGAAAGTTCATCCCGGGCTCCTTCACCTCCACCGTGGGCATCGGATTCACAGTGAGTCCAGACTTCTTCCTGAACACCCCCTCCTCACATGATCCGCTCATCCTCACTCTTTTTTTATACCTTTCCATCAAATCTTGTTTGTTTCTCGGCTGTTTGCAGCTTGAATGAGTCCTGCAGAGTTGTTTCTTCTCACTGCATTCATTACGATTCCTATCACTCTGTGTGTTATCACTCTGTGTGTGTGTATATGTTGGTGTGTGTATATGTGTGTGTGTGTATGTGCGCGCATTAATAGACCTAATGATGCCACTGCGATGATTAAATTACTGAGCGGAGAACACACTGATGAGCGATGTGGCAGCTGCCCGTGTGCTGCTGGAGGTTTGTTCCAAAGCTGTTATAAACACGACTGTTTTGATGTTTTGTGACATGTGAGTGTGACGGGAGGAGACAAACAGGAGGGACGCTCGGCTCACTGAGTGGATGATCTCTGAGCTTTAAGCTTTGTGATGTCGAGTGTTGGAGCAGCTGAGGAGGCAGATAGCTGTGAGAAAGTATAAAATTGGCTTTGCCATTCTGCATTAGCATGTGGTCGTGTGTGATTCAAGGTTCATTAACCCTGCAGGAAAATGCACAATGGAAAAAATAACTTATCCTGCTGCAGGGTGAGCCGTTTTTAGATGCACTTTCTTATAAAATATAAAATATCAATGATATTTCTCAGGCAGTTCCCAGACTTTGAATTACAGATCCCATATTCTCCTCATGTTCAACCTTTCATGTCGTCAGTCTGTGAAACCTTTAGATCAGCTTTGTATGCTCTTATTTATCTGATACTGGCATCAGTAAAATCCCTCATTTCAGCCTCTGCCTAAAGCGGTTAATTTCAGCTACTGTCTCTTTAAGACCCCCCCTCCACACATGCCCACTCTCTTCTGATTGGTCAGCTCTCTGGAAGCTTCCCAGCGAGGCAGAACGCTGCAGGGCTGCCAGTGGAGGGCTGCTCTCCAGTGCTGGGAGAAGAGAGTCTATGTCAGAGATTTCACCGGCTTACGTCGAGGCTTGGAGCCGTCTCGTGAGATTCTTGGTTTTATATCGGGGAACTATGGCGTGATTTGCAGAACAAGCCATTTAGCGCCCTCTGCAGACTCATCCTGGGATTACTCCATACATTGACCTCATGATCTGAAACTTTGCCTACGTTTAGTTTGAGCATCCAGCATTGTTTGACAAACACTTAACGAGTTATCAGTCCAGGTTTGGTTCTCTCAGACTCAGTTAGCTGCTAATTGTTGCTAACATGTAAATAAAATAAAGTTCTAATGTGACTGGTTGTAAAAAGTGGAGCTCAGACTTGTTGACGGTCTGTTAGTCCAATAAAGCTCACAGAGAGACAGATTATTAGTCTGATATTTACAGGAACAAATCTCCAAAAGGCTCCAACAGCACAAACACGACCCAGAGGTTAAAGGTCAGGGACTGAATGAGCTGAGGGGACACCTAGCAGACAGCTAGCAGCTCCCACCTGTCACTTATCAGGCCTTGAGATTGATTCTGGAGGAAACTAGAAGAACACGCAGAACATCCTCTCAGTTCTATTGAGAATGAAATCAGAGAAACATTCAGTCTCTTTTTATCTCCACTGATAAATGTTGAATCATGATGTTCATGTCAGAGCGGTGAGATGTAGCCTGCAGCAGAGCGATGAGTTCATGAGTTTGAACAAGAGATGACATGTCGGTTATGTAACATAAATGATCTCTGAGTGAGTGTCATTAGTCCTGTCACCACAGAGGGAGAGGGGGGGAGGGAGGAACACTTATTCATCTTCTTCGATTGGCCACTAGGGGGAGACAAACACTGCAGGATAAAAGGGGCTAATTTTGATTCCCATTGAGACCATTTGAGACATGTGTTACATGTTGATAATTACATGATGAGATATTTATGTCATTATTTGTTTTTTTGCATATGGAAATTTGGATTATTGTTTGTTTGCCTGTTTTAGGAGGAGTGGACGAAGGGGGAATAATCTCTTAATTGAGATTAAATTGCACTGTAACAAACGTAAGGAACTACTTTCTGATCATATGCGATGGTCTTTTTGGAGATTTCCAAGCAGGGAGGAATCTGGACTGAAATGCGCAATTTGACGCACGCGTTCACCTCCAAGAAGAAGCTATCCTGTCTGTTTGACGGGAAGATGTACCTTTTTAATTAATTAGGTGTAATTACACCTTAAAGTCAGAGTTGAGCTCTCTGTCCTCTGCCTCCTCTCTCTCTTCTCTCTGACCCTCTCCCTGATCGAGCACCACCTGTGGCGGATGAGTCAGCCTCCACAAACCGGTGCGTGTGACCCCGCAGCTGTTTGGGGACAGAGTCCGCCTGCAGACAGGCTCGGAGAGAAAAACACAGCGCTGAACACTCAGTTAATGATCTGCCCACGCCAGGATGCACAATCACACCGAGCTCTCCGCCTGTTTGACATCACCGCCGCTCTTCTGCCGCTGATTGTTCTGCAAGTTTTCATCGTCGCTTCCGTCTTCTTGTCAGAGCGGCTTTAAGGTGTGATTTTTGAGGAAGCTCCCAGTGATCATTTCGTGTCCACGCGCAGTAATGCGAGCAGCGGCGGGGCTGGAGGCTGGCGGAGAGCGGGACTGAGCGGTGGAGAACGTGCGCGTCTTTCTTGGACACATCTCGGAGGAAACAGCGGCTTGGCTTGGCTCTGACAGCCTTTTCTTGGCTTTGCGATGTCTGCAAGAAAGACATCACTGACGGACAAGCAGACTAAAAACGGAACCTCGAAATATGTGCTGGAGAGATGCGCTTCTGTTAACGAGTATTATGATGTTGCCTTCAAGGTGTGTATTCCGTCTTTTCTCGTGTGTGTTGATGTTTTCTTTGTGGTGGAACAGGTGTCTTTATTTAGTGCAGACACAGAAACAACCTGCAGGAACAACATGCATTCACATCTGGAGGATTCTTGTGCAGTATAACATTAATTTAAGTGAAATCCAATAACTCCTGACTGGATTGTTATGCATTATGGCTCGGTCATATTCTCCTCTGTTTGCACACTGCTCGCAGAGTCTTCGACCTGATGCTTTAATGTGTACGACTAAGAAGTCCTCTGAGCCTGTAAATCTCTTTATCCGCCCTTTCTGATATGTAAATATTTGCTGAGGGTGTACTTGTTGCTTCTTCTTCCACCAAACCCTCCCATTAAATATTTCCAAAAGCTGCACAGACACACCTGTGACTGCTTCATCAGGACAAAAGGGGAAGTTAAAAGCAGGTTTAATTGCATGCCTGTCTTGTATGTTTGTGCAGCTATGACTCACTGTGTGAACAACATGTAAGCGTAGCATCACATGCTGCAGGATGGATTGTCTAACTGCACATCCTGTTGTTGTGATTTTATTGATTCGTCTTTGAGAAGACGCAGACAGAAGGATAATGAACAGAAGATATTTGATGCTCCTCTCAGTGTTGTCACAGTGTCACATGTTGGTGGCAGCTCAGTCAGCAGTGTGGTGGACTGTAGTTTTCTTCTAATGTAAATCAGCTGACACATTCACTGACAGCTGCCAAAACAACATTGCACAATAACATCATCTGACCCAACCAGCACCATCCCAGTTGTGAAATGTTCTTCTTCAGGGACAATAATTCTTGCAGCTTTAATCTCCTCTTCCTGTACTGTAGGGTTTTGTCATGGTTTTGTAACCTGCTGTCTTCTTCTCTGGTGCCGGTTCGGCTCTAGGTGATGCTCCTGGGAGACTCGGCCGTGGGGAAGACGTGCATCTTGGTGCGCTTTAAGGACGGAGCATTTCTGGGAGGAAACTTTATAGCCACCGTTGGAATAGACTTTAGGGTGAGAGAGACTCACAGACATACTTCCTTCCTTCCTCTGAATGACTGTGTGAGCTGATAAAGCCTCTGAAAACCCAAACCAGCATTACACGTCTAATTTAGATTATTACACATATGATAGTAAGCATCTAAAAAGTAAAAGGAATTAGGTTCAAGCCAAATTAAAAATATGGGCACTTAAAGCTGCTGTGAGACTCTCTGGATTTGTCTTAAAGGAGATCTATTATCCTCCCTGTAACCATTAATGATGTCAGTCTGGGACACCAAGTCACGTTGTGAGATGTGTAGCTCAAAAACCTCCTTATTTATCTGATACTGGCGTCAGTAAAATCCTTCATTTCAGCCTCTGCCTGAAACACTTCATTTCAGCGGCTGTCTCTTTAAGACCCCCCTCTTCATGTGCCCACTTTCCTCTGATTGGCCAGCTTTGTTTGCAGTCGCAGGGAAATTTGATTGAGCTTACGGGTTGATGTGTCCTTGAAAGACCTGCCGGGGTTAGCGTCATACGACTTGCTCCATGCTTTGCTCTGATACATCGGAAGAACCTGACGTCAGATTCTGGCCAAGTTCATGTAACGCCTCATTCAGAGAAGCTGGAAACAACGTCCGGAGATTACGCCAACAACTGTGTATCTCGTGAAACACTTTGCAGTTTGATTTTCTTCAGTGGAGAATGTGAGTAATGTTACGTCCGGTCAGTGTGCTGTAAAACGCTTTATCACTGTTGGCCAGCAGGTGGCAGTGACCATATAGAGAAGTCCGTCATCTAGCTAGCTTGTGGCCTTGTTTGCTTTTGTGAGACATTTTGTATCATGTTCAGTTTGTTTCATGACCAGTTCAAAACTCCTCACAGTCATCACATCTTTGTAAACTTTACTGATATCTGAGTTTGAATTGAAGGCGGTGAAGCTCGGATATTTATTACAAATATTAGTCAATTATTTCCACGGGCGAATCGTAAGAGTTTTCGCATGGCTGCTCTTTCCTGTTTGTTCTTGGGGTTACCTTCATCCTTGAGTGATTCTAAACTGATGTTTAATCACTGCTGGTTTTGAGTGTCGACTGCGGCTGTCAGTTGTGGCCTGTAAAAGTTGATTGCTGGTTGTTGATCTATTTTCAGAGGCGAGGGTTTCACATCGGTTTTGGGGAGTTTAGCTTGAGTGAACACGACGGAGCAATCAGAGCATTGAGTACCTCAGCATTCAGAGATCAGCAGGAATCATTACCATCATAGTCTGACTCCCACAGCTCAAACATATGAAGCTGATGGTCACATGCTCCGTTGTAGTGGGTGGAGTCATGCAGATGTCAATCAAAATGTGATCTGCGACACCCCAACAGGGTATTTAGAAAATGATGTAAGCAGTAAAATAATCTGTTTTTGAAAGTTTGATTCATATTTATAAATGTTTATTTCCACTTTTATTGGATGCTGAGTCAGACTCTAAACTTTAAAGTCACATATGTTTTTTTTGTACTATTTCCCGAGGCGTTAATGCTTCGTCTTTGTGTTATTATCTGGTAAACATTCAGCATCTTACATACAACCTAATGATATTTACGAGGCAGCAGAGGGATCCTCTTCTGAGAGTGACAGCAGCCCAATTATCACCTTCATTCCACGCAGAACACTTCATCACTCGGCGATGATCGCACCAAATGTACTAACCCTCTCACCAATCAGACGAGTTCACAGACCACTTGTGCTGCGAGGCGCTCAGGACCGTCTCATAAATGTCTCGGCAGATGCCTGCCCACGTCCCTGTCTGCTGCTTCGACTGGCTGCCGCTCAGCTTGGAACTGGAGGAGTCACACAGCTGACAGACGAGCTCCTGTACCTAGGAGCTCAGGGACTGGCGCCTAATTTGGAGCAGATTTCTCCTGTATTATTTTCTCTGCTGGGGTAAAATAATCATCTGTTTTGAGCGAGCAGTCAGTTCCTCCTGTTTCCCTCCAATCAAGGCCAAACACTCAGACTAATGGCGAGTCAAGTAGGAGCGATTTAAGGAGGAAATTGTGTTGCATTAGCCGGAGTGATGCATTGTCTTCGTTGGTGGTGTGGACATTAGCGGGCTTAATGGAGGCCTGAGAGATGGAGCTGTATAGCATTCACATTTCATCTTCCCTCCCGCTCGAGCAGGAGCAACAAGTGCCTCGGCCTGTTCATTCATAGAACGTGTTCAATTGAAAACTGACACCGGTTTACACTTCAAAAACACGATGCTGTCAGTGTCACGCTTTTCATTCAGGAGAAGGCCTGTTAATGTAAGCAATCACCTTTTGTTTCCCTGCTTGAAAAGACGCATTAGAGAGATAAAGTCAATATGCTGATGAGGTCGTCCTCCGTGCTTGGATAAGCAGGCAGGCTGTTGTGGCAGCTTGGAACATGGCCGGTCTATTTTCGGCATCCTTCCTTGTAGCAGTTACTCAGCATGCAGGCTCCTCTCACGTCATAATTGGGGGGGGAAAATGGAAACCCATGGCAACTAATGCAGGGGTTGAACCATGTCCGTTCTACTGAGGCGGAGGATTCAGCAGGTGGCAGCTGAGGTTTCATTTTGTTACCATGCAGCTCTTTCTGCATCTGTTTGTGTGTGTTTTTATGCATGCACAGGAAAGGCTCTGTGATGACCTGTCACGGATAAGGAGTGATGAAGTGATCGAGGAAGTGCTGCTGCAGAACACTTCCTGCATCTCTCACTCTTTTGTGGTCATCTGCTGTGCAAGGTTGAAGTGTTGTTGTTGTGACCTGGTTTGTTACTGCTGCAGGTCATGGTGACAAAAAAAATACCTCCCCAAATAAACTACTATCCTGTGAAACAGAGCGTGGGAGAACCTGTTTTTTATGCATCTATTTTTGGCGTTGCATATTGGAGCGTGCATGCCAAAATACTGTGTCCCCTCAACCATGTCACAAACACTTCTTTACTTCAGGTATCTGTACTAGGCTTGTCAGGATGCTCAGATTTGAATCTTCAATATGATTCTAGTGAAATCAAAGGATATTGATACCTTTGTTGATTCCACAGCAACAAAAATAGAAGTCCTAGGCACCCAATATATTGGGTTATTCCTCCCTTTTAATCGCCAAAAATCGCAAGCAAAGTCCTGCACACCGTCTTAATTGCACAAATAAATCAGCAATTATTTTGTACTGAAATGTTTTTGTTCAATTTAGACAGTGTGCAGGAGTTTGCTTGTGATTAATTCCTCTCCTACACACCTTTCTGATGAAATAGATGACATATGTTTCAGTCATCTTTTTAACCAATCGCAGAGAGAGAGAGAGAGAGAGAGAGAGAGAGAGAGAGAGAGAGAGAGAGAGAGAGAGAGAGAGAGAGAGAGAGAGAGAGAGAGAGAGAGAGAGAGAGAGAGAGAGGAGAGAGAGAGAGAGAGAGAGAGAGAGAGAGAGAGAGAGAGAGAGAGAGAGAGAGAGAGAGAGAGACTCTACTCTACTTGAGTAAATGTTTTCCACTCTGCAGACCTTTGCATGCATTCCTTTATTTTGATTGTTGCATTTTCAAATACTGCATGCAACTTCAACCTTTGCTCATAATTCCCTCGTCCTTTTGTGCTGCGGTCCCCTTTAACTCGTCGGCGGTCACGACTTGTCTGATTTATTCGGGGTCTCAGAGCTGATTTCGCTCGTCCTCTCTGCACAGGAAATCAGAGGGCACCCCTACAGGGCTGCAGGAAATGAACGGGGGAGTCAGTTGTTATGCCGCCAGCCGTCTTTCTCACTGTTGTGTAATTAAGTCTAATCCCGAGACCTTGTTGTTGTGTGGGTGTTGCAAATTACTTTCTCTGCCAGCATTCAAAGCCACTTTGAGTTGTTTTTGTTTCTGGTTTTTGCCTCACGCTGAGCGTCTGAGCTTTTTTAAGTCTGCTGTCATGTTAGTCATCTGTTTGTCTCACAGCGCTCTCCTCTCCGAAACATATGGTCCACTGGCAGTCTCTCATGCCTCTTCTCTTTTCTGCAGAATAAAGTGGTGGACGTGGACAACCTGAAAGTCAAACTCCAGGTGAGGACGTGCACCTTTTCTCTCCGTCTGTGTAAGACACTGTTTGTATTGCAGGTCATCTTCTACGGCAGCTGCTAACCTTTGAATCAATCTGAACTCGTCTGGCAGGTTTTGTATAATCAAACAAAGAAATACACAAATACCTCTTGACCCAGATATCTTTTACACTTAATTCACTGTCATTGTTTGCATTGCCAGCTCTACCAAAGTGTCTGATGTCTTAGTGGCGAGGAGAGCTGCAGGTATATCAAGCTGTTAATCTAAAAAGCTGTTCTTTTAACACCGAGTGGGAGAGGACAAAATTAGATTTCTCTTCTTGCTCCAGTGAGTTCTTCGCTTTTTTTCCTGCACTGGCCTTGCACATAAAAAACAACAACTTGTGATTATTTCCAAAATAGACTCTGCCGGTGAGAGTCTGTACAAAGGCAGAGAGGAGGATATTAGAGAACTACAAGCTGGAGAAAAGTGTTCGGGTTCAGTTTTCAGGCCGTCTTTTTTAACAAGCCGACTTTAATCTGAAAAATAATGGATCATTCTGTCGCCTTGATATGATCCAAAAAACGACCTTTGCATGTGGAGAAAGTCATTCAGTCTAGGCACTAGCATTTTCAATCTGTGTCGGTTAATGAAGTTAATATACAAACCTGTACATGTTAAAGGTAATATTTAAAAGAGGACTTTACTGAGTCTACGGGGCGGCTGTGGCTCAGTGGTAGAGTCAGTCATCTCTCAACTGGAAGGTCGGGGTTCGATCCCCGGCTCCTGCAGCAACATGTCTGATGTGACCTTTAGCAAGACACTTAACCCCACAAAGTTAAAAAGGGTAATTTAGCTTTAGCCCCATCCGCTAGCTTCTCTCAGTGAGCTTAAACGAGCTCCTCTTTGCTTCGACTCTGTGGTTTTATTTGTAGTTTCTTTTTTTTAAAACATACAGCTTTATAAATACGCAGCATTTTGGTTTGCCATTGGTATGTGTCTGCTTTGGTGGAGGAGTTTCTGCTGTGAGCTGCTGTGTCATTTTGTGGTTTGTTTGTTATGCAGATCTGGGATACGGCCGGCCAGGAGAGATTCCGCAGCGTAACGCACGCCTACTACAGAGATGCCCAGGGTAACCTCTGCTGTACTTTTTATCTGTGTGTGTAGGTGTGGATGTGTTTGTTACATAAGATAATAAACTTTAACGAAGTGCTCGTCTGTTTGCTCTCACAGCGTTACTGCTGCTTTATGATATCACCAGCAAGCCGTCGTTTGACAACATCAGGGTAAGAGCGTCTCACATTACTCTCTCTTTCTTCTCTTTCTTCCTTTCCTGAAAACGCCTCACTGTGTCCATTTACATGCAAAGTACCACAAGGGCTTCCACATTTTCCACAGCTGTCTTTTGAAATGACATGATGTTATCGTTGGCTCTGCGACACAGTTCCCAGTTTGAGAATTTAAAAGCAATAAGAGAGTGACTCAGCTTCTCTGTGATTGATGGAGGACGGTTTTAATGCTCTCAGTGATGATATTCATTTAGTTTATACTCTAATCTCTCGTCCTCCTCCTCCTGCATTTGTCTGTGTGTTACACTCTCATAGGCCTGGCTCACGGAGATACACGAGTATGCCCAGAAGGATGTGGCCATCATGTTGCTCGGCAACAAGGTGAGCAAAGCTTCCTTTTTGTGTTACATAAAAAAGATCAGGAGGATAACTGCTCCCGTAGCAAAATTTCGAAACCCTCTTATCACACTCATGCAGACGTGCGGAAGCTTCAAAGACAGAAAATACTTCCGCTCTGCTGCAAACACTTGAAAGCAACCTGCTCATTTAGAGATGTAGACGTGAAACACGGTCTTAATTATGTTTTTGTGTGTTCATTAACTTCAGTTATCATTGTGCACACGTTTTCCCTTTGGTGAAAATAAAGTTAATCTGCACAGGAAGAGACCCAGCACAATGCAAATGTCTCACTCTGCGATGATCGTTATCGGATGTTTATGACTCTTAGGGTTCCTACAAAGATGGAAAAGTGCTGAAATTGAATTTTAGTAAACTCTAGGTCTGGATAAACGTGAAACAAAGAGAGAAGAGAGTATTTAGGAACATTTCCCAGTTGCCTGTTTTAGGTGCAAAAGATGTAAAAGTCAACATTTTTAAAGAAAATGCTGCATCAATTTTGTCATGCAGCCGTACATATCAGCACAAATAGCCAAATATGATTAAACATCTCGAAACATGCATGAGTGGTGCAGGGGCGTAGTCATCATAAGAGTATACAGACAACTTTAAAAGTGAAGAAAGTCATTCCTTTATGACCTCATTATCTTCATATAGCAGAGACGACGGAAAAGTGTGTAAATGTGAAGATTTAAAATGTCAAAAGAAAGAAAGAATCGTGGACTGTAGAAGAAACAAATCAAGCCCTTAGACACACCAACACTTGCTTCAAGCTTGATTTGATTGAACTAAATCTCCACAAAGCTGCCGGTGCTGTAAAGAAAAATCCTCGTCTCTCATTGCGACCAGCAGTCGTTGCTAATATCTCAATGAGCGCCCTCTGGTGGTGATGCGAGGACTCCACCTTCTCCAGGGTCACAGATGTCACTCAGCAGCAGCTCAGATGGTTTTCTCTCCTGCTGGAGGACAAGTCTCTGACAGGTCATCAGTCTGAAGGAGCTCCGGCTCTGCAGCTGGAGGCCTCGCTCTCAGAGAAGAAGGCGTTCAGCTGACACGATGGTGCAGATCTGTATCTGATGAAACTTCTGTGACCCTACAGCCCTGTATGATGACTTGTTTTCTCCTCCTGCTGTTCTCTTGCAGTCAGACATGGCTGCAGAGCGGGTGGTGAAGACGGAGGACGGAGAGAAGCTGGCAAAGGTAGAGTGACGGATATGACCACTCCTTGAATATGATAGATAATAAAACACACGCTCCACTTCTCTTCTAATGTGTTTCCATCGTAGGAATACGGAGTACCGTTTATGGAGACCAGCGCCAAGACAGGAGTAAATGTGGAGCTGGCTTTTCTCGCTATCGCAAAGTAAGTGTTAAAGCTGAGCGGATCGATACTTTATATTAACAATGACCAATCGCAGTTTAAAGGAGCAATATGTAACTCTGACACCTAGTGTTTAAAATGGGTACTGCAGTCCAAATTCTAATCATTGTAGAGAGCTGTCTCCCCCCCCCCCCCCCCCCCTCCTCTCTAGAGTGGATGCTCACGCAGGTTGCCATGTGGTGGACACTGAAGCTTCAGTGTTTATCCAGCTCTGCATCGGTCTGTAAACCTTTCTGCGTTCTAACCTCTCTCCATTTTTCAAAAGCATCTCCAATATTGATCCTAGTTTGAGCACGTTTCTGCTCGTGGAGCTTATTAGAAACATGCAGAGGCTTTTTAGGTCGGGTACAATCACTTCTATCTGAACCAGTTCTCTTGCCCGCTTCCATCGCTGCAACACCTGTTGGTTTGACCTGATAACTGACCTCTAACCCCTGACCCTGTGTCGTGGTGAATTTCCGCTGAAACAGGATAGAACCAAACACAAGATAGAAGGCAGGACATAACATATGGATTAATTTGATTTGAAGGACGAGTCATCGGACATCTGAACCGTTTTACAGGAGAAAAAACAGTTATTAGGATGTAATAATACTCAGATAATTCTTTATTGAAAGATATTTGGCAGATAAATGAACATTAACACAGGAGGTCTTTTTTATTTCATGGAGACTTTAAAGTGCTGCTCAGAGGTCCGGGGGGTCCTACACATATGAGGCTGCAGCTCTCTTTGGTTTATTGGATTGGCTGAATTAGGAAAATGGAGTGGCATTTAGGGTGGCCAATCAGAATTCAGAGGTGGCCTTCGCCCCTCCCCAGAGACGCTCCTGGCTCCCGCACTAATTAACACAGAGGACACATAAAGGGTTTGTTTTTCATCTGTTTCATGCAAACAGCTCTGAGTCTCGCTCCGATTCCTGCAGCTCCAACACTCTCGTGGTTTTTACTAATTTGTTGTTCGTTCGTGCTGACTCGTCGAGCATTCACGAGGCTCCCTGCGGATCTCAAACATTAATTTTTGTAATTTCTGATCTTACTGACTTCATGCTGTTCACACCTTTTCTCTCTTTGAAAGGAAGGGAACATGAAGACGGTTTTTCAGTCTCAAATTGACTTAGTGCAGCAGGTTCCCCGAGCTCTGAAAGGAAATAATGTGGATGATTTGCTGTCTCCATATGACGGATATTTTAAGTTGGAGTTAGATTAAATGATTCATGCTCGAGGCTTTTTGATTAAATCTCTGCTCAGAGGGATGTTTCTCTCCGCTCGCTCTTATTTCTCTTCCCATCTCATTTTCTTGATTCGCTCGCCCTGTCTGTGCTGCATCCTACACATCCACCCCCTCTCTTTCTAACTTCCTCTCTCTCCGTCTCCATCAGGGAGCTGAAGCACAGAGCCACACAGCAGCCCAACGAGCCCAAGTTCCAGATCCACGACTACATCGAGTCTCAGAAGCAGAAGTCAGGCTGCTGTGGCATGTAGCCGAGAAACAGAGACACGGAGAGAGAGAGAGAGCGAGAGAGAGAGGTAAAATGTCTGCTCTCATAACAAAAGCCAATCCAAGCACCATCGCCCCCGAGAAGCGGACGTCCTCGGCTTCTCTAAACTTTGAGATGAATCCGGATTGGTCGCCATCCCTTAACTGAAATGTGAATCAATCAATTTCTTTTATGTCACATGTACAAATGTTTGTGGTCTCTGTGGTGACAGTTGTTTCCAATTACAAGTCAGGAGTTACAATCAGAAATGCTATGTCCATCTGCAGGGACCAATCACAGAAAAGACGTCCATCATTTTAAATCTGCACCGCTGCAAACTCATACATGTGCATTAAACGAGTAACTACAACCTCAAATTCTTCCTGAACCCTTCATCCGATCATATTTAGAAAATTCAAGAGGTGTGAGGGTCACAGAGGAGGAGGTCTGAGCTACGATCTGTACAGAACTGGAACATTTCCAGCCTGGAGGAGCTTCTGTAAGATCTTCTGTAACTCTGCTAGAACAAACAAAAAAACAGAGTGTCCGAGCTTCTGCAGCCAATAGAAGTACAAATAGTTTGGATTAGGAATAAGGGGAAAGGTGAGCTTTTTTTAAAGGTGTGGTTGTATGAGGTGGTTTGTTATTGTCAGAGTATTCCTGCAGTACATGACAGATAGAACATCCGATAGAAGCCGGTCACTGAACGGACACAGAAGCTGACATGTGAAACCAAGCAACCTCCGGTCTTGAAAAATGAAGCCAATGTGGAAGTGCAAAATCCTGCAGTTCGTCGATTGTCCACTAGAGGCTGGCTCCAGGAACACAGGAAGTCACACACATGACTGGCAAAAAAGCAGTTTTTACAGCATAAATTAAAATGTTCACAGTTTGGTACAAAAAACCAAATAGGTCTGATTAGTTATTGTCATCGTGGGCACACACTGTACGGGGGGTGAATTTTTTAAAAACGCCTCCAATTTGAATTTTTAAACGATACGTGTTATCCATAGTTAAGTGCAAAGCTGACATGATTGACAGGTGGGAACGATGTAACGGTTTGTCAAGATGCTTAAAACCCGCCTCAGCTCTCAGCCTGTCGTTAGGCTGACTGAAAGTTAGGCTGAGACAGCATTTCCAGCATGGCGGCGGCTGCTGATGAGCATGCAGAGCCCCCCTGCAGGAACAGATGGGCGACGTCACTCAGGCTTCATCCATTAATATTTACAGTCTATGTATGGAACATATTCAAATCATTTTTGTATTTCCCCTTGCTGTTGGACAGCCCTTTACTTTAAGACGACTTTGAGCACTGGAGGTTTCTTCTTGCTCACTGCAGGAGACGGCCTCTAGTGGACACTTTAGGAACTGCACTTATGCGTGAGCTTTATTTTGCAACTCCTGAGCTTGCTGCTTGCACATGATGCACTTTGTGTTACACTTAAGATCAGCTGTTTTGCTCACAGAGTGCGGTAGCGAGCTCGAGCAGAAATCAAACTTTGGTGCAAAAACTGTGACCATCTCGAGGTAGAATAAAAAGCAGAGAGGTGGTAAACACGAATACTCCTACTGTCGAGGAACCCAAAGAAAACATATACAATATGTTTTAAAATATGTCAAACAGGTGTAATGAAGAGCTTTATAGTTGTGCCAGCATTTGCAAAAAGCTTTTAGTATAATATGCTGAGACGGCGTGCGATGTGATCAGACGATATGTCGATTGTGCGTTAGTGTGATGCTACGTCAACATTTAGACGCTCGTTCTGAAGAGGTTTGACTTCACGGAACAGGAGCTGTGCTGACATCAATCTTCTGTAGGTTTAAACAGATATACTCAAATATCTGAGTTATCTCTTTAACCGGCTCCACTGAAGTCACCGTGTTCAAAGTTAGCTTAGCTGCTTTAGCTTTGTTTGGCTCGGTGAGAACATCGAAGGTAAAGATTGTGTCCATCCTCAGAAGTGTCGTCTTTCACATCCCCGAGGAGTTTGCACTCGTTATAAATAAAGTTATCTTCTAAAAACCATAAAAAGGTCTGTTGATGTGGATATAGCATTTCTACACGCAGCTCTTCGTTTGTCCTCGTCTCTGTTTTTCAGGCTGTGAACTGAATCGTTTCGGCCTTACAGTCTTCATCACGTTTCTTTTTTTTTATTATCCGTGTGTTTGAGAAGTGAAGACTTCGGTCTCACGGTCAGATTGTAGCTCAATCATCCGTCTGTTCATATCTGTACTGCTGTTAGAGTAAAGCCCATGTTTTAGGGCGCCACCCGCTCTGTGCGTGTGTGTGTGTGTACGTTCAGGGCCGAGAAAAACTTACATTACAACACAAGTACGTGCTCATTATCTTTAATACGTCATCTTTGGTTGGAGGTTTCCCAGCATGCAGTTTTCTTATCACACTCACACACGCTGTTGTCTCTTTTTTGGATAGACGTTGTTGTGTAGACCCGTGGTTCTCAACTGGTGAGCCTCAGGAACCTCCTTCATGAAACATCCCGACCCAAATCGCTGACATTTTTAAAGAAATCAGATTTATTTAATGAAGAGTTCAGACTTCAGCCGGAACAAAGCCCACTGACAACGTCTCAGCGACCGTCTTTGGGGTCCCGACCCGCCAGTTGAGAACCACCGGTGTAGACTGTATCGAAGCTGTATTAGTTCACGGCCCGCCTCGTGTTACGATGTTCATCATGAATGTTTGTCCCTCCTCTGAGGCGTCCGGTGATCACAAAGTGCCATGAAAAAGTGCTTTGTTATCATATTATAAATATAAAAGATCTATTTTGTAATGTTTGTGCTGTTGTTTTATTGACGTCTCGTCTGTGTGTCCTCTGTGTGTGTGTTTGTGTGAGTCACTGTACAGTGACAGGGTGTGATGAGGTTAATGAGCCACTGTGTGGCAGCAGCGACTCTGTTGATTCTCCAGTTTGATGCAGTAAAGAAAGCAAAGAGTGACGATCACACAGATGAGGGTTCGGTCTGTAGAGTGTGAAAGGATGTGATTTATAAAGGAACTAAATGTACATACTGAATAAAAAACAAACTGTTTAATAAGACAGAGTTGAAGAATAAAGTGAAAAGATTATCAAAGTGTTTAAAAAGTGGTGTAAAAAATTCCTTCAGGCATTAAATGTGTTTATAAAGTTAAAGCTGTGCGTAAAGTGTGGTTCATGACGATGTGCACAAACATGAAATGACTTCGTTGTTAACTTACCTGCACACAAAAGTGATCTTATTACGTTTCTGTTAAAGCTGCACTCTGGAGGTTTGGTAGAGGAATGTGAAAGTTGGAGAAGTGGAAGGAGGTCGGCCAACACAAAAAGTTTTATTTCATCACAACGTTTCGACCAGAGGTCTTCTTCAGGTGATCATTTTTGGAACAAAGGAGGAGGAGGAGGGGCCAAACGCATATATGCTCTATGATGGCAGCTGAGGTCAAACATTTAAAATGTCCCGAGGTGAAACATATCTATAGTGATCATCTTTAGCGTCAGGAAAAACACAAGGTAAACATATAAAGACAAAATATATTGTCATACACTTATTTACCATCCTAATACAAAACACATTGTATAAAAAACATTAAAGACAAATCCAAAGCATACAACATTAAAGGCAGGGTTGGTCATTTCCTCCAGATCCACTTTTTAAGATGTTGGTTGAAATTGTCTTTAGGTCCTGACAGAAATTAATAACTCATGTTCTCTGAAAAAGGAACAAAGAAAATCCTTCATCTGTAGCAGTTGTAAGTCTGTAAAAACTTTGACCGATGTCTGCCACGAGGTACCAATCTGATGAACCAATCACGCCTCCCTGTCTCCCTGCTCATTCTCTACCTCTTGTGTGCACGAGCCCACACTCAAAGCAGGTCACCGATGACGGAGTTTATACTGTGAGTTTACTTACCGCTTTCTCGCTCCATGCCCTATTGTTTACGGTGAGAAGGCAGACTCAGAGGGCAGAACAAACACCTAGCTGTGGGAGTGTCACCCACCTGGGGGAGGGGTTACTGCCCTTTGTGATGTCATGAAGGGAAAATCTCCAAACGGCCTGTTTGAGCACACATTTTCTGAAAAGTGGAGCAGGCAAAAGACGGAGAGGATGGACTTTTCTCATCATTGGGGGGTTTGTAGACAGACTAGAGACACATATTAGAGTTAGAGAAACATGGGGAAGTGGATTTTACAGAATACTGTATGTGACCTTTAATCTCCTTCTTTTTTTTTTTCGTGATAATGAGCAAATTTCGATTATTGTTTCCAGAGATTTCGACTTATCCATCCTGTTTTCTCAGACATCAACGCCCATTTTCCAGCGATAACAAGTTCATTTCAGCCAGATCTTCAGAAATCTACACAGGGTAACAAACATTTTCATCCCTAACGAGATAAATAAGTCGAGATCCTGGAAAAAACAATGGAAATGTAGGCTACTTGTAATCGCCTGAAAATGGAGTAAAATAAAATGTATGGAAATATGTCAGCTTAAGCCTTCCGTACAAAGCAATGAAACAAAAAAGTAAAGACTTTAAAAACATAACAAATATCTGTCATCACAATTCCCTCCACAGCAAGCTTCAAACTTTATTCTCTTTAGAAAATGTATAAATGTAACCCTGGATCGTTTGAAAAGTAAACGAATAGTCTGAAATGAACATGAGGCTGTCAGATTTCCTGAGCAGCCTGTTTTTTTCCTGGACAGTCCCGGGTGGTGTTTCCTCGTCAGCCCTCCCTGCTCTACATGAGGCAGCCAGCTGGGCAGGTCCGTGAACGCACCTCCCTCTTCCTGAGAGGCTTTGCTACTTTTTGTTGCGCAGAGAAGCAGAGATAGTCCTGTTAAAGACCTCAGACCCGGGTCAGGACCTTGCAGTAGGCTACACAGGAGCGACCCACAGCAGGAGGATTCACCGTCCGGATCAGACTCTGACTCTCCTTGAAAGTGGACTACAGAGACCAGCAGCACCGTCTCCCACGATCTGATCTCTCCAGCAGGACGGGGGTTGGTGTGTGTTTTTTAAAGCTTTGTAGGGGTACCACTCACGCGCTCACACCCTCCTCTCCTCAGCAGCATCCTGTAGGTCTCGTGCTTAGTTTTACAGCAACAGGTCGAGGAGCAGCCGCAGTGTGAAGGCGAAAATGCCAAGTAAGAGCCAGTACCTGCGCCCCCGGCTCTGCACGCTAGAGAAGGGCGACAACGGCTACGGCTTCCACCTGCACGGGGAGAAAGGTAAGACCGGACAGTTCATCCGGTTGGTGGAGCCGGACAGCCCGGCGGAGATCGCTGGGCTCCGCGCGGGAGACCGGCTGGTGTTCGTGAACGCGGAGGATGTGGAGAACGAGAGCCACCAGCAGGTCGTGTCCCGGATCAGAGCCACCGTGGGCTGGCTGGAGCTCATCGTGGTGGACCCGGACACGGAGCAGCTGCTGAAGAAACACAACATGAAGTGTCTGAAGGAGTACGTTACCGAGGGAGTCCCGTTACCCCTCGATGAGGAGGAGGAGGAGGAGGAGGAGGGGGGAGAGGTGGAGGTGGTGGTGGTGGTGGAGGAGGAGGAGGAAGAGGCTGTGGAGGTGAACGGGACAGAGATAGAAGATGAGCAGCACGAGAAGAAGAACGATGTGGAGGAGGAAGAGGAGGAGGAGGAAGAGCTGGAGGGGACACCCAGAGAGGCTACACCGGTCCCGGAGAGTAACGGGGGACTTCACGAGCACGTGGAGAAAAAGCTGAGCATCGAGTCAGAGAAGGTGAGTCAAAGTTTCTGCTCCTCTTCTCTTCATATTTCTTATCTTAATATGAGACCTGCAGGATGCATCACTGAAGCAGTTTTCTAGAAAGAGTGAAACATGTGAAACATGCTGCACCCACACATGCAGCTGCGCGTGCAGGGCTGCAGAACATGTGGGCAGGATCAGCTGTGAGAGGACACAAACAACCTGCTGCAGCTCTCACATCAAGAATTCAGGGAGAGAGTAACTTTCTCCAGACTTTAAGCTCTCAGAGAAATGATTGTGTTGTTCCTGACAGTCTCTTCTGTCTGTTTGTGTGACCCTTCTGGTCCCCCAATTTAAACTGTTTCACAAACTCTTTCGTACCCACGATCACAAGTGGGTTGGGCCATAGTGTGTTCTTATATTTTCTCTTACTTAAGTTGTTTGTGTTAATGCAGATCTTGTGCAATATGGACGATTTATTATATTGTGCTTCTGTTTACACGTGGATTTTGTTTGTTGTTGTTTTTATTGATTGATTCTACTGCAGTGGCAGCAGAAAGTGGGCAGCGCTGTCCAAGACAAATTTCCCCAAGAAAACAATAAAAAGTATTGTATCGTACCGTACCATATACCGTATTGATCATATGGTATCTTATCGTATCGCTCTGTATCGCACCACATTGTATCGTATCAAAGGGTCTCGCCCTGTACCGTACCATAACGTAACGTATATTACCGTACCATACTTTGTCGTAGCGTATATTAGCGGACTGTATTGTATAATGTTGTATTGTAAACTATTTCTTCTGTTTTTACAGTGATGCAACAAGGTTGAATAGTTTCATAAGACAAATGCTTTGATGTGTGAAAGTATCGTATCGTACTATTTCGTATCGTACTGTATCATACCGTAACGTCACGTAACATCACGTCATGTAATGTCACGTAACGTAACCTATCGAACCATACCGTATCATATCGCTTGTTTCTTTTGAACCGCATCGTAACATATTCTATCTAGCGCTCCATATCTTACCATCTTGATTCGTATCGTATCATATGGTCTCATCTTGTGCCGTACAAAATCGTATCGTACCAAACTGTATTGTATCGAATCGTATACCGTTTCTTATCGTATCGTACTGCAACGTTATGTAGCCTAACCTAACCTACCGTAACGTAACGTAACGTAACGTAACGTAACGTAATGTAACATATCCTATCCTATAGGGATAAAACCAAATTACGTATTTTTGTAGGCCAATCCGGAACTAGCATCGCCTTGGGGTCTATTGAGAATTCGCCTATGGGATTTTGGATGGTCCAGAATAAGCAACAGATTCAAACAGTTTATTCAAACTGAGAGATGATGGTCGGCGTGAAGTCCACAGCGTGACAGACATCAGAAAGGCGCTGAAGAAAAAACAGTTTGACGCTCAACCATAACGAGAATATCTGACATAACAAACGCTCCACAACAGACAACAAGAAATAGCTGCTGGTTTCTCCACAAAGAGGTCACGCTAAATGAATTTTTTCAACCTTTGATCTCCGTCTGTAAAACATAACGAGAGCATTCTCGCTCTGCAGAGGCCACTTGTTGCTGGATAAGTGTGTGTAAGTGTGTGTGTGTGTGTGTGTGTGTGTGTGTGTGTGTGTGTGTGTGTGTGTGTGTGTGTGAGTGTGTGAGTGTGTGTGTGTGTGTGTGTGTGTGTGTGTGTGTGTGTGTGTGTGTGTGTGTGTGTGTGTGTGTGTGTGTGAGAGAGTCAGGATCAGGGTTCATTAAAAAGCTCTTGAGGAGGAGAGAGAGAAGGTCGGTCTGGAACATCTGTGTCCTCCTCTCTCTCTCTTTCTCTCTCTCTCTCTCTCTCTCTCTCTCTCTCTCTCTCTCTCTCTCTCTCTCTCTCTCTCTCTCTCTCTCTCTCTCTCTGTGCCTCCTGCATGTTTATCCCCGAGGCTGTTTGTGTCTGCGTCCAGCTCTGCTGCTCCTCAGAGACTGAAGGAGAGAACGAGAGAGAGAGAGCGACTCAGAGGGCAGACAAGCAAAGAAAGAAGCAGACAAACAAACAAAAAAAGACCAGGATGTGCTCTTCTTCTTCTTCTTCTTCTTCTTCTTGGTTATCTCGCATAGGTGTCAATAACTGTGAGACTGAACTTCGTCAAAGTTGGCTGGTGGTTTGAACTTTTCACTCACTTCCCCGCCACATAAAATAACCCTCATTGACCTGGAGGTGGTGCACGGTGCTCGGTCTGTAAACCTTTCTACGTTCTAACCTCTCTCCATTTTTCAAAAGCATCTCCAATATTGATCCTAGTTTGAGCACGTTTCTGCTCGTGGAGCTTATTAGAAACATTCAGAGGCTTTTTAGGTCGGGTACAATCACTTCTATCTGAACCAGTTCTCTTGCCCGCTTCCATCGCTGCAACACCTGTTGGTTTGACCTGATAACTGCTCTCATATCTGGCAAACAGAGAGGCGTCCAAAACGGCCGTGTGGGGGAGCCTTAAAACCGCCTACCTTCTCTGGTCCAAACAAATCCAGACCATTCAGGACCAGAATCTAAAGTTAGAAGGAGGACATACTGGCTGCTGCATTGTTGTCAGAGAAGCCAGCACTTCAACATAGCATGTTTCCTTAATGTCTGATCATAGAGTAAGCTCACTTTATCATTTCACTCTCTACACATCTCACTGATTGGACCTTTAATGTTGAATGAAACCGCTGTAGGAAAAATATGTTTCTCATCTAGTCCTTCAACCAGCACTAAGAAGGTGAGACCTCTGTTGCATGTTTCATGTGATCCACTAGTGGAAGAAATGTGTCCCAAATATCTGCTGGGATAAAAGTTTAGGTTGGACCTTGTCCTCCACAAACAAACCTTAAGATTTGTTGTGAAATCGATATCCTACAAATCATTATTTGTAAAAAGACGAGAGAGGGCTTTGATTTGACCTGCTCTTTAGTGTAACATGAAATGCAGCCGTACTTAGAAGCTACATTTCTGGCATTTCATTTATTTCTCACAAGGCTCTCACCTGTGCACAGCATTGGAGCTCTGCAGGGTGATGTTGTTTGTCATAGGAATATACAGTGATTGTTCCTGTGTTTACTCCTGATACTGTGTGCAGATGGGCCTAATGGAGGGCTGTGACTTTACGACTCACACTGTGGCACGCAACCCAGAGGGAAGGGACGTCCAAACAAACAATCCAACAAACTCGCTTTGATTTCATCCTCACAGCCTCCAACAGCTCGACATGTGGGGCAAAAAATCCAGCTCCAAACAGGCCGAGCAGAGATTTTATGTCCTTACAAAATCAGGATTTCTCAGGATGAGGAAGTTAGGGACATGAACCATGGCAGCGCGCGTGTGTGTGTGTAAGAGTGTAAATGAGACCCCAGGGACGCAGTTTAGAGTCTGCTGTGTGTCTCTGTTACACTCTGAGGCACCTCAGGCTGTGTTTTTGACACAGACTCTACTCCTTCTGGAATTTTCTTCTTACATCCTGTCCGGGATTCCTGTGCCCAAGCCCTGTGGCCCAGCCAATAACACACACACACACACACACACACACACACACACACACACACACACACACACACACACACACACACACACACACACACACACACACACACACACACACACACTCCTGTACAGCCTTGGGCGACACACACACACAGCGTTGGTTTAGCAGCCACACTGACGTCCTCCCGTCTGGCCTCATGTCTTTACAGAGACACAAAAGAGGGTTTGAGAGGGAGCGATGCCTTCTCCGGGAAAACGGAGAGACCTCTCTCAATGTTGCCATGGTTACGTTGATGTTGTGCGGTGCATGTGTCTGTGTTTCTGTAAGTGTGAGGATGGAGGTAGGCGAAAGTGAAGCAGGGAAAGGGAAGGTGTTAAAAAAAGAAAAAAGGATCTGAGCGGCGATGAGGGTTACAGCATGGAGAGAGAGAGAGAGAAATGAGCCGCTGTTGTAACTGGGAACTAAACACACAGACACACACACACACACACACACACACACACACACACACACACACACACACACACACACACACACACACACACACACACACACACACACACACACACACACACACGCACACAAACACACACACAAACACACACACAAACACACACACAAACACACAGGGCTGGTTCCAATGGTTGTCCTTTTCTTTCCTGGGCAGCACATTGTTCACCCCTTCGTCGTTGAGAGGATCAGCTGTGTGCGCTCTCTCTGTGAGCTCTCCACGTTCATCACATCTTTTTAAACGAGTCGATCCTTCAGTGACATAAATAAACTCACTCAGGTAAAAATGCTCAAACATCCCTGTCTCTTGTTACCTTACAGAAGAAATATATTCCAGCGACTTCCATGCAGTGTGGTAAACAATATTTAACCCTTTGGAGACTCATTTACTCTGAGCAGACTTTAGAGATTGTTGTTGACATCATCTTGTTCTTTTACGTCACTGGCTGCACGTTGATTGATGAAGTAGATACCTTGTGTTACATGCTGTATAAAACATGTTGAAACAGTGAAGGTCATCTTCTCAGCACCTTTAAGGTCATCCATAACCTCGCTGCTCTGTACCTCTCTGAACTCCTTTTTTAAAATATTTTTTATATTTTATATACTTTATTAATCCGAGGGGGAAATTCTGGTTCGCACTCTGTTATTTTAGAGACATGCTTCTCACACACACAGGCCTGAATCACACACATGCATAAATGAGACCTGTGGACATGCATTAATGGAGAGATGTCAGAGTGCGGTGGCAGCCCCCACGGGAGGCTAACCCTGAGCTGGTGGGGGTTCGGTGCCTTGCTCAAGGGCACCTAGGCAGTGCTCGAGAGGTGGTCTAGCTCTCCAGCTACCAGACCAACTTCCATATTTTGGTCCGCATCGGGACTTGAACCGGCGACCCTCCGATACCCAACCCAAGTCCGTACGGACTGAGCTACTGCCGCCCCCACACTGATCAGATGAAGTGGACTTTGGGGTCCAGCGGACTCGGATTCAGGCCCGGAACACTAATGTGAAACCCCCGTGAATAAAATGTATATTATGATAACCTGAGCAAAGAGACAAAGACACTTCAGTAGAAAGCTCATAATAATGTATCTGAGAAGAGTTGTCTTTACATGAATCATTACTGTTGTTTCAGCTCTGATTAAAAAACAAACAATCCTCTGAGATTTTGTGAATCAGTTTTTAAATGGAGCGATTATTTTGCACAGGAATGTTAAAACCCGTCACAGTGTTTGCGTCATCGCCGCTCTCACCTCACACTCGGTGATTCACACGAGGAGAGCGAGGGAGTGTGAGAAGTTTTTAGTCCTCCTGAACGACTGCTGGAAGATTACGTAAGACTGTTAAACGCTAATGACAGGAGAGGAAGAGCGCCGCCGCTCACGTGAGACTGACCGCAGCCAGATGAGATCTGTACAACAGCAAGAGTGTGACATCTGTGTGTGTGTGTGTGTGTGTGTGTGTGTGTGTGTGTGTGTGTGTGTGTGTGTGTGTGTGTGTGTGTGTGTGTGTGTGTGTGTGTGTGTGTGTGTGTGTGTGTGTGTGTGTGTGTGTGTGTGTGTGTGTGTGTGTGTGTGTGTGTGTGTGTGTGTGTGTGTGTGTGTGTGTGCGTGCGTGCGTGCGTGCGTGCGTGCGTGCGTGCGTGCGTGCGTGCGTGCGTGCGTGCGTGCGTGCGTGCGTGCGTGCGTGCGTGTGTGTGTATGTGTATGTGTCAGTGTGTGTATCACGGTGTGTATCAGTGTGTGTGTGTGTGTGTGCGTGTGTGTGTGTGTGTGTGTGTGTGTGTGTGTGTGTGTGTGTGTGTGTGTGTGTGTGTATCAGTGTGTGTGTGTGTGTGTGTCAGTGTGTGTATCAGTGTGTGTGTGATCTCTGTCGATGGAGGACTCTCTGAAACGAGACAGGACGGGGACTTCTCGCTGGGTGTCACTCCTCTCCTCTCTCCTCTCTAATCTGCACATTCATTGCTGATTAAAGATCTGGAAGTTTCCACCACACATGCTCGCTCTTTTCGTAGAGAGCGCGGTCTTAAAACTGTGCAGGGAGGACGGCGAGTTTTCCCTAAACAAATCATCTTGGAGCTGACGTGTGGGAGGATGTGTTCTATATTTGTTTACAGCGCTCTCTCTGCTCTGACAGTTCTCTCTCTTTGTGCGGCGTAGAGCTCGCTGTGTGTGTTATCAAATCTTTTTCTTACAGATGCAGAACATCACGGATCATAAGCAGGAACTTTCCAGATAACAGTTTCATTCTTTGTTTCTAAATAATGGCACATGAGGCTGACATCCCCTCCATGTGACAATCTAATGTCAGACTTGTTCAGCAGGAGATGTTTTCTTTAAGAGATTACCTTTACGGACTGTTTCTTTGACACAAACTGAAATGAATCTGACTCTTTACATGAACTCTGCTGATCCTCTTGTTATTTCGGGGCACATGTTGTGATAGTACTGTATCGTGTGTAACTCGGAGGTTCCCACCCATCACACACACACACACACACACACAACAGCTGCTCCAGAGAAAGCCTCGAACAACAGAGGAGATGTAATGGATGCCGGTGAAAGCTGAACACAAAGCACAAACTAAACAGAGAACGAGGCCTCTGCAGGTGGCGGCTTTAAAGATGTGTAGCTGGACTGGAACAGTATGAGATACCTTAATGGTTCTGCTGTTGTTCTGTGGTGCATACAGTCTGCAGAGTGTTTTCCTCTTTACTCAGCTGCTTATGATAAATCAATCAGTGTTTGCTGTCATGTAACGTTTGAATCAGTCAGTAGATTTGAGCAAACATAAGATTATTTGTTATACTTTGTGTGTTTTTAAATCATGATTTTTATATTATTCAAGAATCTGTTTTTACTCGGTCTTGTCTCGGGTCTCAGACTGGGCGGAATCTGGATTTTAAAATAAGATCGGTCAAGACCACCACTGGACTTCAGTTCATTCGTGGTTTGGTTCTTTTCCCCCATTTACGACTGCAACCTTCCCGGTTTTATGGTCTAATTAACACCATGTCCTGGTCTTGTCTCAGTCTCTGTCTGCCTTGGTCTTGGTCCTGGTCTTGTCTCGGTCTCTCTCTGCCTTGGTCTTGGTCCTGGTCTTGTCTCAGTCTCTGTCTGCCTTGGTCTTGGTCCTGGTCTTGTCTCGGTCTCTCTATGCCTTGGTCTTGGTCCTGGTCTTGTCTCAGTCTCCCTCTGCCTTGGTCTTGGTCCTGGTCTTGTCTCGGTCTCTCCCTGCCTTGGTCTTGGTCTTGTCTCTCCCTGCCTTGGTCCTGGTCTTGTCTCAGTCTCTCTCTGCCTTGGTCTTGGTCCTGGTCTTGTCTCGGTCTCTCTCTGCCTTGGTCTTGGTCCTGGTCTTGTCTCGGTCTCTCCCTGCCTTGGTCTTGGTCTTGGTCTTGTCTCTCCCTGCCTTGGTCCTGGTTCTGGACTTGTCTCGACCCACAGAGATCGGGAGAGAGACTTTCTGCACACCAACAAGTGCACTAACACGAATGTGACACCGCACAAAAAGAGACACAACAAAAGTAACACAACTGTGTGAGCAAACGTGTAGCGAGCGGCTGCGGTCTGTCACGATGAATCATGACGAATATCGGATCCAGACAAACACAGAGACACACTCCATTAGCCAAACACAACCTGAGTCTGTCACGATCACTCACAGTGTGTCACAATGACGACAAACACTGCTGGAGACATGGTTTACTCTGAGACATGATTCACCGCCTGCTGTCTGGATTCAAACACCGTCTGATGCACTTCACCTCGTCTTCATCGTGTTTTCATCGCAGGCCTTTAGACGCTTCTTCTGCTCAGATACACGGTGATGGAGCGATACTTTGTCCAAATGTTTAATCTGTACTTCTGCTGGGAATCTGAGGGGGTTAAAAGAGGATCAGGAGGACGAGGTGGGTGGGGGGAAATCTTCCTCTGACAACAATGACAGGAAACCAGAAGTACAAACGTCCCGGGGTCTGTGCGCAGAACAAGACTCCCACAGACAGCCGAAACACCCCCGACCATCCTGACTGGAATACTTGCTGAAGGTGTGGTTGTCTCTGCCTTTCAATGAAAAATCGAGAGCTGACGCTTATTCTCTTTATTCTCTGACAGACTCTGAATAACAGTCAAACTTTAGTTGGATGTCTGCTGTTTGCAAAAAGCATTTTCAACCACTGTTACTGAGTGGTGAAGAATTTTAGACACATAGAGTGTCAGAACATGGCTGACCGTGAAAATGATTCTAACTGCTCAGCTTTTTTCACTGCACAGGAAACTGTTATTTCCTCCTGAAGAATTTCATAATTTTTTTCATTTTTTCATAATAACACTTCTATCTGAACCAGTTCTCTTGCCCGCTTCCATCGCTGCAACACCTGTTGGTTTGACCTGATAACTGCTCTCATATCTGGCAAACCGAGGGGCGTCCAAAACGGCCGTGTGGGGGTGCCTTAAAACCGCCTACCTTCTCTGGTCCAAACAAATCCAGACCATTCAGGACCAGAATCTAAAGTTAGAAGGAGGACATACTGGCTGCTGCATTGTTGTCAGAGAAGCCAGCACTTCAACATAGCATGTTTCCTTAATGTCTGATCATAGAGTAAGCTCACTTTATCATTTCAGATAAACGGTCTTCTTGTCACTATGATCAGACATCTCCTCTGCAGGAACAACAATCCTGACTCTCATGAACAGGCCGACACAAATAAATCAACGTTTGACAAACATTGAGCGAGCTAACGAGCCAGGTGTGGCGAGCACAGACACAGATAGCTGCTAATTGTTGCTAACATGTAAATAAATAATCTTCGACTTTGACTGAGTGTTGAAAAGTGTAGCTCAGACTTGTTGGGCGATCTGTGATTAATGTAAACATGTTTATTTCTGCTTTTTATAAAGGGGCTCTATGGGGACTGACTCACTTTTGGAGACAGCCTCAAGTGGACACTCGAGGAACTGCACTTATTTATGAATTTTTGCACTCCTTTGTTGGCTTCATTTCTCAGCCCTAGAGGTTTCTGGCCTTTTTATCAGCACACATGGAGGTGGATAGGATATGTGACATGACCTAAGATAACATTTGAGGGGAAACAAAAGGTCTTTAACTTTTAACCCTCAGGACCACAAGAGCCCAGATTAGCTCTTTAAGACCCGGCAAAGATATTAAATATCCTCTTTTAAATGTCAGACAGCGGGAAATGGCAACGGTTCAACCTTCATATCTTCAGGAAAGGGAGGAAACTGTTCTACTTCATCACAAGAGAATGTTTTTATCGATCAGGGAGAAAATAACTTCTCAAGATCGTCACTGAGAATCACGGATCTCTCGCTCTTTGGCATTTCTCTCAGTGACGCCAGTCCAAACAACAGAACCACTGTGGCCCAGGTCAGGGCTGGAACCTCAACCCTGCCTAGTGTGTGTGTGTGTGTGTGTGTGTGTGTGTGTGTGTGTGTGTGTGTGTGTGTGTGTGTGTGTGTGTGCGTGTGTGTGGGGGTATGTGTTGGGGTTGCTGGTGATTGGGTCTCATGGGATGCTGGACGGAGACTCCACAATGCCACATTCCATTTCCCTCTCCATTCTGCTGAAGGTTCACCACCCCAGGCCGGACAATGAGCAGGGAGGCCGCGCCCTGTCGGGGGGCGAGGAGGGGGAAATGACTCGCCGCTCACCCTGAAATAGACTCACCCCCCGCTGACCAACTCCCATCTCGTTGCACAAGGAGGAGACGCCAAACATGAGTAAAGTCAGGACCGAGAGGTACCACACTGAGAAAATGTAACGTGGTTAAATAAACGTTTGGTCTAATTGTTCTTTTCCAGACTTGATGCACGGCTCTGATTTACAAACATCTGTCGTTACAGTTTTTTACAACCGCTATCTCCCATTTATCCCATTCTCAAAACTCAGGGGACAGATGTGGACCATTCACACAATTTAGGGTAGTGTTGTAGTACTCGAGTCTCAAGACCACTTTTTGAAGGTCTCAGTCTTGTCTCGGAATCGAAAGCATCTACCTTATGTGCTCGTTAGCTGAGGTGAGGATTTAGTTTTAGTCTCACAAAGAGCTGAATGTTTCTATAAGTCCGACTCCACACATGAGAAGAATCTCTCCATGAACAGAATTGTAACAGATTCAGACACAGGGCACATTTTTAGTAAAGGCTGTGACATTTTCTCCTGATTGGTTATTTCCCCTCTTTAGTCATCGTTATTTTTCTTTATCTAACATGTAAACTAAGAGCTGAATACAACAAGTGTCAAGAAACAGAGCTACAGGAGGAGTTTGGGCTGAGTGGGCTTTTGTGGCTCACTCTTGTATTACATAATTGCACCATCTATTATTAGACACAACATTTTCCTCCGTTTGTTCCTGACTGAAAGTTCACACAGCATCGTTTCTGTACAGAGATACTCGTGTTTCATGTCTGCCTGTATGACACAGAAGTAGATTTAACGCTCATCATGTTGGCCCTTCTGCTCGGTCGTAACATCGAGAGTGATTCAGACATTATTACTTCTGTATTCTCTGTTTCCACTCCTCTCATTCTCTGCACTTTGCTGTGTGTTTGTGTTTGTGTATGTAGAAGAGGAACTACTACAAGAGAAACTGGTGTCAGAGGTTGTGTGGCTGAGGGGGGGCTCAGGTCTTCAGGGTGGAGGGGTGGAGGGTCAGGGACAGGAAGAGTGGCCGAGGAGATAAAACCTGTTGATTCTCTGGTTAGTGTTTGTCTGATTGTTGACTTCAGAGTGGACAGAACCAACGATGGACGCTGCAGAAGAGTCTTGAGGAAAGGCAGACCCTGCACCACCTCCACTTTCACAGATCTTAAAGAAACGCTGCTCTGTGATAATCTAGAGCTCTCTGTTTGGTGTTATCAGCGGCTGCTCCCTGCTGGGAGGACTGACATTACTTTTCTATTCCAGGCTTTCCTCCCAAAGACTCTTTTGTAACAGGAACCCTCAGCAGAACCTTTCTTTGCTGCCTTTTGTAGAGCCAGTTTGTCCCATCCTTTAATGGAAGTCGGGGTGGGGGGGGGGGGGGACAGTACGGGGCTTTGTTCCCCCCTCAGCCTGCCTTGCAGCTGGTTCAATGGTGCGGCTTGAAATCCAACACCCCCGTCCTGCCTGAGAGAGTGGTGCGCTCCGAACACTCAACAGGACAAAACTGGTTAAAAAGGAACCAAACTTCCATCAAACATTTATGAAGTGTGTCCTTGAGGCTGTTAATCTCTATCCGACCCGACACATGACAGTCACGCTGCCCACAGTCTGTCCGTCACACAGTAACCACGCTGCCCAGCCCAGTGTCACTGCAGTTTGTTCTTTATGCTGATCAAAGAGGCCCAACTCATGGGAGAGCTGCCCTCTTATAAGAGCCACATGGGGGGGCAAGGGGGGGTTTGTAAGCAGCAGGGTTGAAATGATGCTGTTTTAGATGACATCTGTACATGCACGCTTCAGCTGAGTTGATGATTTGCCTGATTCAGGAGTGAACTGACTGAAATCAGCTTTTTGGATCGAGAAACAGCGGAAACACGTCACTGAGGTGTTTGGTAACTGATTCAGAACTCTGCAGGAATCTACGGTGGCCCTGAAGTAAACGTTTTACAAAACACAACACCATTTGACAGAAAGGAAAAAGCACATTTACACAAAATAACACAGCATAACTAAACACTTCAGAAAACATTTTGACAACACATCTTGACATTTCAGACTACGGAAAAGGTCAGAATATTTCTCCGTTCTTGTTCTGTAGGAGGCTGTAGTTTGGGCCCTGCATGTCAGGGAGCCTATAAGCGTTTCACGACGGTCCTGCAAAGTGATTGGATGGCTACAAAAAAGCAGTGAGACAGTATTCTAGCCGTGAGGCAGTCTACGTGCTATAAAATGATGCCAATGTAATTGTTCAAAAACTGCAGTTCCTCAAGTGTTAGTACAGCTGAAAAGAGACAGGAAATGTTGGGAGGAGAAGGGACAACATGCAGCAAAGGGCCGATGTCGGATTCGACCCACGGCCTCTGAACATGGGGTGTGCAACAGAACAGCTAGGCTACAGGCGTTCCAAAAATGTCTGTTTTTACAGCAAAATAAAACATGTTTAGAGCACTTTGAAATCCGATTTTATTTCTTTCCAGATTCTGTTTTTTTCCATCTTAATTATTATGAATTCTGTGTTTTATGATGTAACGACATTTTGTCACTGAACGGAGGCTTCTCTCGTGACCTGGCAGCGCTCCTGCTTGTTTACAATACTCCGATTGTTTTTTATAATTCATCTGTTTTGATTTTTTGAAACCAACGAGTTATGCATAATTAGGGGCGGGACTGAGTTGACTGACAGGCGCGTTGTAGCCGTTTGGCAGGACGCTTAAGGCCCGCCTCAGCTCCACCTCTTTGTCTGTTACTAAAATGATCAACAGTTAGGTAGAGAGAGAATTTTCAATATGGCGACGGCCATCATTTAGGTTCAAAACGCCTCTTCAGCAACCAAAGGGTGATTTATGAAGTTTATTACTCTAACCCATCACTGCGTGTGAGCTGCTTTAGTGGTTTTTAATATTTTATTTGTTTTGTTGTTTGTTAACGCCAACCTTCAGGGCCACCGTAGAAATGACACAAGCCTGAAGAGTTATACATAGAAGCACAGATGATTAAAGACTCTACAGTATGTGTGCTTCATCTTAAGGCCTGTAGTTACACATCCGTCCTCTGGCTGAGCTCAGGGAAAATATGAGCTTATTGGCAGGCTGAGTGGCAGCTCTACAGCTGCTGGCATCTCTTTCTCACACTCTGTCACACTCATACACACACACGCACGCACGCACGCACGCACACACACACACACACACACACACACACACACCCACACACACACCCACACACACACACACACACACACACACACACACACACACACACACACTCCCTCTCTGACTGGCTCACAGCTCCAGAGCTCCTCTGTTGGAGGGAATCAGCAGGAGCGTCTGGCAGAGTTAAGTCTCCAGTGTCAGAATCCGAGGCAGGCAGCAGGCGATAAACATGACGGACACTTCACTGCTTTTTAAAAGTCCCTGAAGGGATTTTGAGGATGCAAATCAATCAATCCACCTTTTGAAAGCCTCACCTGCTGCGGCTACCTGGAAGGTAATCCAGGACCTGGAGCTCTCTGCTCTTTTTATGGGGTGATATGCATGTAAATACCGACATTAAAAAACTTCGGAGGGGGAGTTCAAAGGTCAAACACTTTGTTCCAGAACAGAAAAAAGTATTAAATAGGCTATTATTCAGGTATTTATGATCCCCTTTGGATTTATCGTACCGACTTTGGCGACCCTCAATGATTATTTTGATCTATAGTCCCATCATGAGGCTTTCAAGATCAAGATCGTCTGCTAATATAATTATATATATGATTTAGATATGGAGCTTATTCTGGACGAGAGGCCTTTCTTCGTTCATCAGAGGCCTGAAAGTTGAACCGTGTTATCTTATCTCCAGGTTATCTCAACATCCTGAGGAAGACCAGAAACTTTTTGTGCTTCAGGGTTAGATCCGGCTGTGGGTGTGGGACCAGTAGCTCTTTAAAAACACAGAGAAAGACGTGAGCTGGAGAAGGAGATTCAGTGATGCTTTGAGGCGGCTGTGTGAGAAGTGTTTTGTAGAATATTAACACGGCCCGGGTTTTGTTTTGGAGTCATTGCTATTCAAAGCCATCACCTGGGGGGAGCAGCAAAAGGCCTCTGAAGTCTTAAAGCAGAGATTTAAAAAAACAACACTCAGACTGAACGTGACTGAGAGAGGCTTAACAGGAGGAGACATCAGACTAACATGACTGTCATATACGAGCTTTCATTCTGAGTGACAGGTGGGAGCTGCTAGCTGTCTGCTAGGTGTCCCCTCAGCTAATTCAGTCCCTGACCTTTAACCTCTGGGCCGTGTTTGTGCTGTTGTATCCTTTTGGAGATTTGTTCATGTAAATATCAGACTAATAATCTGTCTCTCTGTGAGCTTTATTGGACTAACAGACCGTCCAACACGTCTGAGCTCCACTTTTTACAACCAGTCACATCAGAACTTTATTTTATTTACATGTTAGTGACATTAGCAGCTACCTGAGTCAGTGCTCACCCCTGGTGGTTTGTTAGCTCGTTCAGTGTTTGTCTAAGAGTGATTCATTTGCTCAGGATTGTTGTTGCCTCGTCCTTTACACGCTGCGTCATGAAAGACACTTTTCCCATCGTGGTTTTGCTCACGTGTCTTTGAGCTCATGTTTGGGTGTGTTGTTGTATACTGATTTCTCTTTCATGTCAGGAAGTTGAGGCAACACGGAGGGAAGCAGATTGAGGGAAGATGTGTCAACAGTTCCTGTCACACACTTCCTGCTCAGAGGAAACTTTGTGTCATAGAAAGTGTAAGTTCATCCAGAAACACTGACTTACTGCTCAGGGAGGAACACCCAACGGTGACTTAGATAGATCGATCAGGCTTTTCTGACAGTATGAAGGAAGTGAACAAATTTAACCGACCTCACGCCTGTCTGAGATAAATATTAAGACAGTAGGAGCAGACAAAGCTGGTCAGTGTGTGTCTGTATAGCTGATTATATGTGAATAAGCTCAGAGATATCAGTTGTTAATCTGCCCAACATTTACAGCCTGGTAATGTCCTGCAGTTGTGCTTGTGATGGTGCTCATGTAACTGACAGCTGCGTCACTTCATGGAGAATTCATGTCAGAGTCGTTCATGCCAAGTTATCTGAGTGTGTGTTGCAGAATCAAGAGCACTCACACATCTGATGACTACTTGGTCCACAGTTTCCCTTCCAGCTTGTGTGTGTTCAGCAGATTCCACAGATTTCAGCCCCGCGAGGAGATTCTTCTGCCCTCCACTCCTCCGAGACACAAACCCTCCTCTGTTGTCACTGCCAGAGCCCGTCTCACCCTGTCTCACCCTCCCTCACCATCTGCAGGGGCACTTAAAATCAGCCAGAGCACCCGATGAGTGTCATTGAATCAGATGCCGAGCCTGCAGTGTCAGTAGACCTCGGTGTTGCATCTGCCTCTGGTTTCTAAATTGCAGTATAACTGACATTGCCTTCATAATAATGTGGCTTTACTCTGCGATCACATTGACCTCAGAACGCTCTGTTGATTATTTTCAGGCTTTCAGAAAAGGGAGGTCGGTTATACTAACAACTTAAACATCAGTTATTCTAACAGAAAGAAGGAAAAGACAGAAGTTGTGCTTTTACGTTTCTCACAGATTAAGAACTCTGGAAAAAATAACAGATTCTGTTTGAAGTGTCGTGAAACACGTGCAATCAAAGACCACCGTGTCTGTGAAATCAGCTGCCTTTATGATGAAAGTGTGGCTGCAGGACTCTTACCAGGAGCACATCGGATCTGCAGGATCGAAGTGCAAGAACAAAGTTACAAGCCCGCTTCTTCTCTGCAGGACAACAATCCTGACTCCCATCATGTAAAGGGCCATACAAATAAATCCATCTTTGACAAACAGAACAAGCTAACAGTCCAGGTTTGGTTCTCACAGACTCAGCTAGCTGCTATTCTTTACTAACACGTCAATAAAATAATGCGACTGGTTGTAAAAAGTGGAGCTCAGACGTGTTGGACGGTCTGTTAGTCCAATAAAGCTCACAGAGAGACAGATTATTAGTCTGATATTTACATGAACAAATCTCCAAAAGGCTCCAACAGCACAAACACGACCCAGAGGTTAAAGGTCAGGGACTTAATGAGCTGAGGGGACACCTAGCAGACAGCTAGCAGCTCCCACCTGTCACTCAAAGAGGCCACGCCCCCTAATTCTACCTCCCTTTAAGTCTTAATATAATGTAAACAGGTGAGTTGTATAAACATTCAGCCCGTACAGTTGAAGAGAGAAATGAGCTCTAGAGACCCAAACTGTTTTTATACCAGACTGTAAACATGTTTATTTTAACATGGGGCTCTATGAGGACTGACTCACTGCAGGAGACAGACTCTAGTGGACACTGGATGAACTGCAGTTTTGGTGTTTTTGTGCTATTGGCTCAAATGCTCATGCATCCTATCTGATCTTCCTGGAAAAGGACCAAAGGTGTCAAAAAAATGTCTTTAGGTGCTTTTCTGGGTGAAAAAAAATGTACTTGTTGAAAGAAAGGTGGATGAGAACAATCGTCTTACGTAATCCAGTGAAGTGACTCTTGAGAGAAGATGTTGAGTAAGACCTGCCTCAGTCACTTAAACGTGCTCAGTTTATTTATGTCCTCTAAAGTGTTTAATTTGCTTTGTTCAATCACCCTCCTGCTTGTGTTTTCTCAGAAAGTGACTCACTCTGATTTATTTATAGTTTGTTCATTGTCTTGCAGCGTTTGTTGTGTGGCGGGCGGGGGCTCAGAGCTGCTCTGATGTGGGGGGGTGGTGTCATGTCAGATTCGGTCACAATGACAAAGATTACTCTGACCAGCGCCTGTCTCTCCTGGATTTTCTCTGTCCTCACATTTTACCCTCTCTGATGACAGAGCCGTTAAAGCTAAATAAAGAAAGAGCTTCATCCATACAGCGGAAGGGAGGTTCAGAGCCTGAGCTCCAGTTTTTTCCTGGATGACAATACAGCTCTAACTCTTCCTGCCATCTTAGAGTGAGAGAGAGGCAGTCAGAGGTCAACGCCCAGCTCCCATTGTCCTCGGCGGGGTCTGGAGCGGGCAGGGCTGCTGGCCACACCGGAACCGGTCCCTTCCTCACACCGACAAGGCCATGCACCTCCCTCCCTGAATTCTCCAAATAAATCCTCCCCAGCCTGCAGCGCTCCAATCACACGCCTTGGAGAGCCTCTTCCTTCCTGGCGAGCAGCTCAGAGTCACAAGCAGCTTCAGTTTACTCCTGATTGTCAAAATCACAGAACACAACACATCAGCATGCAGCAGACACCTGCATGTTCAACCTCGGCTTCATATTCATGGTTAACGACTCACAGGAGCTCTCTGTCATCTTTGTGCCTCTCGTTCTCTCTGAACGCTCGCCCATGGTGGAGGTATATTAAAAAGCTGATGTTTCTGTTTGATGCATGCAACATCAAGTGTATTAACATCCTCTGTTTCCTTTCCCAGGAGG
Organism: Tautogolabrus adspersus; assembly: GCA_020745685.1. Lineage (NCBI taxonomy): Eukaryota > Metazoa > Chordata > Actinopteri > Labriformes > Labridae > Tautogolabrus > Tautogolabrus adspersus. The sequence goes on from CM036553.1 coordinate 1,769,635, forward strand.
AGAGCCCCGAGCTGCGGCCTCGTCTCTGTGTGATCCAGCGAGGGTCCAACGGCTATGGCTTCAACCTGCACAGCGAGCGGGCGCGGCCGGGTCAGTACATCCGAGCTGTGGATGAAGACTCTCCAGCAGAGCGGGCCGGCCTGCTGCCCAAAGACAGGATAGTTCAGGTACGGCGGTCAGTCCAACAAAGAATAACTGTCAAAAAAAGGTTGTCAAAATTTTGTATTCTCTTTTTTCAAAGATTATTTTTGAGGGCTTTTTGCCTTTATTTGATAGGACAGTGGATAAAGTAGGAAACTGGAGAGAGAGAGAGAGAGAGAGAGTGGGGAATGACATGCGCGAAAGAAACCACAGGTGGGACTTGAACCTGGGCCACCTGCTTGGAAGTCTGTAGCCTCTGTACATGAGGCACAACCACTAGGCCATCTGCACCCCAAAAATGTATGACTCTTGAAAACTTGGAATGAATCAATCAAAATGTGCACAAATCTTTGGAAACGTTTTGGTACTTAAAGGTTGCCAATGTTTTTGTGCAATTTAGACATCGTGCAGAAGTTTGCCTGCAACTTTTGATAATTGAAAACAAGTATTTACCCGATCCTACGTGCCTAGAACTTCTATTTTTGTTGCCGTGGCATCAAACAGGCATCGATATCGAATGACTTCTACATGTTTGGTATAGAATTTAAAAACACTGGGATGGTCACAACCCTACTCTCAGCTCCAGAAACTTCTTGAACAGGTCGGTCCAGCTTTGGTCTTATGTAAGAAGCACTTTCAGGAAGAGTCCAAGGCGGTTTACTTTCTGACTTTCTTTTCTTCTGTCGCTGTCTTTAATGGTTACTGAGTAATCTTTATGAAAAGGTGGGAAGTAACAAAGTACAAATACTTTAGTGATTGTGGGTATCTTCACTTTACCAGATTATTATTAACTTTTCACCCTTCTCTCCGACATTTTACCAAAACATCTGAGCTGTCCCTGCTTTCATTCTCAGACATGCTTATTACTTTGTCTTTAATGCATTTGAGGGAAGTATCTTTTATTTTATTTTTGCATCGGTGTGCATCGTCTACAGTACCCAAACATGGAGGTCGACGTCAGCCAGAGTTGCTCTTTTTGCGGTCAGATTTTGCTGCAGCATCATAAGTCACACTTTATACACCCAGCAGTGCCGTAATATTGGTGTCCCAGTGTGTGATACCGTCTCTGACGTTTACAGGGACCCCATTTCACCCCTGTTACGTCCCTGTTACTGCCTCTGACGCCAGCTCTGCAGTGGGACGACTTCGCCCCACTGTTATGCCTCTATGACGTTTACATTGATGGAGAGGCTTACAAGAGGTGTGATAGTCCCGTGTTGAACATGCAATGTAAAGAAGCTCTAAAAAGGACGATTCTTTGGTGTATAAGTGCAAACAACAGACGACAAGCGTAACAGGACCAGAAACTTTAAGGCAAAAGAGGGAAACTGTTTGGTGGAGAAGAGGCGTCTGACGGACGTGATACCGATGAGCGATGGGGAGGACTTGGAGCCACGTGGATGAAAGTGACGCAGCCAACATAGCTGACGTACGAAGAGCAGCAGATTCAGAGCGGAGAGACTGATTTACGTGTTGGAGAAAAGTGAAATTCATTATTTTCACTCTGTCGTTCTTTGATTTGAAGTCAGAATGATTTCAGTTTCTCCAAATCTGAGCTGAGCTTCAGTAAACTTATCACCCAGAGACAGGCGAGGACATTTAAGAGCTGCAGCTGCAATAGTTTTACTGGCTTATTCTCTATTTTAATTTTTTATGCTTACAATTGCACCACTGCCTCGTATTTTTCGTACTTTTTTACTATATTTCTATTTTTATTTTGTGTATACCTGGATGCTGCTACAATTTCGTGGTACACTGTGCAATGACAATAAAAGGATTCTGATTCTGATTCTGATTCTGATACTGCAGGACACGGCGTACTGCACTGCTTCTTCTTTTACCAGAGTCTTCATTTTATACACGTTTCTGTACTTCTACATGAGATGAGAACGTGCGTGTTCCTGCAACCTTTAAGGAGTGAATGTAGTCAGGCTCGGTTGTTATTTAAGACATCCCCGCTCTGATTTGAGCATGTGTATATCACGCATAATTAGCCAGAGACTTTCATTAGTTATCTTCCTCACACACACACTCTCTCCGTCTGTCAGACCTCAGACCAGTGTGTGTGTGTGTGTGAGGAGGCTGATACAGTGACAGTCACACCAGAGTCCACAGAGGATTTAGGACCTCACACAGCGACTGTTTGTTCACATCACATTCCTCTGAACGCTCAGTTAACGTTGGGAAAAGAGAGCTGACCACGAGCCTGACTTTCATGCCGTCTGAGAATATTTTAAGTCACATTAGGATTCTCCTGTGGTCGAGGAAATATTCTGATGATTTACAAACACTACACTGAAACAAGCCCTGTGTCAGAAATGTCCCTTACAATACACAGTTCATTCTTCAAGGCGTTCGACGACGGCATGCTTTCACACGAAAACTCAATTGTTGTTTATTTTTACCATAATAAGAAATTACTGCAGGCAGTCTCGAGTGGAAACATGGCAGACAGGATGTGCTATTTCTGTGTTACTCTAATCAGTAACTTCTTCTGAAGAGGACAAAGCAGCAGTGCACACACTTTCTACTCAGGTAGAAGTGTAAATACATGTGCTGTAAGGTGTTTCCTGCAGTATGAGTACACTTCAGGCTCTGATATGTCCTCACAGTCTCAGAGTAAGAAGTGTCCCTCTGAAGGATGTTTCTGCCCTCTGACTGTGTGCTAAGCTAACTGAAGCACAGCTCATATATCTCTTGTCCACACTCCAGTTTCCCTCAGCGTCTGTTTGTCTTCACACGTCTTCTACTCAGTTTTCTTCACGCTGTGGCTCAGTTGGTAGAGTCGGTCGTCTGCTCACCAGAAGGTCGGGGGTTCGATCCCCAGCTCCTGCAGCTACATGACAGATGTGTCCCTGGGCTAGACACTTAACCCCAAGTTGCTCCTGCTGCTTCGCCTGTGGTGTATGAATGTGTATGAATGGATTAGTTACCTCTGATGGACTGCAGCCTCTGCCATCCGTGTGTGAATGTGTAGGTGTGACCTGCGGTGTAAAAGCGTCTTCAGTAGTTAGACAACTAAGCGCTTCACAAGCTCAAGTCCATTTACTGTTTCACCTGTCCTCTAAGATGGGACCTGATGGAAACACAGAGAAATCAATTTGAATATGTACTATTCTTCATCCTTTTAGGTTGACATCAGTCCTGATGTCTGGAAGGCGGCGTGCAATGATGCCAAATAAAGAAGTGGATAATTCCACTTAAATGTGTTGATGTGAGGAGCCTGTTTTGAAAATGTAAGGAGTATAAAGTATTTGAGGTAAAAGTTTAAAGTTGTCAGATAAATCAAAATAAAGCACAGATACCTAAAAACTCCACTTTACTACAGCAGAACTTTCTGTACTTTACAAGTTCCCAACTTGTTGAAATGTAAAGGAGGACTCACAGGAGAGAGAGAGAGAGAGAGCAGGGTTTGGCTCTGTCTGAGGGTCTGGTGAGGGGTTACAGTCCCCCTGAGGCCCCCAGACAGACCCACCACCCACTGAGGAGCGGGGCTCTGTGGGGGAGCGGACAGCCATTGTTACTGCTCTTACTGCCAGGCAGCTATTGTCTGGCTTCCTCTCAGGGACTGGCTAAGACGTGCAGGTCCACCCTATGACCTAAGCACACACATACGCACACACAGACACACACAGACGCACACATACCGACACACACACACACCCTTGGAGACATTTCTCACATGCTTTCCCATGGTGATTTTCTCCCACAACACTCAGCTGGTGCTGCAGGAGCCGCCTGACATGTGGAGTTTGTGAGCCGCAGAGTTCAGCTGTCACACATTAAAAACACAACAAGAGGATAAATCTGAGGGATTAACGACTGAATACATTTAAAAAACCATCATATGTCAGGGCCAGGAGAATGTACAGCTGATTGTGGTGATTGCTTTGTACGTAAGGGGCTGAAAGAATGTCTGAGTGTGTGTGTGTGTGTGCTTACGTGCATTTTTTTGTGTGGACACTGAGGATTTCCTGCCCTAGGAGCCTCGGGCAGACAAAGTGATAATATTGAGAGAAAAAAAACCCGACAGTGATTTCACTTCTGTGGGAACAAAGACAAAAATACAACCGAGCTTTGCCGACCAAATGCATCTTGAACCTTTAAATCATACGATTCTTAGTTATGCAGCACAAAGCCTGCAAAGGAAAGCCAGTTCACATATTCTCCTCCTCTTCAGTGTAAATAAGTCTCAGAGCTCCTCACAACATGTGTGTGAAGTGTCTTGTTCTAAATCCACTCTGATCCTGTATTTGATCATGCCTATAAACCCCTCTATTTCAGCCCTGCTCAGAACAGGCTGTTTCTGTGTCTGTAGCTTTAAATGCAAATGAGCTGTGTCTGACCACGCCCCTCTCTGGAAGTGAATGTGGCTTGGGCTCTCTCGCTCCACGCCCTATTGTACACGGGGAGAGTTGACTTTGAAATCAACATGACTTTGATCAGGCTTACATTCTTGTTTTATTCATAACGTTTAGACGCGTAGGACTGATTCGTCACAATTTATTTCAAGTTTAAAACTTTAGATGGTTTGATGGGGCGCCAGTGGCTGAGTGGTTAGGGTGCGCACCCCATGTACAGAGGCTGTAGTCCTCGAAGAGGGAGGCTTGGGGTTCAAATCCGACCCCCTCTCACTCTCTCTCTCTCCTGATTTCTGACTCTATCCACTGTCCTATCTCTACAATAAAGGCATAAAACACCTAAAAATAAATAAATAATTAGATGGTTTCTTTAGCGCCACCTACAGGACTAATAGCCCACAAATCCTTTTAGAGAACTTTGCATAAGACTGGACCTGTGTGGGTTTATGAATATTCACAGGAAGTCACAAGAGAAACAGAAACAGCCACTTCTTCAGTTAAAATCTAACATGATGTTCTCCCCTCAGGTGAACGGTGTGTCGGTGGAAGGAAAGACGCATTCAGAAGTCGTAGCAGCCATTAAAGTTGGCGGGAACGTGGTCCGTCTGCTGGTGGTGGACCCCAACACAGACGCCTTCTTCAAGAGATGCCGGGTGACCCCCGACTCAGACCACCTCACCGGTGAGAGCGCACAGACGAAACAAATACAGGCGGAACAAGTGACTTATTTTACTGCTGCTGCTGTCAGGGACGGAGAGAGGAGGGGCGGTAATGAGCTCATAATGTTTGAAGGTTCATTGTCAGCAGCAGTTATAGACATGATGTTGAGTAATGCCTCAGTGAAGCTCCTTCAGTGAGCGACTAGTGATGCCTCAGTGAGGCTCCTTCAGTGAGCGACTAGTGATGCCTCAGTGAAGCTCCTTCAGTGAGCGACTAGTGATGCCTCAGTGAAGCTCCTTCAGTGAGCGACTAGTTATGCCTCAGTGAAGCTCCTTCAGTGAGCGACTAGTGATGCCTCAGTGAAGCTCCTTCAGAGAGCGACTAGTGATGCCTCAGTGAGGCTCCTTCAGTGAGCGACTAGTGATGCCTCAGTGAAGCTCCTTCAGTGAGCGACTAGTGATGCCTCAGTGAGGCTCCTTCAGTGAGCGACTAGTGATGCCTCAGTGAAGCTCCTTCAGTGAGCGACTAGTGATGCCTCAGTGAGGCTCCTTCAGTGAGCGACTAGTGATGCCTCAGTGAGGCTCCTTCAGTGAGCGACTAGTGATGCCTCAGTGAGGCTCCTTCTGTGAGCGACTAGTGATGCCTCAGTGAAGCTCCTTCAGTGAGCGACTAGTGATGCCTCAGTGAAGCTCCTTCAGAGAGCGACTAGTGATGCCTCAGTGAGGCTCCTTCAGTGAGCGACTAGTGATGCCTCAGTGAAGCTCCTTCAGTGAGCGACTAGTGATGCCTCAGTGAAGCTCCTTCAGTGAGCGACTAGTGATGCCTCAGTGAGGCTCCTTCAGTGAGCGACTAGTGATGCCTCAGTGAGGCTCCTTCAGTGAGCGACTAGTGATGCCTCAGTGAGGCTCCTTCTGTGAGCGACTAGTGATGCCTCAGTGAAGCTCCTTCAGTGAGCGACTAGTGATGCCTCAGTGAGGCTCCTTCAGTGAGCGACTAGTGATGCCTCAGTGAGGCTCCTTCAGTGAGCGACTAGTGATGCCTCAGTGAAGCTCCTTCAGTGAGCGACTAGTGATGCCTCAGTGAAGCTCCTTCAGTGAGCGACTAGTGATGCCTCAGTGAAGCTCCTTCAGTGAGCGACTAGTGATGCCTCAGTGAAGCTCCTTCAGTGAGCGACTAGTGATGCCTCAGTGAGGCTCCTTCAGTGAGCGACTAGTGATGCCTCAGTGAGGCTCCTTCAGAGAGCTACTAGTGATGCCTCAGTGAAGCTCCTTCAGTGAGCGACTAGTGATGCCTCAGTGAGGCTCCTTCAGTGAGCGACTAGTGATGCCTCAGTGAGGCTCCTTCAGAGAGCTACTAGTGATGCCTCAGTGAAGCTCCTTCAGTGAGCGACTAGTGATGCCTCAGTGAGGCTCCTTCAGTGAGCGACTAGTGATGCCTCAGTGAAGCTCCTTCAGTGAGCGACTAGTGATGCCTCAGTGAAGCTCCTTCAGAGAGCGACTAGTGATGCCTCAGTGAGGCTCCTTCTGTGAGCGACTAGTGATGCCTCAGTGAGGCTCCTTCAGTGAGCGACTAGTGATGCCTCAGTGTTCCACTAAACGACTCAGGAGGTGCTTTGTTCGCTCCAGCAGCAGTCAGATATTTTAATGGACACTTTTAGTTGTGGTTTTGATTAATGGCTTAATGTCTTAAATGTTGTTGTTTTAATTTACTTGTTGTGTGTTGTGATTGTACTGTCGATATTGTTTGGCGTGTGCATGAATTGACCAGGTGGCGAATGAGTCTCTCTGCTGGGGATTAATAAAGTTTTCTCATCTAATCATAGAGATGATGTGTTGCTGACACAACATTTTTCCTCCTCTCTGTCCTTGGTTTTAAACAAATATTCAACATTAAACTAAGATGTGTCTCTACCTTTCATCTCTCTGAAAAGGTCAAACAGGGTCACTTCAGATTGAAGCATTTACAGATTCAGCTCATGAGCACTTTGACCTCGACACAAGGCCTGGTTTACCTGCCACCGCCTCTAGAGGGAGCCCTGGTACAGTGTGTCATCTTTAGGTCTCTGTGTTTAGTGCCCGACCACACACAGATTAAGATCTCAGGAAAGGTGCATGGTTGTCATAAGTGCATCATGAGACGACTTCTATAAAGACGGCCTCTGTTGACTTTTATCAGACGCACGGGGGGAAAGATTTCTCTTCTGTTGTTCACATTGGCTGTATCACACATGTTAATGTAATAATGGAGCATTATTGATAGTTAGACACAGTATGCAGATCTTTTACTCGAGTAAAAGTCCAAATACAACAACGTCGATCTGCACCATTACAACTCAAAGTCCCACATTCAACATCGTACTATAAGTTAAAGTTTGTAAGTTAACGTTTGCTCTGCGGGAAAATGTCTCGTGTGACTTTTAAACTAGTGTTAAGAACATCATTGGATGAATACTTACATCTAACTTTAAACAGCATCTCACTGCTGGTAAAAGCTGATATGTAAATGAACATAATTATAGTACCAGAATTATCACCAACGAGCGAGAGGAAGATGTTTTATGGTTTTATGGACTCTTCAGTGTTTCAGTCCGGATTAAAAGAAATTAAAAAAACATTCACAGGAGAGATTCCAACGAGATGTTTCCCAGGTAACGCTTCACTTGCTGCCCAGAGGACACCTGCCTGCACCGACTCTTAACTTCAATACACACACACACACACACACACACACACACACACACACACACACACACACACACACACACACTCACACTCACACTCACACTCACACTCACACTCACACACACACACACACACACACACACACACTTGCCAGCAGCTTTGTTTGGTTTCCAAGGCGCTCGGGACCAAGTGGCCTCTCAGCTAGGAGCTGGAGCTGTATTAGGACATGAAGAGGCTCTGCTCATCAGAGTGAGGGACACACACACACACACACACACACACACACACACACACACACACACACACACACACACACACACACAGCAACCACCTGAGGAAGAATTGTATCTCAGATTAACTCTGAAGGAGCAGCTGTTAACTCTTGTATTAATCATCGTTGGCTAAATAACTCTTTTCGTTGTGTGTGGAGAATCAGAGGATGGAAGGTAAGGTGTGTGTGTGTGTGTGTGTGTGTGTGTGTGTGTGTGTGTGTGTGTGTGTGTGACCTCTGGGATGATAGCGTGTGTTAAACTTAAATGCATGGAGGTGAATTGCTCCAGTAAAGAGGCTCTGTAGATGTGTGTGAGGACCATGAGGAGCTCCATCACGTAGAAGATGAAGCAGGTGTAAATAATAGATGGCCTGCTCATACCTGTGCTGTGTAATAGATAAGAGTTGGTGGGATGAAAGGTGATCTGCAGAAAGACTCTTGATCCCTCCGAGTAAAGCTCTGGGCTGAAAGACGCATCATGGACAGACATTAGTCCTGACAGACGGGGACAGACTTTTTGTTTTTTAGAAGTTTAGATTTAGTCAAATGTCTGATTCTTGTGTTGTTTTTCTGTCTGCAGGTCCACTGCCTGAGCCTGTCGTTAACGGAGGGATGGAGGAGAAGGTAAGAGACCGCCGTGAGCCAGCGTTTGCCTCCAGTAGACCTCGATGCAGTATTCAATACATTTGACTGTCAAATATTAAAGGGTAGGCCTCCTTAACTGGGTAATAGTGCTTTAAAACTTAAACAAATTCTCCTTAAAAAGTGTTCAGGCTGAGCTGCATGTGTGAACACAAACAGCTGAATGTTTCTCTCAGACTTTATCCGGAGTTTCTCCTCCAGCCTCCTCATATTTATTCTGCAGAGAGTCAGAGTGAGCTGATGTGAGAACACAGCAGGATATAATCTGGAGAATTCACCTCGAGCGAGTGGGAGGGGGTGGTGACGTTTATTCCCTGTGATCGCTGCACGACCATAGACTGTCTGTTAGCTTCTTTCAGGAGCAGGAGTGCATGTTTGAAAACATGGTTTCAGCGATATTTAAAAAGTAGACCGTTTTTGTTTTTTCAAACTGTGTGCTTGTGTTAGTGTTGAAGTACTCGAAATCGGCCCTGGTCTCAAGACCACTTTTTGAAGGTCTCGGTCTCGTCTCAGAATCTAAAGCATTTTTACTCGGTCTTGTCTCCGTCTCAGTCTAGTCGGACTCCGTATTTTAAATTAACACCAGTCAAGACCACCCCTGATAGGCTGTTTTTTAACGTCATTACTGTCAATCATTTACAGTTCAGGATGTAAAAGAAAGATTTGCTTTTCTTGTAACTATTAGGTTCGGTTCCTCCTCTAGGTGCTTAGCCCTGCCTGCTGATTTATACCTGCTTTGTAGGGTCTTAGACTCTGATGACTCAAAATGTAATCCTCATCCTAACAAGGCCAATTAAACATCATTCTTTAAGTTTGTAATTTAGCTAAAGTCAGATGTTTTCTGAAAAACGGACTCAGTTTTATATTTCTGATTTTAAAGTCTCTTCTAATTCTCTTTGACAGGATTACCTTAAAAAGTGTATTAAAAACCCTGCAGCAGCGAGCACAGTGTGCCCCGCGCTGAGGCCAGGAGATTAACTCAAACTAAGAAAATGGGTCACATGATCCCTCTGCTTCAAACACTGCACCTTCAAGGACTGATTTTTATCACCGATGACACTTAAATGAGTGCAGAGCTTTCGTTCCAACATGGAGATCTGCTGAAGGGCAGGGATTTAAACTCTAACGTGTGGAGAAGCTGTGTGACTTCTCCTCAGTGATAGAACGTCTCCTTCGTCAGAGAACAATGAAAATATCTAAACTCAGTGGTTTTTAAAACGTGTGTATCTCCTCATTTGTAGCGCAGACAGCACTGCAGGTCAGACTGTGTTTAAAGTGAGACGCAGCGTTGTCTCAGGCGTGGTTTGTAACTTCAGAGAGCACGGACTCTGATGAAGTGAGTGATTAATAAATCCAAGACGTGTACGGAGCGGATCTTCCTGTTATTGTCTGAATGTTCATTGTGTGGAGCTGTGTGGAGAGCCGCACCCAGCCGGCACTCCATTAACTTTGAGTTATAAGAAGTCGTCCAGGACGGCTGGTGTATACAAAGAACTAACATCAGGCTGAAGACAAAGTGAAGCAACAGAGTAGTGACATGTATAATGGGCGAGCAACTTTGAAATGAGAGCAAATTGTGATAGACTTATGCTTATAGGATATGCAACCGTTGAACAAAGCAGTACGACACTACGATATGAAATGACTGGGAAGCTTTAATTTGTGCTTCATGAGCGTACAGCGAGGAAAAACAAACACTCACGGTTAATGTGTTTGTTTTTAGCTCCTTTCACGTGACAGCTATCGACCCTACGTTTTCACAGAGGCTGTTTCTCGAGAGTCGATGACAGGAGGTGAAAATTCACATCTTGAAAACTACTAATAACTGTGTTTGAGGGATTTATGTGCCAAATTATTTCTTGGCTCTGAGCTGTTGCCAGGCAACAAGTGGATGCTCCAGGAAGTGACTGCTTCAAGCCAAGAAGTATTTCAGCACCAACGCCCCCGTGAAAACCGGCATTTGTTTGTTTTAAACTTTATTTGAACAGATAACAAAAAAAACAGCAAACAAAAATTGAATTAAACAACTTCCTTTCTGCAGATCACACCGAAGACTTATCAGAAGTTCATCTACTTCTCTGCAGAACACAAACTGTTTGTGTTTCTTACGTGTCCTTGGGTTGTCAGTGGCATCCCAGAATGCTTTTTGAGGGTCTCCCAGGATACCAGAGTGTCCAGACTTTTATGAATATTGTTAAGGAACGTATATTTTCAGATCCGAATGTGGACACCAGAACACAAATACAAAAATAAACTCCAGTGAACTACTGTACTGACCGTGGCTGCCTTCCTCTCGGGCGTTTGGCCAGATATGCAAATGAAGGCCTGACCCAAGCTTCCCGTTACTCAGGGACTGTATGTGCTGCAGAGAAGTTACATGTTCCGCTTATTGTTGCATAACAGCCGAGAGGGAGGGGGCGGGTCACATAGGTCAGGGAGAAGTCGTCTTTAAAGGGAGGTGGTCTGGAGAGAGTTAAAAATGCTTCAGTTTGAGTCGTTTGTAGCTTTAACTGGTTCATGTTCAGTGAGCTGGAGACACTTGAACGCATCGTCCTGCAGCCCTGCAAAACTCATTTCAGTGTTTTTGGTTATTCCATTAATGCCCCTTAATATACTTTAATAAAAGGCCGTAAATGTTCTAAATATCTCGCCTGCAGTGATTAATATACTCTAAGGCAGCGCAGTAGAAGTTTAGAAGATGTTGAGACAACCTGATGGGTTTCAGTTTTGTTAGTTTTGTTTTGTTTCCCCTGATCCAGAAAGCACATCCAACTCTCCAGGAAGTTCTTCCTTCATCAGATTTAAGTTAAATGTAAGATGTTAAAACTAAGAGTTCCTTATTAATTGGTTAATTGGATTTGTATCAAATTAATATAGTTTTATTTTCTTGAACTTTTATGATAGAGAGACATTAGTTACCATCTTCTAACTTGTACTCTATACAAAATGAATAACTTAAATCCAATGCTGACCCCTTGTGGTGAGGTCTGGTATTGTAAGATAATCACAAATGGTGAAATGTGCCTCCATGCAGATGTTCATGAATATCATACTGTAGTCTTCATAATGTTTTGAAGCGATGCTGATACGTGTTTGTGTCCTCAGGTGAACGGTCGAGGAGCCAAAGAGGCGGAGAGGGACTCTAAGCTGTCCGTCAGTCCGTCTCCATCCAACGCTTCGTCCAACGCCTCGTTCACGACCCCGCCCACAAACACCCCGCCGGAGGTACGTCACAGGAAATGTTCTTTCATGCAACAACCTTTGTACGTTGCATGTAGTTCAGCCATATTTAACCGGCGTGAAGAAAGTAATAACTGCAGACTCCAAACAGATGAGAGCTGCGAGCTATTGTTCAGTCACACATAAGTATGAAAAGATGGGCACCAGTAGCCTAGTGGGTAGTGTGCACGCCCCATGCACTGAGGCTATAATGCTCCAAGCGGACGGCCCGGGTTCGATTCCGACCTGTGGCTCCTTCCAGCATGTCATTCCCCCCCTCTCTCTGCCCCTCCAATAAACAAGTAAGACAGTGGATTTATTCAGATACTAAGTCAGACAGCAGGATGAGGTTAGCATTTATTTTCTCATTTTTTAATCTATTGTTAAGTAATTATCCATGCATGTTAAAATCATCACCTCAAACCCTTCAGAAAAGAAAAAGAGAAGTTGATGTAGGTTTTGTTTGTCTCCTTGTTTGTTTCAGGGTTTGATCGCAGACGCCATCCCGGCTCTGAACCTGTCGCTGCAGCAGGTCAAAGAGCTCGCCCACCAGAAACGCTCCAACAAGAGAGCTCCGCCCATGGACTGGACCAAGAAGAACGAACTCTTCAGCAACCTATAGGACGCCTCAGCTCACCACACACACACACACACACACACACACACACACACACACACACACACACACACACACAGACCTAGACACACACATTTTTTATAGTCGTGACACTAAAACAGCGTTTTCACTTTCAGAAAGAGTTGAAGCCATTCTGTAAAATAATTCGTCTTTATTTTACTCGTCATTTTATTTTAACTCAATATTTTACTGTTTATGTTCAATGTGCTACTAACAAGAGCAAGAGTAAGCCAATGACAGAGAAGTGGACCAGGTGTGTGTGTGTGTGTGTGTGTGTGTGTGTGTGTGTGTGTGTGTGTGTGTGTGTGTGTGTGTGTGTGTGTGTGTGTGTGTGTGGGGGTGTGTGTGGACCCTGACAGACCCTGCTGTGGAAACATGGAGGACTTTAATGAACCCTCTGCTCCCTCTCTTTTTACTAACATTTAAAACGTTATGATGTCTCTAAAACAACAACGAGACGAAGAACATAAACCAGCCTGACAATCAGCCCATCGTTTAGTCTTAATGTTGTTGTTTTTTAGGTTTTAAAACCTCGTGCGTGTAAGTTATATTCACGCTAAGGTCATGTTTTTCATCGACAGTAGATTTTTATTCATAGAAACAGGACTCAGTTCGAGCTATGCTTTCAATTCTTATTTTATCGCTGTTATCTTTGATCAAGAATTGTTGATTCAGTCATAATCACAATCAAAGCTTTGTTGTCCTGAGATAATGAAATAATGAACCTGTGATCTGAAGATGGAGGCAGTCAGAGGAAGAGCACGCTTGCCCTTCTCTGCACATCAGAGGTATTTTGTTTTTTTTCAAAGATTTTGTTTTGGGGCGTTTAGTGTAGAGACAGGTTAGTGGACAGAGTCAGAAATCAAGAAGAGAGTGGGGAATGAAATGCGGCAAAGGAGCCACGGGTCAGATTTGAACCTGGGCGGCCTGCTTGGAGGACCGTACATGGGGCGCGCGCACTAACCACTAGGCTACCGGCACCCCACATCAGAGTTATTTCTGTGATGTTTCAAACCACTTTTGTTCCCCAGAAGAACGTCTGTGCTTTCCTTAACAACATGATTTCTTGAACACATCACTGTTGGCTTTAAACTGGAAAGAACTGTGTATAAAATGGATTCTCCTATATTGTATATATCATATGTCGTGTATATTTTTACTGTTCTGACACAGATTCCTTCCTTTAATGAATCCTTCCCCTCCCACTATTTACCCTCACCTCGTTCCAACACATGATATCATCTCTTCTTAAATGTGAACTTCAGTCTATCAGACATAATTTATACCGTCCTCGTGTTTCCATGCTCTCTGTGAACGGTGAAAGTTGACGTTACGACCCTACAGAATATTTTTATTGCTCCTGTGAGATTTTTACACATTTCTATCGAAGTCTTAAAAACGTGTTAAAGATTTTTTTGAGGTTATGAAACTCTGCTTCTCTAGCCTTCGTGCATTCGTCAAAGAATAGTGACTTTTTTTTTTCAAGATGAATGAAGTATTTGAAAGTTTTTTTAGCTTGTGTAAGCAGTAAGAAGTAAGCAATTTCTATACTGTAATAAATCCTCTCAACAATATGAAGTGATGTCTTTTATTCAGTTTTATGAGAAGAAATTAAATCTCCGCCTCTGTGGTCACTGAGGGGTTAAATATCTTTAAACAAAGTTGTGTTGTATTTGTGCATTCATTTTATAATTATTTTTTATTTAACCAGGTTGGTCACATTGAGGGCTGCACGGTGGTGCAGTGGTGAGCTCTGTTGCCTCACAGCGAGGAGGTTCCTGGTTTGAATCCCCGTCTGACAGGAGCCTCTCTGTGTGGAGTTTGCATGTTCTCCCCGTGCATGCGTGGGTTCTCTCCGGGTACTCCGGCTTCCTCCCACAGTCCAAAGACATGCTCGTTAGGTTAATAGGTGACTCTAAATTTGACCATAGGTGTGAATGGTAGGGTGCATCCGAATTGCAAAGTGCCTACACAATCTGTCAGTAGGCAGTAGACAGTAGACAGTACCTACTATCCATGCTGTATACTGTTAGTACCTACTATTCAGTAGACAGCACAGTAGGCAGATATTTGTGCCTACTTCATTTGATTCATTCAGGATGGAAGTGACGTCATTTGTCGTCATTTGCGTTACCTGAACCGGCCGCCTCCATCCTCGTTTTTTTTTTTTTGTTTATCTTTATTGAAGGAGAGTAATGCACATATACAGTCAGTAAACAAAAACATCACAATTTAAATCAAGTAAAAAACAGATTAAATAATAAAATAACACACAGTACATACAGGAAAGAAAGTAATATACAGAATATAAAGTAAGATAAACCAATAAAGACGCAGATATAAATATGTAAATCATTCTTTAAACAGAGGGGGAAAGGTTTTATAATCATGCACACATTTGTTACATTTTCTGTTCTTAATTAAAAGTAGAGATTTTAGAAGAGGACTTTAACTCTAGATTAAGAATTGATTTAATTAATCCATGCTCGTTTATTTTGATTTGGAGGCGCAGGTGAAGTGACGTTTTATGGTTAATTTCGCACAGCATTGTGGGTGGTAAAATACAATTCATTTCCTGATAGCATGCATCCGATCCATACTTCATAAAACCAGGAAGTTAGTATCCATGCTGCAATGTTCAGTATACTGAAGTGGACACAAAAAATGCATACTGAATGACCACGAGAGTTCAGTCTACTGAAACTCCCTACTGAATAGTACGCACTGCATACTGAACTGTGGCTATTCGGAAAGGGCCGTAGTGTGTCTGGTTGTCTGTTTCTATATGTCAGGCCTGTGATTGGCTGGCGAACAGTCCAGGGTGTAACCCCGCCTCTCGCCCAATGACAGCTGGAATCGGCTCTGAACAGGAAGTTAGATAATGGATGGATTCAAGGGAGACCTGGCCGAGACAGTCAGCAGCAAAAACACAAAGTCACAGACAGAACGAGAGACAACGTACAATATGCAAAACACTCACATTTTAAACTTTAAAGAGAAACACTGATGAGTCTAATCTGGAGGTCGAGTTAACAGCATTGACATTACATTCATTTAAAATGTAACGTACAGAACTTGTAAAAATGTATAATGTATGGATATTTGTTTGTATCAATGTTTCAAGAAAAACCTTTAAATCTGCCAATTCCTTAAAAGTGTTTGAAGCCGAAGACCATTGAAGAAAAACACTTCGAATGAAAATAATTTGAGCTGCAGGTTTTGCCTTTTTAAAGATAAATGTGACAATGTTAACCTGTTTGTAATAAGGTTAATAAAGGTCGTTTAATTTGTCAGATAAGTGGAGAGAATCAGCATCCTACATGTCTATTATAGTGAGTTTTAGTGTTACAGTTTTTGCTGCCCAACCACTTAGAGCGAAGGAAAATAAGAAGTCAAGTCCTCCATTCTGATGATGATAAATCAGGATACGATATGATTCACTTTATGGTCACATTTGGAACAAAGTGCTGCAAACTTTACGCTTCCTCATTACAGTCAACAAATCATATCTCTAAGATAACAATCCACATGTGAACAGAGAAGTAGCCTACATATGGATGAGAAGCTGTAGGCCTTTGCATAAACATCCACAACAGAAAAACACAAATAAGAGAGAAGATAAAAAAGATAAATATAAAAGAACACCAACAATAAAATAATCTATGCTGCTCAGGAGGATTTCATTCAAGAAACTGTTGATTGAATCAAGCTAACCCCGTAGAGTTCTGGTCACCCATTTCACCATTACAGTAACTTTCTGTCAGCTTCTGTTCCTGTCACATTGTTCAGCTCCTCCTGGTCCTGTCTCCAGACTGTGTTGAGCATTTTATTTTCCTCAGGTCTCACAGAAGTGGATCATCATCATCATCATCATCATGATCGGAGAGTTTGAGCTCCTCTTCTGCCCTCCAACATGTCACTGTGTCTCCAGCAGCTGTCTCCGTCTAATGACCCCGACCTTTCTGCTCCTTGCAGCCCTGCCGTCATTTTCACAGCTCGCTGTCACACACATCCACGTGTTCACTCTGCACCTCACAGCATCATTAACATAACTGGGCCCTGTGACGCTGACGGACATCAGGGGGAAATGGGCTCCCAGAGTATGAAGATTACAGTACTACTTATTAATATTAGTTCTATAATAAATGGCTTTATAAGAATCTTAATTTATCTACAGCAGTGTTAGTAGAATCATATCTTTAAAGCTGCATGTTTAAATGATAATTAAACTGATTAGATTACATAAAAGATTCTTTAATATCTAATTTATCACCTTTGTAATGCAAATCATTTAAATTAATATTAAAATATGCATATAATGCCAACTATTACAGAATGATTGCATCTGGACTACTTTCTCATAAATGATTGTTAAATAAAAGTTCCCCATTATTCTGAATATAGCTGTTCTTGAGAGGGTAAAGGGGGCGGCAGTAGCTCAGTCTGTAGAGACTTGGGTAGGGAACCGGAGGGTCGCTGGCTCAGATCCTGGTGCAGACCAAGATACGGAAGTTGGTCTGGTAGCTGGAGAGGTGCCAGGGCACTTCCCGAGCACTGCAGAGGTGCCATTGAGCAAGGCACCAAACCCTCAACTGCTCTGGTGCGCTACCTGCTTAGCAGTTGTAGCTGCCCCACGCTGACGTCTCTGTGTGTGTGATTTGGGCCTGTGTGTGTGAGAAGCATTCTCAATAACAGAGTGTAAACTAGAATGTCCCTCAGGGATTAATAAAGTATTTCAAAATAAAAAAACAAACAAATACATTCAATATCACTGCATTAGCCAGTTAGCTTAGCTTAGCACAGTAAAAGGGGGGAATAACTCACTTTCAACGTACAGGTAAAACAAACAAGCAAACAAGTAATCATTTTGCTGTTTAAAGAAACTTGTTGTCGCTTTATTTAAAGCATAAAATGTGTGAGTGATAAGGAAGCTCGTCTAACATTTGACAAAAAGTGTTTCCCAAAATATGTGAACAACATGGCCAAAATTAATACTTTCATCTCAACATCAGGGTCCTTTGTTTTTTATTGATCGAGCTCCTATAAGATATGTACATATCATTTATTCTTCAAGAGGCATTGATGTAAGTTATACAAACGTATACAAAAATAATTGATATCATAATTTTACTATAATAAACTATAAAATATGTGAATAAATAAAAAAATACAATAAGAATAATAAAAAATATGAAAAAAGCTAAATACAAATAAATATAAAATACGAAATAAATGTATAAATAAAATAAATCGAATAATAATTATATAAATATATTGATATAACAAATGATTAAAAAAAGCTCAAGTGAGTGACCTTTAACCTTGACTGCTTGTTCTGCGATTTGATTGGTTGCTTCGACTCATTGGCCTTTACGTCATACGTCATACGTCAAAGATCTTGGCCGGCTTGCAGTCACTACGAGTGTCAACCAAAGTGTTTGAAATAGAAGAAAGTCGTGTGTTTTAGTGTGTTCAGGTTAGTTAGCTTATTGACGGCCGCTTTTCTTTTGTTAAATCGTTAAAGAAACAGGAAGAGAGGATTATTATGTCGGGGGAGAGGATTTTCTTTTTGTCGGTTGGAAGGATTACGGTGATGCTACATGCTAACATGGCGGTTGAGATCATGGTGCCAAACATGCAAGACAATGAAGACAATGAAGGAAAGGAGGACTGTCTGAAGGAGCTGCTTTATTCTGTAAGTCACCTTCCGTCATCTCAAAGTAATGTTCATCGTTACTGTTCTGAGGCTCGCGCCAACCAACGGGCTTGATAGCTGCTAGCTAGCTAGCATAGTAGCGGCAGTGCTGTTGCCATAGAAACAAGATCAATCCACTTTACCAGTGTTACAGATATGCCTTTAGTTTTTCATTGAAGGCATATCTGATGAGTATTTTTCTAAATAAAACTAAACAAAGAGACATTGTAAGTACACTTTGCTTTTTTTAAAAACTTTATTGTAAACATTGACATTGTTACAATGGTAAATTCTTGAGCTGGGTATTGTGACCAACCTGACAATTCAATTCGATTTCAATTCTTTGGGTCACGATTCGATATCGATTCAATATTTATACCCAGGTAACTCATGACAGTACCTTCTGATATCTGTTAAATAATGATGTGTGCATTGTTTGTAGAGGTTTAGAACAAACTGACTCACAAATGTATTTTATTGTTGCACTATTCTTTAATAAACAAAGAATAAAACATTAAAATATAGTGTGATCTAAATTGCACATTTGTGTCTGAGCTGACTTTGCAGCAAAATCGTAATAAACGTAACAGTGCTGTAATGGTATGTACAAAAACTATATGTAAAGTGCACAATTGTGCGTGACCTGAATTCACAGCACCCACCGTGCCCCCAGTGGAGAGGGGTGTCATTACAACGAAAAAAATCGATCTCAGGATTTCCCTAAATCGATATTGAATTGGGAAAATAATAATTGCAATGCATTGATGAATCGATATTTTTAACCAGCCCTAGTAAATTCACAATACAACCATAGCAGCAGGCCATCCCCACCAACGATCCAGAGAAACCTACGAGACACGAAAGCTCAGGAGCTCCCAGGAAAATATGTGGTTAGTAACTAAGATTTACAGATAGTGACATGCAATAATATGATGTGAACTGTTACCCCCTTCAGTTCAGAACAAATATCTGCACCTTTCACTTCTTACAAAACAGGTCGATTTATAGCATTATTACTTTGAAAGGATTATAAAAATCTATTATTTACCATACCTTACTTACCTTCGTCAGGTAATGTCAATGTGCGAGGGGTTTCTTTCTCAGGAGAGCCCAAGACTCTATGGGCAAAGCAACACAATATTACCGGTAAATAGAGGAGGAAATAACCACATAGACAAATGTGAACATAATTGTTGAAAACTAATTTGAGTTAATTACACTTTAATTGTGGTAGAAATGTAAGGATTATGATCACTTAAACAGCAGGTAGAAATGTCCCACAGTGGGACACTATCACATTCATAATATTAGAACACTACTTTAAACTTTTACCTTTAAATAACAAGTTGAATCAGTTCTTCTTTCTTCACCAGAGTCCTTTTTTTACTTGAATATCTGTATTTTTAATCAAGAAAAGAGGTCCGTACTTTTGATGTATCTTCACTCTGACCAGACACAAGTTATAACTTTACTTCACGTGCATTAGCAGGCAGCAAGCCGTGATAAAAAGATGATGATTGGGGATGGTCAACATGATAATTAGAATGATGAAGGGCAGGTGCGCTGCGCTGAGCTGGACCTTCAGAGCTTAGATGCAAACAAGGCTGGCTGCTTAGCAACCATGTCTGCCAAGGGATCCTTGTAAGGCCTGGATCTGGGGTGAGACAAGGGGTCGACACAACTCTACCTTCAAATACAACCCCACGCTAAAAATAGAGCAGGTGTGTGTGTGTGTGTGTGTGTTTGCGTGTGTGTAAAAGACAGGAGAAAAAAAGGAGATACAGATACATGGAATAAGTGACAGTATGTGTACGGAGAAAGATGGAGGACAAGAAGTGTTGAAAGTGATACGAGTCATAGTGAAGGTAAAGTCTGACGCATTAAGCGAGTGGTGCGAAAAGTCTGATGTAATCTGAGCTTCTTTCTGTCTGTCTTCTCTGAGAAAGCTTCATCCCCTTCTGACTTACTCTCCTCACGCACAATCTCTCTCTCTCTCTCTCACACACACACACACACACACACACACACACACACACACACACACACACACACACACACACACACACACACACACACACACACACACACACTCCATCTCCTTTTATAAAAATATCCAAGGACAATCCTCACTATTAATAGGAAGTGTTGTCAACTGGCTGTGGAGAAATGGGACCTCCTGTTCAGCTAACTATTTTCACAGTCCTTTGTAGCCGTGACCCTTTACACTGTCAATTACATTCATTTTCCAGACTAATAACAACCTGTTTCCATACAGTCACATACATTCCCCTCTTCTCTTAAATCCTTAGTTGTCTATTTCAAGATCCAACAGTGTAAAACAAGTTTTCTGACTTTTCTCAGCAACAAAAGATAAATAATTTCAGCATTCACCTATCGCCTTAAAAAGTCTGCCAAAGGCCATGGGCATTGTTTGGGTTTTTTATTTCCTGCTGAGTGCCCATCACAGACGCCCACAGAGAATTGTTCCAGGCAGCAGTGATGGACTCGGTGTTATATTATTTACTTGGCTCCTCTTTCAGCACCACGCTCTTTTGGTTCCAGCTCTTGAGCGGTAATCAAGCTCCACGCATACTGCGAGTGATTTATAAGCCCCAGGTCGCCATGCAGTACCCCTGCCCTCAGCTATTCCCCAGGCCGCTACATCCTGACTGCATGTACGCACACTGTGACACAAGAGGGATACAAGCTTCGGTGGTTGTTAATTCCTTTGGTGTACTCCTTGAGTCATTTGTTTATGATATTTTTTGAAACTCTCTGTCAGAGGCAGCTAAAATACACACCTTCCTCCAGTATTAGAAGTATGGATACGTGTGTAAACTAACAGGAAGAAGTCATTGTACTAATACAAAAGTACAGCCCCCTTAAAAACATGAAAAAAACAATATTCTGAAAATGATGAATGTAACCATGCTCTGATGTGTAAATGAGTTAGATGGGGAGTGTCTCTCTGCTCTGCATCTGCTGCTCATCGTCGACTGCGTTAGCTGCTTCCTTTTCATCCACGTGGCTCTGAGTTCTCCCCATTACACACAGACATGGCAAACAACATCTCTTTTCAACAGTCTTTTGGGATATGCACTGATGGATAAACCAAGGAATCCATTTTAAAAAACAAAAAAAACAATTGGTATTTACATCATTTATGCAGAAACAAGCCTGTTTTAAGCATCTGAGGAGTTTATAGCAAGGATATTATTTGTGTTTCAATGTAGGGAGTAAGGCTTAAGAAAACTCTTCCCACCCCATGTTGCTAATAGACACTTCTCGAACAGTGTTGATGTTCTCCTTATATAACGGTTGTGGCAGATTGCTGTTTTTGATTGGGTTATATGTCTGTCCGTCTGAAAAATTAGTTCTTTTGGTGACATAAGAGATGTGCTCTGTGAAAAACTGGTCCACAGTAACTTTGGGGACAATGAAGGTGGAGAGAGGCCGCCATGCGTGCTCACTACCACTTTTTACTGAATAGACTTGGACCTGTTGCAGGTCTCCTGAAGTGGTAGGGCATTTAGGAAACCCCACCCTCACAGATATAGGAAATTACTGAGCACCTCTTCTAAATGTCTGAACCCTCTCTGTAACGACCCTCTGTGAAGACAATGTGGTTTCACCTGTGTGTGTGTGTGTGTGATATTTGAATTTGTATTGAAAAATTATATATTGATGATTACTTAACATCTCTATGGGGACAATTAATGTTTCCACTTATTGGTGATTACTATAATAGTGTTTGCGTTCCAGTGTGTGTGTGTGTTTAGACCCCAGGAATAGGGCTTGAGTTTGGACAGCACTTAAAGCTTAGCACCATTCCAGCTAAACACCTGTCACAAACACACACATACAAAAAACTCTCACGCTGGATGCCCGCACACACACACACACCTGCCTGGTGCATACCACACACTGTCTGTCTGACTGTCTGTCTGTCTGTCTGTCTGTCTGTCTCAAACTCACACTTGAACACACTGTGACATGCTCAGAAATGTTGACACTTGTGTCTGCAAGGTCACATTTCTGTATCTCTCACATGGCTATGGCTGCTGCTGCTGCACTTGTTTATCTGATTATGGCTCACATCCACATTGACCCGCCTCAAACACACATCTATGCTGTGCTGGGGTTGTATGATCCATTTAAAGTCTTGTTGACAAATGTTGCTGATAAGTACTTGTAAATTTAACCTGAAGCCTGAGCATCTGTCTGTGTTTCTAGGTAGACTCTTAAATACAGGTTTCAGAAATGGCTCTAGCGCCTAAACTTGAGATCATTTATCAGCAAGTACGCCAGTCTAACAACAAACAGATACTTCAGTAACGATGAATACTTAATAAGATAATGATTGTATAAAAATTCATGGTGGAATGTCAGCGCACACTGTAAGACTGAATCGTTTCCGATGCACGACCAGCGCCCTCTACAACCTGAGAGCTCACACTGTATGAGTGATATCAGGATATAGCATTTACAATTGTCAATAGAAATATGTGTATTTCTGATTTCAGTTGTCTCACATGCACAGCTAAAATACACACACCAGCATAAATGCTCTCACTTTCTCTCCCACTTCCTCTCTCACACACACACACACACACACACACACACACACACACACACACACACACACACACACACACACAGCATCACTGATTAACACAAATTTACCAGCAGCTAATTCACAATAAATAAACCCTGTCAGTTGGAGGTCTGGAAATATTTCCTGCCAGCGTTTCTTTCTTGTTAGGAGGGGGAAGACAGATCAAACAGGCATGCCTGCTGTTGCCATGGTGATTTCGGACAACGTCTGTCAGTTATTGACACAATCAGTCAGGGAATCAGCCCGTAGCTTTACTCTCACTGTAAGAGTTTGTGCATTCGTACGACCAATACTTGAAACGTGACAGAAAATCATCCGACTGGTCAGGGGCAGCTGATCGGGCTGTGATTGTCTCTCGTGCCTCAGTGTACACTGCATGACAGACACAATTAGGCAGAAATTTATCCCAACTTCAAAACCACTCAAGCTGCTATAGCCAATAATAGCTTACCTTGTTTGTAGGCCCTTAGCTTGTTTTTATGTTAGTCTCAGAATCAGTATTTAACAGGGAAACAGTTATTGTTCAGAGATAATACCAGAGAGAGAGAAACACTTGTTATCACTGTGTTGTTTTGTCCCCAACAACCTCCAGCCCTTGCTCCACTCCTTCACAGTGGACTCCCTACATCTTGCTCAACACTCATCCATCATCCTGTCATCGCTGCTGTTTCTCCTGCCCTGTGCTCCCGGTCATCCCTGGCCTGCCCGCGCTCCGGCCCTTACATGGCAGGGCCATCCGGCAGGGGAGCCACAGGGTTAAATATACACTGACGCTCCGAGAATGACAAACTCCTGCAGCCAACCTGCCAGAGAGAGATGCATCGTCCAACACACACACACAATGGGCACATATGCTCATTGTGTCATTAGCATAAGTATTTTCTTCAACTGTTCTTTTACAATAGAGTTCTCTCTATGGGCTGTATTCAGGATTGTCAAAACTGCTCTTCAATCACTTTGATAGGAAAACATTTAGACATGTTAACACATACCGTGAAATAACAGAAACGCATTCATTTAAAACCAAAAATGAATACAGTAAAAGTCAAAATTAAAGAGAATATGCAGATTCCACACTTTGTGGACAGAAGATGCTCCAGATAAACAGAGTGAAACCTGCTGAAATTAGAGATAAACTTTAACGAATACTTCAAAGCATAGTTCTACATTTACTTAAATATTCCAAAGAGTGGTCTTTCTGGCAATTATTTAAATGAAGTGACAACTATCTGCAAGATTTCCTTTGAATGCACGACTTGCAAACCTTTAACTCAGCAGATTCACATTAAAACATCATTTCGGCTTCCAACCCTGAGCATGACGTCAAAGAAAAATGGTCGCCATGGGAATAATGTGAATGCTGAATCTAATCATTGATTAACATCCTCTACAAAAAGTGGCGTTTAAAATAACTGCAATCAAGGTTGTTTGCAGCTTCAATACCCCCCTGGTTTCCAGTAATCTGATCTAATTTAAATTTGGATATAATTCAAAATTACTGTAAATTTACGTTTGTTTGTTTGAAAGCTTCTTGAGGAAACAGAAGTCAAAGTGTGTGTGTGTGTGTGTGTGTGTGTGTGTGTGTGTGTGTGTGTGTGTGTGTGTGTGTGTGTGTGTGTGTGTGTGTGTGTGTGTGTGTGTGTGTGTGTGTGTGTGTGTGTGTGTGTGTGTGTGTGTGTGTGTGTGTGTGTGTGTGTGTGTGTGTGTGTGTGTGTGTGTGTGTGTGTGTGTGTGTGTGTGTGTGTGTGTGTGTGTGTGTGTGCGTGCGTGCGTGCGTGCGTGCGTGCGTGCGTGCGTGCGTGCGTGCGTGCGTGCGTGCGTGCGTGCGTGCGTGCGTGCGTGCGTGCGTGCGTGCGTGCGTGCGTGCGTGCGTGCGTGCGTGTGTGTGTTGGCTCTGTTATATTATAAAGCCTGAGCAGATCTTCTGAGCAGGAAGTGGCTCTTAATCAGTTTCTCGTTTTTCCTTGGACCAGAGAGAAAGGAAAGGGGGGGTCAGTCTCAGTCTGAAAGTGACATAACAGAGCAACACGAGAGCCTGGAGTGTGTCCTCACTTCATGTTCTCAGGGACGCACTCACTTAAGAGAGCGGCCCGCCTTGGTTAACTTCCAGAGACAGTTTTCAAGGCACGTGGCAGCAAAGTGACGAAGAGGGAGCAGCAGAGGACAGGAATCATAAGCCGCTGAGGAGAGTGGGAGATGTCAGGCAGGAGATGGTTAGGATGGATGGAGAAACAAGAGTTTATTCACACCTGTGACCTGAGATACAACAGTTCACTGTTATAAAAAACAACAGAACTCAGGTTCACATTTTCAATGACAAAAGTGAATGATATGAGCTCATTTCTCTTGTACAACTCATTTTTTGTTAGTAATCAGAGTTCTCAACTGTCCACACCTAATTAATCACTTATGAAATCCATCTGTTTTCAACATGCTGTTAATCCTGCTTTCAATGCACCGATTTGAAATCTCTAAATCTACTGAAATCTACTTTGCTAAGCTCAGTGAGTTTTAGCTGCAGATATAGTCATGTTCAAGCAATACTTTAAATCTTGCAGGAGAGAATTGTCTTGCATGGACTAATGTGAGAAAATCAATACAACTGTCTGATTGATAAATATGAATCTACAACAAGCCTTGCGCTTAGCTTAGCTTAGCTTAGCTTAGCTTAGCTTAGAAAAAGCAAAATGGCCTGGTGCACACTAGTGTGATGACTTCACATGCAGCATGTTCTTCTGTCACTTTAGTTACCTGGTTTTGTTTGTGTTTTTACGTTGCAGTGACTTAGCTGTTAATGTCTTGATTTATAGTTTTCTGCAAAATGATATTTTTTATTTGCACTCCTCATTGTATTACCTGCCTTGGGCTTTTGAAAGTTTTCTTTGAATTTGCATTGTTTCTGAAATTGAAGAACTTCTGAGCCAGCACGATCGCCTTTGTTAGCAGCAGTTAGCCTGTAGCAGACTAGTAAAGCTGAAAGGGTTGCTTGTGATGAATCGATCACTTTTATTTGTATGGTGCCAGTTCATAACAAATGTTATCTCAAGATTCTTGTCCAGACCGTACTCTTGATTATACAAAGACCCAACATGAATCCACCATGAGCCCAGCACTAAGCAACGTTTAGCACAGCGGCAAGGAAAATCTTTTCTCACAATATTAAACGATTCCGTTGCTGTCATTTAAAAACATCTTTTTACATGTTGAAGCAGGAGAATAATCTTGTTGCTGCAGTGCATTTTAACTCTGCACACTCATCTGCACCTTCATGTCACCTTCAAGCCTCAGCGTAGCATCTAGGGGGCTCCTCGCCTGCAGGGTGTCACATTCTCAAACCTCCCTGAAAGAACACCGAAAATTCTGCCATTGTGTCATGACTGCCTGCCCACATGCCCACTGCTCTATTTATACCAGAGGAGCACAACTGCTGCTATAGGTACAGTTACAGTGAGGCACTTCAAACCCCAGCTGCCCGGCCTCAGCTAATAATACAAAGCAGTATATATACACACACACACACGCAGACCCACCGCAGCTTTCCCTGCTGCTGCTCTTGGCCCTCAGCGTCCTTCCTCAAAGTACTTCCTGTATCAATCACAGTGATGAGCAGCCACAGACAGTCATGATGAGCCCCCCTCCCACACTGAGCTGCCTGCCAACGAGCCCTCACACACACTCTCTGACACACACACACACACACACACACACACACACACACACACACACACACACACACACACACACACACTCACACACACACACACACAGAGTCATTACATCACAGCTGAGTCTGTCCCCGTCTCCGCTCCAAATCGTTAAACACAAAATCATTTGAGAGGGACAGAGTCTGTGGGATAAAGCTGCAGGACGTCCGCTGTCGAAAGGCCACAACAGGTCGCCCATATTTTCAGCCTTGAAGCAGCTATACAGAATGTGTGAACAGAACACAGACGATGCCTGTTAGGTATTCAAGTTTTTAGATTTCACTGTTTATACGCACATCATTTGTTGACTTCATGAGGCTTCATTTAACAGATTATAATTTCCAAAAACAACAAGCTGCTCGAGTGATGATTAATACAAGTTTGATTAGTTATGTGTGTGCTCCGTTGATTCATTAACCAATAGCTGCAACAATGGATCAGTCCTATCACAAAGTAATCATTTCCAGTTGTTCTTTGGATGATGGACCAAAAGCTGCAAAATGTGACAAAGTTCTCCAAAATATGCAAATACATTCAAAGACTTCAACTTGAACTTGGAGAATGGTGACAAATGCCCGTCACAGTGCACATTTACAGAGTCAAACTTTCAGACAGGGTGGGTGGATTTTAATTGAAGTAGCAGTTTAACAACAGTGATAAGTAGAGCCCGACCGATTAAACCCCCAGCCGATAATATCGGTAGATATTAGCCAGTTTAGTGACTATCGGTATCGGCTAGTTTGATCACAGATATGTGCCGATATTACTCGATTTATTCACCAGATAAATAGCCTTTCATTTGAGCATCACTGTACTACACTAGCAGTTCTCTGTCACCAGCAGAACGTGATGCATAGATTAAAACAAGCATCATCCCTCTCCAGAGTGTCACACGGTGATGTGCGTACATGCACAGTTACTTTACAGCTGAGTGACCATCTTGTCTTCATTATTTATCATTTCCATGCGTGTATGATAACTGCATTTGAGGAATCAACACATTGAATGTGTAAACCTATATCTAACTCTAAAGATATAAGAAAGATATCGACCGATATATCGGTATCAGAATCTTTCTCTCCCTATCGCTATCGGCCCTTTAAATCTCATTTGGGTCGGGTCCGTAGAGCATTTTCATTTCTTGTAATAATTATTGCTTATGTTTTTATTTGAGTTTACACATCTCATTTAAGTTTGTATGAACTCACTTTTTATTAGTTTTAAAGGGCGGTGAAGGGTCGACAGCAGAGGACGTCCTGTTTCAGGATTACTGTGTCCTCTCCCTCTCGTGTGTGAGATATATCCCCGGACTGAAATACCCTTAAGTCAACAATCACAACAGGAAACATGACATGACAACCCTCCGTCAGCGAGAGCACCTTGAAAACGTTCAGGTTGAATAAGGTTAACCAAGATAAACCTATTATTTTAGTAATCAGGGAGAATGTCCAATAAAACAGCTGCATGAGTACATTTATTTTGTGCTCTAGGGAGGTAGAAGAATAAATAGAAAGGTACATAGAGTTTATTTAATATAGAAATTGTCATTTAGGTAGAGCAATCCTTGAATTAAAGACAATATCATTATTATTTCAAACTACTGAACTTTGCAAGATGAATAGCTTTGTGCATGAGTGTGTTTGTATTTAAGTGTGTGTGTGTGTGTGTGTGTGTGTATTTGTTTGTGTGTATTTGTTTGTGTGTGTGGTGCAGCAGCATTATCACTGCTGTGTTTTATTAGCAATAGAGCACAGTGCTTAGGATGAGCCTCTGTAACCTGATTCCAAAGAGAGATTGAGCTAAATGTCAGTGAACCACCTTGAGCTTTTAGCTGCTGCAGCCGGTCCACAAAAGCACCACAGGCTGCTCGGGAAGCTGAGCTACACACGGCAGGAAGACACGAGCTAGAGGCAAATGTTGGGGCAGATGGAGAAGAAAGAGGATGATGCTGTAGTGACAATAACTGATCTCCCTCCAGATGTATCTCTGCGTATCAGGGCTGTGTCAGACTTCACTAATCATATTACTCAGAGTGAAGTTTGTCTCCAAGGTGGCGCCGGTAGCGTGGTGTTTAGTGCGTGCACCCACCAAGCGGGCGGCAAAGGTTCGATCCATCCTGTGGCTTCTTTCCCGCAAGTCATTTCCCACTCTCTCTCTCTCTCTCTCTCTCTCTCTCTCTCTCTCTCTCTCTCTCTCTCTCTCTCTCTCTCTCTCTCTCTCTCTCTCTCTCTCTCCAATTTCTGACTCTATCAGCTGTACTATCTCTAAATAAAGGCATAAACCCCCCAAAATAAACCTTTAAAAACAAACCTCTTCAGCTTTATCTTATACCCAGGTTAAAGTTATTCCACCCACTGCAGGGTAATCTCTACAAACACATAGGCCAGTGAAAAGATTTTGGGTGAAAGAAGTCTTTACTTTTCTGTTTGTACTCCTGATAGTATCAGTAACTACTAGCGTTAAAGTGTGCTGTGGTCATACTTGGGGAAAAAGATCTGTGTTGAGAGCAAAATAGGCAGAGTAAAACCTGGGAACCCATTTTCTACCATATAACCTTTTTCTCTGTGTGGCCCCTCAGCGCTTCTAGTTGACACTCTTTCAACATCTCAGAAGGACGCTGTTGACGTCACTGGCGTTCTTTTCAAAATATATGATTTTCCCTAATATTTTTGTCTTCTACGGATCGCGTTGTGTACCCACATCCTCATAGCTCCGTATCTGATGGTAGCTGTGATAGCGAACCATCTTTATTATTAAACTGATCATCCAGACAAAGTAGGAGGACAAGCATCCTCCGTTTGTTGCTCATAGGGAAGGGAAAATAAAAATGTCAAATATAAAACATACAGTTAAAAGGCTACAGAGCAGTACTGGTCATACAGAGGCCGTTGTCATGAGACTGTTGTCATGGAGACAGTCATGTGCAGCACTTTCATTCTCAGCAGACAAGCACTTTATCAAAGTGGTCCCGAGCGCACATTCAGCGCTTTTCTGCCTGAAATCAACGGCAGGTGGACACAGGCTCTAAAGTCGGTGGTCACACTGAAACAACAGAGGGAGTCAACAGAGGGACATGATATCCTGGAGCACTCTGCAAAACCACTGCTGGCTACACTTTAGGCTTTGAGAAATATTCTGTTACTGTCAACTAAGTCCTCATCAGGTGTGAGCTGATGGGTTCAGACATTTTAAGCTATAGAATCTAAAAAGTATTCACTTGTATACAGCTTCACAGACCTTTGAAAAGATGCGTTCAGACCAAAATTAAAGGCCATTTTTTTGTGCAACGATATTTCATACAAAGTGATGCAAAAACATGAATATACAGCAGTCAACATTAATCTCACCCATGCTGTTGTTGTGTTGTAAAAACCAGAACAGAAATGTGTTGTAGCTGTGTCACAGTACTTAAGATTATGAGATGATGTCCTGAGATGAAATGGGAAATGACGGATTCAACCTTGACAAAAAGAAACACATTTTATTTTTAAAGTTGTTCCCTCGTCGTGTTGCAGACACACTGAACAAAGCAAGTTTATTTAGAAACATAAAACCTCAAAACTTTATGAAAAGGAGCAGAGAGAAGAATCTTCTTACATCATTTAACAGAGAACATATTTCAATAAAATCAAGATAAAATAGCTGCAGACCAACACAGCCGCTCAAGTCCCTTTAGAAGGTGGGAACGTAAACTCAGCTTTGTTGGCATAAATATTATATTCATGTAAAAATACAAATACCTCATTCAGTCTTTGACACCCTGGACACTTTGAAAGCGTCCCAGTTTTCACTTGTTGAGTGAATGAGTGCCATCATGCAGAGTATTTCTCTGTCATGCTCTCATCAGTGTCCCCCTATTGTCCTGACCATGCATTCTCTCTTTTGCACATCTTATTTCCAGCTTGCCAGGCAGCAATCCCCTCTGCAGTTGTTGCCCTCCCCCCCCCAGCCCCCCCTCCCATCCTATTCTTTACCACAGGGCCACCCCTGCCCACCTATTTGTGTCGACCTCAGCCAATGAGAGGTGAGTGCGCGGTGGGCAAGCACCAATGAGGCCACTTTTTCATGTGTATAAAACTTTTCAGGACAGTTTGCCGGGTTGCACTTTCTGTCAGTCCAGGGCTCCGAGAGGAGAGCACCAGCCCAGAGAGAGAGAGAGAGAGGGGGTCGAGTGAGAGCAAGTGTGAACGCAGGGGGGTTGCCAGTTTTTAATCCCGATCCCACACTTCAAGAAAGTGGTGGGTGCACACAGATACATTTGTTTTTGTTTTTTATAAGTTTCAGTATGAGGCGGCTCAGACTGATGTGAATGTTTGTGTTTCTGTCCTGAAGCCTCTCCGTTTCAGCCAAAATGGAGAACGCACACTCCAAAGAGTCGGACGATGTCCTGTCCTACTTTGACGTCACTGAAGAAATCGGCCTCTCACCTGAGCAGGTCAAGAAAAACCTGGACAAGTACGGCTTCAACGGTGAGGGAGAGAAAGATGGATGGATTGAGTGGATTGAGTGATTAGTGTGCATTCCGGTGTTGCACCGGCTTCTCAGCTGGTTAAAGTTGAAGTTTGAACTTCTTGAAAAGACAAATAACCTGCTGTTATTTTCAGTAAAAAGGTGTGTTAAGACAGTAAGCATAGCAAGATTACAGTATACAAAGAGTCTTTACAAAGGTGCAGAGCAACAGAAACCCAAATCACCCTCCTTTATGTGCCAGTTAAAAAGTCAACTTGAGGATGAAATTTGTGTGTAGCATGTTGAAAATACTTAACATTTAGATGGTTCTGACACCCTGAAATCACATTACAAGAAGTTGATCCGAGCTCCAGTTAAAAAAAAAAAAGGCTTTTAAAGTGGTGTACTTGCTGCAAAGAATGTATTTTTTGCTTCATACAATTCTGCATTGTCTGCTTCGGCTGGATGGATAGATGGTTTTGAAGTAGTTGAGGAATAACAGAGCAGGAAGGCTCTCCAGAAAGAGTACCACGAATGTATTATTTCATTTTATTCCCTTTGAAGAGAGAGGAACTCATGAGGGCAGATACAGAGTTTACCTGAGAGGAAGATAAATCAGTAGAAATGGACACAGAAGGTGAAGGAGGAGAAACTGGGGAGGGCTGTTAGATAGCTCTGTGGGAGACTTTTAGATGAGCTCTACTCAGGCCAAACTTTCTATATGACACATATAGAAGTGATGATCAGTTTTAATTACAATCCCTTCGTTTTACATTAAAGATTCATTTATTTTGAAACAAAATGAATTCAAGCACCTGACATGTAACACAGGTAAACTTACTTAGAGTTTAAACTGGATCTCCTGAAAGATAGTACACATAGTACACAACTCCTGCAAGCTAGCAGCTGCCTGCTGGCTGTAACTGACCAGGAAGCCTGCAGATGTCCTCGAGCCAATCCTCCTAATTTTCCTCCATATTGGAGTCACAAGGTTAGCCACTAGCATCCTTACTGCTGGTCTCAGCAGCATGTGATTGGTGCACCAACATCATCCACTCTCCCTCAATTCTTAAGAGAGAGAAGGATAACAAATTGAAGTGGCATTAACAGCTAAAGCGATTTATTTTAGTTTCATGCACAAACTTCACTGAATTTATAACGTGTAACTGTTTGACGAGTAACTATAAAAATCAATCAAATCAAACAGGAAGCACAGAGGGTCCGCTGTCATCACTTATCTTTACATTCTGTGAAGGTGTTTGATTTGAAGTTTGATGGTCAATTCCACTGAGCGCAGCTGTTTTCAGGGCAGCTGAAGACGCTGCTAGCCCAAGGACAGACATGCATAATTAATGTGTTTTTCACATATTAAAATAGTGACTGTTGAAAGGGCCATTTATAACGAATCGCTGTGAGAAGTACAATGCATCTTTGTGACATATTGATAGGGTAACTTTTTCTTGCTTACCGTGTTGTTAAAAAGGCTGAACAGGTTGCAGCGAGTGTATTTGGTGTCGAGTATCTCCGCTGATAAATGGATGTTGACAGTTTACTAGAATAACCGGGTAATTAGGGTCACTGTGAAGGTCAGACGTAATATTTAGCTCGTAAACTTGGGGATGTGTAGATTCTGTCCTGTGATGATCGCTTTGTTGTGTTTTGATTCATACAACGTTTCTCTCTCTCTCTCTCTCTCTCTCTCCCCCCCACAGAGCTGCCAGCAGAGGAGGGTGAGTCCACTTTAAACACTTAATTCTTTAATTATTCACATTTATATCTCACAGTTAATCTGTTAACTCACAGCTGTTGCCCTCACTTCCTGTGATGCCACGCCATTCATTCAACACCTGTCATTGGCTCCTTCCTCTGTTCCCACCAGAGATGACCCAAACTGATATTAATCATATGTTTACACAACATGCATGTTGAGAAATCTGTAGATCCAAGGTCAATCAGTGACTGGTGTTTGATAAGCGTTTGTTTGGCTTTGAAACAGAAACTATAATTTAATTGAGAATGCTTTTAGATGTGACAGAGAGCAGTAAGTTATGTAAATGTGGCTCAAAGACGAGCAGGGCAGCTTGAGGCGTGCAATCTGGCAACTAATGTTTCCTTTAACTAACCCTTGTTGGCTCATTAATCCTGCATGTCAAATAAAGATTGTATAGACACTTCATAACATTTTCCAACAGAAAGGCCATCCTATTAAAAGTATATGAATTGACAAAGGGGCTGCACGGTGGTGCTGAGTGATCAGTGCTGTTGCCTCACAGCGAGGAGGTTCCTGGTTCGATCCCCGTCTGACAGGAGCCTCTCTGTGTGGAGTTTGCATGTTCTCCCCGTGCATGCGTGGGTTCTCTCCGGGTACTTTTAGTGATGTGATGTATCCTCTCAACAGGAAAGACCATCTGGGAGTTGGTGGCTGAACAGTTTGAGGACCTGTTGGTCAGAATCTTACTGCTGGCCGCCTGCATCTCTTTTGTGAGTTTATTCAGTTTTCTGTTTTTCTATTATAACCGCTGAAAGGATTCAGAAAAGCCTCTTCATGTGATTAACAATCGTATGTTGAGAAGAAAAACAGATTTCTCCAGTTTTCTATTTTACACTTTACTTAACTAATCAATAGAATGAACGTTGTCCAAAGACGAGACATTTTCTGCAACAGCTCAGAGCTGTTGCTGCTTCCTTAAATTGAGCTCAAAAAGTAATCACGAGATAATTGAATACGATTATTATGATTGATTGAAGACCAATCAGCCTCAGGTCAGAGCTAGAAATGTTTGTTTTTTTGACAAGATTACATTTCTGACATTTCAGCACTATCAGCATATTGAAGCTGACCAATGAGAAGGTCCATAACCATCAGCCATAAAGAGCTCCACCAATTGTACCACTTTATGTATGTTATGTTCATTCAAGGTCAGTATCTTAGTCTTAATTTAGGACGCCTTAAAGAGACGCTACAGTCGTTTATAAGCTCCTCAAAGTCAAAGTTAAGGAGGTCGTATCTTGTTTCTGCATCTTAATGAGGACTGGATGGAATAAAAGATTAAAGAAGAATAACAAAGTTCATGATAAGCAAACATGACGAATAATAAATCATAAAGAGGCTGACAGAACTGAACTCTGAGCTGCATCTGTCCCGACTCCTCACCTCTTTGTCTTTGTGATTACACTCACACACAGTTATTGAATTACATGTGGACCTGTGTCCTCATTCTCATTTACACAAGGAATCCCCCCCCCCCCCCTCCCCAATACTCACACACACACACACGCACACACACACACACACACACACACACACACACACACACACACACACACACACACTGACACACTGTTGCTCTCTCCAAAACAGTTTTGTGGAGGAGAGTCGTGCTGCACACGCTGTCTTAATCCTCCATTTCTGCCCTCTGGCCTCCCTGCTCAGCTGTCAGGATGGCCTTAGAAGGCCTGATGCCTGCGTGTGTGTATGTGTGCGTGTATGAGTTTGTGTGTGTAAAATAGAGGGAACAAGATAAAGAGAAAGACTGAAAGAGATGGGCTGTGTGTGTGTGCATATGCACGGCAGGAGCTTTATTTTAAGAAAGTCTCAGGCCAGGATGAGAAACTGTATCCTTGGACAAAGGTCAGTGATGGAAGGAACGAGCACCGGCTCGCAGTATCAGCAGGAGAGAGTGAGAGGTGGAGAGGAGGGTGGAGGTGGTGACGGGGAGTCGGGGATAGAGTTGCACAATGGCATTGTTTGTTACAATGACAAACGAGAGCAATTGATTCAGAGTCGTATACAGTTTCTAAAAGAGAGAACAGTAAATACTGCAGATACGTGCTCGTCCTATTCATACACACAGGAATGTCGTACCGCTGCGGCGTGCTGACAGCCTCTGACTCTCATTCTGGAGATCGATTGTGTCTTTGAAGAGAAGCAGGGCGAAGACAGACCAGAGAGAGAGTGAGCAGAGAGCCTATTTTTGGGAAAGGGTGAGAAAAGACGTGAGATGAAAAGCAGGTGAATGGAAAACACGGTGATGATGAGAGAGAAGTTCAGAGCTGCAGGAGGAGGGATGAGGCTCCCACTCCGTGCTCCGCTGGCCTGCAGCTAATCTGTGTCAATGTCAACATGGAGCCTTTCCGAAACAGACCTGCGTTAGCAACCAGGGACCCCCTCCTCGCTCACAGGCCCGCACACGTGTTAGACTATAGGTTAAAAGGACTCACATGGAGGGGAAAGACTTCTCGCATACAATGACATAAGCGACAACAAAGTGAAATGTCATTTGATCCACTAATGGTTGTCGTAAATAGCTCCTCGTCGTGACTATTTTATGTTTGTGTTTAAAGCTGGACAATAAAAGATAAGACTCGCCCAGAGCAGCAGGTGCACAGCAGACTTAAAGACCTGCTGTACCAAGAACGGTATCCCAGGCTTACACAGTGAGGATCACAGAGCACAGAGAGGTGGCGAAATATATACATGCTTAACTCAACTTCATGTACAGATACGAGTGTAAAAAGAACACTTTGTTAAAACCAGAGTTACTGATGCCGCTTATTAACAGTGAGCGAGTTCAGGCGCTGACATGTTCTCGTCTTTTCTATGTGTTATTGTCTCGTTCAGTTCTCAGTTTTGATGGCTCGAATGATGTGGATGAATAAATATAAATATTTGATAAATGATTCATGTTAAAGATATTTAAAGTAAAAACTTCTACAACAACTTTCAGATATTTTATTTTTCCATGTGACGATTGATCTCTCTCCAAATCTTTGCATACTGGAGTCATTTAAACACATCATCTTTCATCAAAAAA
This sequence comes from Tautogolabrus adspersus, assembly GCA_020745685.1. Classification (NCBI taxonomy): domain Eukaryota; kingdom Metazoa; phylum Chordata; class Actinopteri; order Labriformes; family Labridae; genus Tautogolabrus; species Tautogolabrus adspersus. The sequence goes on from CM036553.1 coordinate 1,805,524, forward strand.
GACACACTAACTGATCGTAATAATTCATGATGATTACTGTCTTTCTCTTCATAGCAGGCGTCCGTCTAAACAATCAACATGAAGTACCAGGTGTTATTATTCAAGTCTGATTTTCTCCCTTCAGGTGCTGGCCTGGTTCGAGGAAGGTGAAGAAACAGTCACTGCCTTCGTTGAGCCCTTCGTCATCCTCCTCATCCTCATTGCAAATGCTGTCGTTGGAGTGTGGCAGGTCAGTGAGTGTGAACACACACACACACACACACACACACACACACACACACACACACACACACACACACACACACACACACACACACACACTTATGAACAATGCAATCACAAGGACACATACCTGGCTCTGAAGGCAGTCTTTTACACACACCTAAATAGCCTCATATACTTAGAAACAGCCACACTAAATCACACACAGCCTGTGTCCTTTACGCTGAGCACACTCCGCCCACAGTTCAAGAGAATCCAAAACAAGAGGCCTGACGTCAGCAGAAGGTGAAAAGGTGGAAGGTTAAGCTAACGGGGGAGAGTGGAGGGAACAGGGGAGCGTAGAGGAGAGGAGGGGTGAGGGACTCTCACCCGTCCTTTCTTGAGGGCTCAAACTGCTGTTCTGCTTTGTTACAATCCACAGTAAAAATACAGAGGCCGATCAGGTTACCACAGGCTGGGGGAGTGTGTTTCTGTGTTTTGTGTTTTGTGTGTGTGTGTGTGTGTGTGTGTGTGTGTGTGTGTGTGTGTGTGTGTGTGTATGTGTATGTGTGTGTGTGTGTGTGTGTGTGTGTGTGTGTGTGTGTGTGTGTGTGTGTGTGTGTGCGTGTGTGTGTGGGGGGGGGGTCATATTGTCCCTGCAGCAGTCATTTGGAAACTATGCACAAGGATTCACACATGGTGGTGAGGGGAGAGGGAGGGCTGCTTGCATAAGTCAGGCTTTACACTTTGAGGCAGTCGAGTGCAGCCTTGGAAGAAAGCAGCAACTGAACATCAGGCCGTGTGACTTCTGTCATCAACCTGTTGTTCAGCACTCCTCTGGTTAATCCACTGCCCTCTGGAGACCTTGAGTTCACCTTTTTTCGCTGCTGCCATCTTTGTTTTCCGGAGCCAGTAGTGGCCATATTTGGAAGAGAGGGTGGAGCTTGAGTGGGAGTTAGCAAACATTAAGTTATGTTATGTTTGTGGCTAATTCATTAGCTGCTGAATCAGCTGGTTAAGTCTCAATTTGCAGTGGTAACTGACAGCAGTGATTTATTTATCAGACTAGTGGAGCCGTGCGTATTTGTGGAACATACTTTATTAGAGAAGACAATTACAACCAACAATACCTGCTAATGAGTGCTCATATGTAAATAAGACAAAGTTCTGATGTGATTATTAGTCTGATATTTACATGAACAAATCTCCAAAAGGCTCCAACAGCACAAACACGACCCAGAGGTTAAAGGTCAGCGACTGAATTAGCTGAGGGGACACCTAGCAGACAGCTAGCAGCTCCCACCTGTCACTCAAAGAGGCCACACCCCTTAATTCTACATCCCTTTAAACCATAATATAATGTAAACAGGTGAGTTGTATAAACATTCAGCCCGTACAGTCGAAGAGAGAAATGAACTCTAGAGACCCAAACTGTTTTTATACCAGGCTGTAAACATGTTTATTTTAACATAGAGCTCTATGGAGACTGACTCACTGCAGGAGACAGACTCTAGTGGACACTGGAGGAACTGCAGCTGTAAAGTTGGACATTTTAACATGGAGCTCTATGAGGACTGACTCACTGCAGGAGACAGACTCTAGTGGACACTGGAGGTACTGCGTTCTGCAAGTCTTGGAGGTTGTTGCTTGATCTTCTGTTCCCTCAGACAGACAGTCACTTCACCTTGCAAACAGAAAATACAAAATAATTTATAGATATATTTACAGATGCATTTTTAAAGATTTATTAAAAGGCTTTTTGTGCCTCTATAAAGAGACAGGACAGTGGATAGAGTTGGAAATCGGGGAGACAGAGAGTGGGGAATGACATGTGGGAAAGGAGCCACAGGTCGGATATGAACCCAGGCCGTCTGCTTGGATAACTACGGCCTTTGTTCCTGGATCACACAAACTAACCCCACTTTTTAATATTTTTTAAACATTCTTCAGAGTCCGAAGTTGGCGTGGTCATTTGGATGTGACTGTATACAAATGATCTTATATGTTTTGTGTGATTATTTTTGCAACAGGAGCGTAACGCAGAGAGTGCCATTGAGGCTCTGAAGGAGTACGAGCCTGAGATGGGGAAAGTTTACCGGTCGGACAGGAAGAGTGTGCAGAGGATCAAGGCCCGGGAGCTTGTTCCCGGTGATGTGGTTGAGGTTTCCGGTAAGATTTCTAAAACTTAAAGAGTCACTGTGACATGTTCTCAACGTCCATCCATTCACTGAAAACATGAAAGGAGACAGAAGTGCTGAATCTGTGTGCAGCAGTGATCTCTATCATCTTATAATATCTATACTAAGCAATGATCATCAAAACTTCAAATGAGGTGTTACTTAGTTATCTTTAAATTGATGTAGGACTCAAAGCATGCACATGTATGCTAACTTTAGCCGTAAAGGGTTAAAGATCAATGTGTGGAAACTCAGAACAGCTCTGCATGTTCACATCTGCTCTATGTGTCCTTTTGAGAAAGTATCACCTCCATCTTTTCATACTTTACAAATTGAGTTTTTATGCAAAATGCAAAGATAGAATGTCAAAGAGTAACATTAGACAACTCAATGAAATTACGTAGCACACCAAAACCAGAGCTTTGCTGCTTTTCCAAGGCGTCTCAGCCTTCGTTCTACAGACTCACTAACAGTTCAGACTACAATGATGTCCTCCCTTCAGACAAACGCATTACAAACAGAAAACTTTTGCACGAGAAACCAGGACAGTGTCTGCAGTTAGCCTGCTCAGCCTGAGCTCAGTGAGACTCCTGAGATCAGACTCCTAAATATCCTTAAGCTTCTCTGCACGTGCACACGGCTCCTGTTGTCCTTGAGAACGAACACGGGCCCTTTTAAGGCAGCGACTGAAACAAGGGGTGGAGGGGAACTGAAGGAACTCTGCTGCTGGAAGAAAAAAAACAAGCTTGAGTATAAATAAACTTAATATCGCCTCGCTCCTCTCCTCTCCCTTCCCTCTGTCTGCTCTACACCTGTTCTTTTCGCTTCATGATCTCCCCAAGGTCTCCCTCTCCCTCTGTCTCTGACTGTGGTTTCAGTTTTCAACAACAACACTATCCATGCAGGGTGCTAAAACCAGTCAATCAACCCAGCCCCCCCATCCATCCATCCATCCATCATTCCATGCTGCTGTAATGATGCAGTCAGACTGATATGAAGCTGCTGTAATCCTGCACAGAGAGGCAAAAGCAGATCAATTAATTACATATATTTACTTTATCAAATCAAATCATATCCAGAAAAGGCTTACAATCAAGATACTAAGAGCGTTCACTGTTCTGTATCAACAAAGAAGGAGGAAACCAGGATTAGGTGTGCCGCGGTGTCGAGGTTTCTGCCAGAGAAAAAGACAAATGATGATTTCCTGCACAACAAATAATCAGAATACTTCAAAAACTGAAATTCTAGCACGTTCAATCAGCACTGTGCAAATAGTTAGATTGATTGAAATGCACTCCTAAAGGGTGTAAAGAAGCTGCCAGGTACAATGAGTACTCAATGCAGAGTGGTTAATCTAAGTTTCCGTGTGTTTGTGTTTGTGTGGACATTAGTTGGTGACAAAGTGCCAGCTGACATCAGGCTCATCTCCATCAAATCTACAACCCTGCGTGTGGACCAGTCCATTCTCACTGGTAGGTGTGACAAAGAAATGAACACCTTTTTTATTGCCTGCTTCTTAACCTGAACCCCCCCACCAGTAACTCGTGTCTCCCCCGACAGGTGAGTCTGTCAGTGTGATCAAACACACCGACGCCGTCCCCGACCTCCGAGCCGTCAACCAGGACAAGAAGAACATGCTGTTCTCCGTAAGTCTTTTTCCAACCTTTCTTTGTCAGGTGTCCGTTAGAAATGAAAAACTCACTTTGCCTCAACACAACTTTTTACAAGAGGTTCAATTTATCAAAGCAGGAAAAACAAACACATGGATGATGGACTTGGACTTGTAAAGTGGTTTTCTAGTCTTCTCTAGTCTAGCTCTTTCACACCGCAGGTCACACCTACACATTCACACACAGCTGCTGAGTAAAGTCCATCAGAAGTAACTAATCCTTTCATACAAATTCATACGCCGCTGAAAAGCAGCGGGAACAACTTGGGGTTAAGTGTCTTGCCTAAGGACACATCGGACATGTTGCTGCAAGAGCTGGGAATTGAACCCCGAGCTTCTGGCTGAGAAACAAACAACTCTACGACTGAGCCACACAGATAATCTCACATATATGTACACAGCAGCCATTGTTGTCCGACATAACCTTTAGCTGTATTCCAGTTTTTTGCAAATCGTACAAACTTCTTAAGTTGACAAATAGTCGACTATCATTTATCGTATTTCTGCCTCTTTACTTCCTGATTTAAACATTTTAAATATCCTACTGTCATGTTTTTAACGTTTCTGGTTCAGCCAACGACTCACAGTAGAGGCTGCTGTGAACATCATTTCTGTTTCTCTTATCAGGACCTGAAGCCAGTGAGTGGTTTTTGATTTCTAGAATAGAGTTGGTTTCATCTCTTTTTTCTCTCCCTCTCTTAAAACTCTGTTCAGGGTACAAACATCGCCGCAGGAAAAGCCACCGGTATCGCTGTTGCGACAGGAGTCTCCACTGAGATCGGAAAGATTCGTGACCAGATGGCTGCAACCGAGCAGGAGAAGACGCCTCTGCAGCAGAAGCTGGACGAGTTTGGAGAGCAGCTGTCCAAGGTCAGTACGGTGACTCTTCTAGATGTATTCATGTAGATCAAACTTTTCTTTCTGACTTAAGATACCTTCATACACATATTAATGCAGCAGCTATTGTCTCTCACACCTCTGTGGCTGCCTGTCCTCCAGGTCATCTCCCTCATCTGTGTGGCTGTGTGGATCATCAACATCGGACATTTCAACGACCCCGTGCATGGAGGCTCCTGGTTCCGCGGTGCCATCTACTATTTTAAGATTGCTGTGGCTCTGGCTGTGGCTGCCATCCCTGAAGGTAAACCCCCCCCCCCCCCCCCCCGATCAACTTTCATTTGTTTGCCCAAGAAGATTAATGGGATACATTTCATTGGTTGATATTCTTTTTTTATATAACACATTAGTAAGTAGTCAATAAAAAGGGACGCCACATATTTTACACGACGATGGCACATGTGAAAGTTAAATGAATCAGGATACAGCTGTTCAGGTGTTTACATACACACAGAGACACCATATCCCTGTACGCATGATAAATACTAGTATCCTGGTTTATCCTGATGTCTGGCCACGTAGAAATGTTTCTTCAGCACTTTCCACGGTGACCTGACCTGCTCAAGTGTAAGTGTTGGGCAACAGGCGTCCTCTATCCTGTTCACCACAGACTTGAATAGGTCAGCATTTGGATGCTTTCTCCATCTTAACTTCAAATTATATTTTATTCTTTCTGTACCGAAAGACAAAACTCAGTTTCTTTGTCCCCGTCATGTTTGTTTTGCTGAAACGTCACTTGGCTGAGGCGGCAAAATCAGGTTTCCCAAAATCAGAATAAGAGCTTATCCTGGTTGAGTAACGAAAATGAGTAAATCCTCTTTTATTTTGTTCCTTTTCTTCTCGGAGTTTGGTAGAATTTCAATCACTGAATAGACTTGTTAGACGGTCTGTTCGTACCATAAACTGAAGTCTTTTTGAGACTGCCTCAGGTGGAAGTTTGAGGAACTGCAGTTGTTGACAGTTACACATTGGCTTAATTCCTCAGCTCTCTGCGTTGCTGCTTTGCCAATACTCACCAGAGAGAACATCCTGATGATGACAAACAAACGGCATCATCTGCGAACATAGACACAATGTCACCAAACTGGAAGACATCCAGACGTCTGCACCATCGTCAGAGCAGACTTTAGCCTGGCATCTGAATACAGATCTGTCTGAATGGCCTCCAGCAGGAATACCTCAGACAACACAGAGTCTGGGTCTCATCCAGCTGATGTGTGAAGGGCTGTCAGGGGGACACCATTTTTGTCAGCCTGCCCGGTGGCATCAAGTCCCCGAAGACCAGCTGGCTTTAAACAGACACGTCAGATCATTCAGCTCCAGAGGGAAAGAAACAAAGTTCAAATACCTCCACATTAAAACTCAAATCTCTGTGTTTTCTACTTCTTACATTTTAAAAACAAGGCCATTATATCGACCTTCAATTACAACGACGTTACAATAAACACATAAAAGAAGATTCTTTGTTGTATCCATCACTAAATATCACGTGCAGCAGATGTAACATGACTTTGGCCGCCTCTGATGACCTCCATGTTTATGTCTAAAGAAGTTCCTCTAAATGTTCCGTACACTTTCCAACCTGCCTCTGTCTTAGAAATGATTTTGTGTTTGATTCAGTCTCCCTCTCTGTCCATCGCAGGTCTTCCCGCTGTCATCACCACCTGTCTCGCTCTGGGAACTCGTCGTATGGCCAAGAAGAACGCCATCGTCAGAAGTCTGCCCTCCGTGGAGACGCTCGGCTGCACCTCAGTCATCTGCTCCGACAAGACCGGCACCCTCACCACCAACCAGATGTGTGTGACTAAGGTGAGAGCTGCAACAAACACACTCCATTTCATTTATGATGCAGGCGCTAGATTCATTCAGAACCTTTTTTCATCATGTGTTCATGCAGATGTTCGTCATCGATAAAGTCGAGGGTGAAGGTGTTTCACTCGGTCAGTTCGAGATCTCGGGTTCAAAGTACACACCTGAGGGAGAAGTGTAAGTACTGCAGAGTTCAATGTTGATATCATAAGACCTTTCCCATGTAGAAACACCATAACCAATTCTAGGACTTCTTATTTCTGTCAATCCTTTTCCTCAGAACAAGGAACGGCGCGTTGGTGAGGTGCGGACAGTTTGACGGGCTGGTTGAGCTGGCGACCATCTGCGCTCTGTGCAACGACTCCTCTCTGGACTACAACGAGGTCTGCAGAACATTTTGGTTCATGATATTTATATTTTCACGTGAGACACTTCAATAAAACATGCTCTGATTCTTTCTTATGTCTCCGTGATGCAGTCTAAAGGGATTTACGAGAAGGTGGGCGAGGCCACTGAGACCGCGCTGTCCTGTCTGGTGGAGAAGATGAACGTGTTCAACACTGAAGTCCGCGGCCTGTCCAAGGTCGAGAGGGCCAACGCTTGCTGTTCAGTGAGTACATGAAAGATTCCTTACAGTATGACGTTTGTCATCTGGTATACAAATATATTTTAGTGTAACACAAAAGAAGTCCAAATGAAGATGATACACAAGTGTTAAAGGTTTTAAAATCGTGTTTGACGGCTAAATCCACCAATGAAGAAGAAATACAGCAGCTTTAATCAAAACTTAGATTGCAATATCATGTTCTTCATTTCTACATTTAAAGTCTTTATACTTTATCGACGGTAAATAGTGAATGGACTTGAGCTTGTCTCGCTGTCTTCTGACTACTCAAATTGTTTTACACTGTCAGAAGTTACTAATCCCATTCATACGCCGCCGACAAAGCAGCGGGAGCAATTTGATGTCTTGCCCAAGGACACATCAGACATGTTGCTGCAGGAGCTGGGGATCGAACCTTCCGGTTGAGAGACAACTCTACCAACTGAGCCACAGCCGCCCCGTTAAACTCTGTTATATTTTGTATAATGACAATAAAGTAAATTTAGCAGCTAAGGAGACAGATATCTCCCTCAGGAGTCGGTATAAAAACAATAATAAACCCTGTCTCCTCCTCTTTTCCTTCTTCTTCTACTTCAACAGGTGGTCAAGCAGCTGATGAAAAAAGATTTCACTCTGGAGTTCTCCAGAGACAGAAAGTCCATGTCAGTCTACTGCTCTCCTGCCAAATCTGCCAAAGCTCCTGTGGGGAACAAGATGTTTGTCAAGGTCAGTGTGTGACACAGATACAGTACACAAACACAACACAGGGTCTAGCTGCTATTTGAGCCTTTACTTTGGCATAGCAGGGCTTAGAGCTAAATGCTAACTTCATGTTCACCATCAGAGCTTAGTGTGTTAGCATGCTAACATTTGCAGATTTTTAAAAAAGCCACACAACAGAAATGATGACATAATAACTAATCTGATAAAAATGTTTTATACTGTCTTATCTGTGTCATCAGGGCGCTCCAGAGGGCGTCATCGACCGCTGTACGTACGTGCGTGTTGGCACCACCCGTGTCCCCCTGACTGGCCCCGTCAAAGACCACATCTTGTCCGTCATCAAGGAGTGGGGAACCGGACGAGATACCCTTCGCTGTCTGGCTCTGGCCACCCGAGACTCTCCTATAAGGAAGGAGGAGATGAACCTGGAGGACTCCACCAAGTTTGCAGACTATGAGGTGAAAACAAAACACTAAGGCTCAAATGTGACGATAGAGTAACAATCGGAATCTTCAAGGGATCACTAAAAGGTTCTCTTTCTCTTTCTCTGTGCAGACTGACCTGACCTTTGTGGGCTGTGTCGGCATGCTCGACCCTCCTCGTAAAGAAGTCAGGAGCTCCATCGAGCTGTGCAGAGCTGCAGGCATCAGAGTCATCATGATCACTGGTCAGAACAAGTTCTATAATCCCTTAATTAACATCTTTCTGTAAGAAATCAAGCACACACAGATAATGTTGATCTCTGTCCTTCTCCCCAGGCGACAACAAAGGCACAGCCGTGGCCATCTGCCGACGTATCGGCATCTTCACCGAGGAGGAGGACGTCACTGGGAAGGCCTTCACCGGTCGTGAGTTTGATGACCTCTCTCTGTACGATCAGAAGAAAGCTGTCAGGCAGGCGTGCTGCTTCGCCAGAGTGGAACCGTCCCACAAGTCAAAGATCGTTGAGTTCCTGCAGGGCTTCGATGAGATTACTGCCATGGTGAGAGGAGCAACCAACACTTTGTTCTTTGTGTTGTGAAAAAAATGATAATACAGGTAAGCGAATATAATATCTTCTCTTCTCCGTATTCCTCCTAACAAAGACCGGTGACGGAGTGAACGATGCCCCCGCTTTAAAGAAGGCGGAGATTGGCATCGCCATGGGCTCTGGCACTGCCGTTGCCAAGTCTGCCTCTGAGATGGTCCTGGCTGACGACAACTTCTCTTCCATCGTGTCTGCTGTTGAGGAGGGCAGAGCCATTTACAATAACATGAAGCAGTTCATCCGCTACCTCATCTCCTCCAACGTGGGCGAGGTGGTCTGGTGAGTGTGTCATCTTCTCGCACTAACCATTTCTGGTGTACGGTATAAAGATATGAAACAGAAGGTACCAGAACCATTACTCTAATGGCCAAACAACAACCCACTAAGGTAACTAAAGGTCAGGCTGGGTTCAAACTATTGAAGTCGTGCTTTAATGCAGCTTTTAGATGAACAATGTGACAGGTCAGATAGTGTTTTAGATGTCTGCGGTTCTGATGCTCCTCACCTGTGGAACAGGTTTGATTTTTCTACTTTTTTGGGAGCACGCTTTCTTGAATCAGTTGTGTCACTGTGTTATGACGTGCTATCTCGGCCAGCGTGCTCTTAAAGGACGTTTAGAGAATAATTTCCTCCTCTCCCTCCCTCAGTATCTTCCTGACGGCTGCCCTCGGTCTCCCCGAGGCTCTGATCCCTGTCCAGCTGCTGTGGGTCAACCTGGTGACTGACGGTCTGCCTGCCACCGCTCTGGGCTTCAACCCCCCTGACCTGGACATCATGGGCAAAGCTCCCCGCTCCCCCAAAGAGCCCCTCATCTCCGGCTGGCTCTTCTTCAGATATATGGCCATCGGAGGTGAGAAAAAACCCAGCACTACTACTATTAAGATTCTGTTCTTCTACTCGAGTAGAGTCTGTGTACGTATCACCTTTAACTCTTTAACATCTGCTCCAGGTTATGTCGGTGCTGCGACTGTAGCAGCAGCAGCCTGGTGGTTCCTGTACAGTGACGACGGTCCGATGGTCACCTTCTACCAGCTGGTGAGTTTTTAACACGTGGACTTCACCACCAGTGATTAATCGAAGGCTCCCATCTTCACCTTTCAAAATAACGTGGTTCATGTATGAGTCCTCAGACTTCAGTGAATCAGAGTTTGTTTCTCCCCGTCAGTCTCACTTCATGCAGTGCCACGAGGAGAACGAGGACTTTGAGGGGATCCGCTGCGAGGTGTTCGAGGCCGCTCCTCCGATGACCATGGCTCTGTCTGTGCTCGTCACCATCGAGATGTGCAACGCTCTCAACAGGTCTGGGCTGCTATGTGAACATTTATTTCAATATTGACTTTAAGTACAGTCATCTACTCTTTCTATTTTACGCTTCTTTATAACTTTATCAGTTGAACTTGTTTATGTTATTCTTAACTTTTTGTACACACTTATCGTCCTGAAATAACCACAACACACTTTGGTTTTCTCTGCCTCTCTGTCTTCCCCAGTTTGTCAGAGAACCAGTCCCTGGTCCGTATGCCCCCCTGGAGCAACGGCTGGCTGGTGGGCGCCATGACGCTCTCCATGTCCCTCCACTTCATGATCATCTATGTCGACCCCCTGCCCGTGAGTGTGACATCCTGCACTACATCTCCTTCTGCTCCGACCTCACTCTCTCCACCCACACACACAAAATCTTATTTTATTGACCTGCTGCATTACCGTCATGGCCCACCAGGAGGCCCCGTCCCCATTTGGGAAACACTGATCTCAAGTCGTGTTAAATGTAATGTGGAGTGTGTCGGTATGATTACTGATCAAACCCGCTTATTGAGCTGTGAATCTCTCACAGTAAAACTTTGTTTTCGATTCTTAGCGTCACGATTTGATTCAAAATCCATTCACAAAACATTTGCTGTTTTTTTACGAAGGGCTTCTTATGTCAAGATCGACTCCAGTGTGCTGTCTTCTTTAACATGAACATACAGATGTTTCATGTGCGTTCAGTTTGTCAGCATCAACCTGACTCTGCTCTCGTCCACAGATGATCTTCAAGCTGACTCACCTGAACGTGGAGAAGTGGATGATGGTGCTGAAGCTCTCCTTCCCCGTCATCCTCATCGACGAGCTGCTCAAGTTTGTGGCTCGCACATACCTGGAGGGTAAGCTCAACATGTGACCCCTCCACTCACACCTTTCCTGAGTATTTTAGACCTTTACCTTTTCTTGATTTAGTTTCCACATTGTTGGAGAAGTATCGGATACAGAGAGGTTTAACACTGCTCCAATAGATTTTTAAAGGGCATCCGCAGGGTCCAAAAATGAACACCCACCAAGCGCCAAATTTGGGTGGATTTTAATTTCACTGGGCTAGACAAACCAAACAGCAAGCTGACCACGTCCATCATCCTCCATGTTTGTTTTTCTTCAGAAGTCACGTTTGATCGTTGAGTTTCTGTGAGATCTCGTCGGTGAAATCGTTACCACAAACTGCAGGTGTGTGGTCTGGAGGTCTGGCTGAGTCGTCTCTTGTGTGTGTTCAGACGTCGCCTCGTGTGTGCGTTCAGAGGATCGCCTCGTGTGTGCGTTCAGAGGATCGCCTCGTGTGCGCGTTCAGAGGATCGTCTCGTGTGTGCGTTCAGAGGATCGTCTCGTGTGTGCGTTCAGAGGATCGTCTCGTGTGCGCGTTCAGGGGATCGTCTCGTGTGTGCGTTCAGAGGATCGTCTCGCGTGCGCGTTCAGGGGATCGTCTCGTGTGTGCGTTCAGAGGATCGCCTCGTGTGCGTTCAGAGGATCGTCTCGTGTGTGCTTTCATAGGATCGTCTGGTGTGCGTTCAGAGGATCGTCTGGTGTGCGTTCAGAGGATCGTCTGGTGTGCGTTCAGAGGATCGTCTCGTGTGCGTTCAGAGGATCGTCTCGTGTGCGTTCAGAGGATCGTCTCGTGTGCGTTCAGAGGATCGTCTCGTGTGTGCTTTCATAGGATCGTCTGGTGTGCGTTCAGAGGATTGTCTGGTGTGTGCGTTCAGAGGATCGTCTCGTGTGTGCGTTCAGAGGATTGTCTGGTGTGTGTGTTCAGAGGATCGTCTGGTGTGCGTTCAGAGGATCGTCTCGTGTGTGTGTTCAGAGGATCGTCTGGTGTGCGTTCAGAGGATCGTCTCGTGTGTGTGTTCAGAGGATCGCCTCGTGTGTGCGTTCAGAGGATCGTCTCGTGTGCGTTCAGAGGATCGTCTCGTGTGCACGTTCAGAGGATCGCCTCGTGTGCACGTTCAGAGGATCGCCTCTTGTGTGCGTTTAGAGGATCGTCTCGTGTGTGTGTTCAGAGGATTACTTTTGATTAGTTAACAGAGTGTTAAATCGTCTTTTAATGCTTAATGTCATCTGAACCTCTTTTCTTCCCTCTCACAGTTTGAATTCTCTCCCTCCCTCTCCCCTCTAATCTCTGGTTTCTCTGATCACATTCATTTCTCTCTCCCTGGATGTTCTCCTTTTCCTCTTTACCGTCTAACCATCAAGTCTAAACCTGTTTCCCTCCTTCACACCCCTTTAACTGAAAATGTATCCTTAACGCTGTAAACACTCGTGCAGCATCGTGCACGTCTTGAAATCCTCCTTAACTCGATGTTTGTCATCAGTTACTCTTTCTAAGAATTAAAGTCTGTTATGAGTGTTTGAATGTTTCGTGGATGTTTCCGGACTAATGCCTTTTGACCTTGAGGGTAGCTGTGATCCGCAGCCTCGACGTAATCTTTTGTTTTGATTGAGAGCCCCCTGGTGGCGGATTTACATACTGTGTGTGTTTAAGCTGATAAATACGTAACTATTCCTCATCACGCGATACTGACGACTCGATCAGTCGGGGGGAAGAAGTGGATAAAGAAATAGTTTAGTGAATTATAGGAGAGCCGTGGTAATCGTCCGACCTTACAGAATGCAACTAAACAGTTTCTCTGCTGACATTGTTTTGTTTTCCTCTGCAGGTAAAGTGTAAATGTGACGTTGAGCAGCGAGCGGCTGAAGCAGAGAGAGAGAGAGAGAGTGAGCGAGCGAAGGCTCATGAGGAGAGAAAACTGAGCGCTCACCCTGAGGAGAGAGAGAGAGAGAGAGAGAGAGAGAGAGAGAGAGAGAGAGAGCTGCCAAAAGCCACCGAGATGTGATTTAAACATGAAGTGGCATAAAAACACACAAAGCCATCTTAAAAATAAAACACCACAAAGAGATGCAAAATATTTTTCTGTGTATGTACTGAAGTTAATATATAGGTGAGAGTTAAACTATTCTGTGTTGATTCTATTCTTAAAGAATAAAGATATGTGAAAAACTCGGCGTCACACTGCGGTGTTCTGTTGTTCATTCATGTGCAGAACGTTTACTGAGCTTTGGACTGCAGCCGAGCTCCACGGGTTTAATCACGAGCTCACTAACGATCAGTAAAAAACAATTCAGACATGAATAGACAAACGTGTCTTTCAAACAGTCTCACATCAGGGGTTAAAGTCTCTTTACTTTTCAGAAATATTTACAGAAAACAGCGTTACACTTTCACAGAGGTTTCTTTTTCTGAGCTTCTTCTCAAACCTTCAATGATGAATGAGCTCTCAAAAAGCTGTCATGGCTGTATTAAGAACATTTAATATGAACTAAAAACATTGCATAGAAGAGTTTTTTTCATTATTGCACTGAGATCATCGTCTGTCGGAGACTTTCTGCAAAGACAAGTAAAAGGTTTGAATATAAAATGACTGTTTACATCGTTAAGAGAAATAAGATCGAGTGTTGTTTTTGTAGTGAAGTCAGTTCTATGAAAGGATCATATTCACAAGAGTGTTAGTAAAGGAATAAATGTTAGGAGTGTAAACGATTTTTTTAAATGGTCCCAAAGCGTTCACAGTTCATCAGAATTCACTTTGGTCGCTGGGGAACAGTTTTTCAGTCTGTGACAGCGAACATAATCATCCCGTCTCTCCACCCGGTGTCCGTCCGGTGTTACCTGTGCTCCCACACCTGCTGCGTTGGTCCCATCAGCGTTCCACGCGGTCTGTATTGGTCTCAGTTTGGGTTCTCTGCTCTTTGGTTCGACTGTGACTTCATGTCAAACTCACGAGGCGTCTGCAGGCGACGACGCAGCTTCACTGACCCCCTCCTCCAGGATCTCTCTCACCTGATCAAGACTCTCGGCCTGCCGCACCAACTCCAGCTTCACCTGCAGGTAGATTCAAGACTACATGTGAAAACGTTTTAACGTTAACTGAAGTGTTCAGGGTCAAATATTTACACCTTACTTTAAATAAGAGGCTACTTCATGTAGGGTCGTCATGATGCCATTTAATGGAGCAATATGTAACTCTGACACCTAGTGTTTAAAATGGGTACTGCAGTCCAAATTCTAAACCTTGCAGAGATCTGTCTCGTAAAGTAAACATGATAAATGTCGTGGTGTCCCTGAAGCTAACTGCTCCTCACCTGCAGAGACTGAGAGAGCTGCACAAAGTCTCTCTGGACCGTCTGACTGGTGTCGACCTGCGAGCGCATACTGATCACCTGACTGCGCAGCTCCAGACACTGCTGCTGCAGAGACGCCTGCACAGATATAAAAAAAACATGCTGCTGAGGATACGTTTAGTGTTTGTGTCAAGATTTATGATCAATGAAGCAGAAATATGAACCAGGTCTATATAAATACATTCTGACACGACGGTCAGAAGTCAAAGAGAGGCGTTTGAAAAGTCATGAAATCTTTTAAAACAGGTGAGATGGATCTAAAATAAACATTTTAATCATATCAACAGAAATAATCTTTGTAAATGCATCATCAGTAACGCTGAGTTCAGAGCGAGCAGCCGGATGGTTTACTTTGTCGTTGCTGAGGGACTTGTTGGTTCCCTGCAAATGAGACAGCGCCACCCGCAGGGCCTCTTGTTCGGTGCGACATGAGAGCAGCTCAGCCTGCAGCTGGTCCTTCTGAGTCTGGATCCTCTCGGTCTCCGTCTTCAGACTGGACAGCTGCACTAAACACACACACACACAAACACGATTTAATATCAACGCAGCTGTGATTCTTTTTTTAGTTTAACACGAGCCGACTCATTTTCTTCCTGTTTCCACCAAAGTGTTTTTTTTAAAGATGAACCGAAACCAAAGACGATACAAAACTTAATGCTGAAAGAACTTAACGAGAGTTTGAACCCACCATGAGGCGTTCACTTACCTTCTAAAACTTCTGATGATAGCAGTTTCATTTCAGTTGGGGTTACCCAGTTTCAGCCAGACAGGAAAAGAGAAAAGAGGAATTTATCAGTGACAGAAAATCTGTAAAAAAAAAACTGCTCAGACAAAGAAGGAGAAGGAGGAGGGGAAGAAAAGAAGGAAGAGGTGAAGAAGAAGATGAAAAAGGAGGAGGAAACGAAGAAGGAGGAGGAGGGGAAACAGAAGATGGAGTAGAGGAAGAAGGAGAATAAGGAGTCAGGAGATCCACAGACCATTCTCCTCGGCCCGAGTGTCCAGTTGCTCCCTCAGGTTGACGATCTCGATGCGGAGTCGCTCCTCACAGTGCGCCCCCTGCAGGACAACAAGCAGGAGAAACAAACAGCAACAATCGTCTGTTAAAAACAGGAACCATGTTGACATTTTAAACTCCAGCGGGTTAAATTCGTTCAGATCCAGGTCAGCGTTATGTTCACATAAATCAGAGAGTTTGAACTGTGAGCAGACGATTCTCAAACATTCTGAAATAAAGAAAGTCACCACAGAAACAAACTTCTCTCAGGTTTCTGTTCCCCTTTTATGACAAATTTAGAAACCAGACGCGGTTACGTTTTCTGCCATAGAGCAGATTTATTAATAAAACTCTGATCGGTCGTCGTACCTGCAGTGACGCTGTGAACAACGAGCTGGAGTCTGCTCCTTCCTCCTCCTCCTCCACCTCCTCTCCTTTCAGTCTGGACAGACCGCTGCACATCCTCCTCTGAGAGATAGACAGCTCTGCCTGGACACACACACACACACACACAGAATGACCACTGTTGACTTAATCAGCAGCCATTTTCAGACAAAAGTGCCGTAACTAAACTCAGCCATCATCACGTCTTTGTAAAGGACATATAAAACGTTTATCTGTCAGACTTAGCCACGCTGGTTCTTCCAAAGAGCCAGACTAGCATTTCCCTGTTTCCACTCTCTATGCTAAGCTAAGCTAACCAACTGTAGCTCCACATCTACTCTTGAGATGTGATGAACGACATTGATTTAACTCTCTGCAAGTAAACAAGTGTCGGATAAACCCCCGGGTCTCACCAGCCGACTCTGCATGGCGCTCTGTGATTGGCTGAAAGATTTCTTCAGATCTTGAAGGAGAGCCTCTGAAGACTGGACCTGAGACTGAAGCATCGACACCTGAACACACGAAAACAAGATTAACGTGTGTGTGAGTGTGTGCACACCTAATGTCCTCTGTGTGTGTGTGTGTGTGTGTGTGTGTGTGTGTGTCACAGCGCTGCTCACCTGTTTGTTTGTGTGTGTGTGTGTGTGTGTCACAGCGCTGCTCACCTGTTTGTGTGTGTGTTTGTCACAGCGCTGCTCACCTGTTTGTGTGTGTGTGTGTGTGTGTGTGTGTGTGTGTGTGTGTCACAGCGCTGCTCACCTGTTTGTGTGTGTGGTTGGTCTGTGTGTCGAGCTCTCTCTCCAGCTCCTCCTTCTCAGTCTGCAGACGGCTCACCTCCTCCCTCAGCTCCGACACCTGCATCACAACACACACTCGATTTATTTCTCCAGAAGCTTTTTGTCCAACTGAACATTCGTTTCAATCGATGATAAATCACAGAGATTGATCATTTTAAATGATTACTAAACAATGAAGTAGAAGTTGTTCAGGCATTTGATTGTGCTCGATTAATTTTCCTTAAGTCCTTTTTCCAGAGTATGATATAATCCTTACCTGAGCATTGAGTGCGTCCCAGTCTCCGTGTGTGACTAGTCGGTGTCCAGCTGGCGGCAGGTAGATCGCCTCAGGTACCAGAGTTCCCGTGGAGACCAGAGAGTCTGTGTCGTCCTGAGCGTGCAGTTTTCTGGGCAGAGAGGGCGTGTCCATCGAGAAGGACGACAGAGACGCCGAGTCGCAGTTCCTCAGTGAAAAATACCCGTCTGACGTCAGCTGTGCTGCTTCTCCCTCCGCTGCCTCCAGCTCCGCCGTCTGGCTCTGCCTCCTGTAAGACGAGGACGCCGCCTCGGCCTCCGTCTGACTTTTTAATGTTTGTGAATCGTTACTGACGACGTTTTCCTCTGTCCTGCCTTTTCTTCCACTGATCTAAAAGACAGAGAGGAGAAGTTCAACGTACAAAAGATTCATTTTGGTTATCTTACGTCACTTATCATTCACACAACGCTGCTTATCATCTTTGAAATGTCTCCATCAGCAGGTTCAGATCAAAAGATGGAGGTAGATCCAT
Source organism: Tautogolabrus adspersus (assembly GCA_020745685.1). Classification (NCBI taxonomy): domain Eukaryota; kingdom Metazoa; phylum Chordata; class Actinopteri; order Labriformes; family Labridae; genus Tautogolabrus; species Tautogolabrus adspersus. The sequence goes on from CM036553.1 coordinate 1,823,054, forward strand.
CACAAAGACACAAACAAAGTGCAACATCGTCCAGACTTCAAATAACAAAACTGCAGCTTCCATGGCAGCAAAAAAGAGCTGAGATAAATCCCAAAGTCATGAATAAAGGGTTATAATCTCAGTGACGCATCATCATTTCTGCACACTAAGACCTGACTCCATTCACACCTGTGAGTCTGATCCCTTCAGCTGCAGCTCAGGAGGGGTCCGACATGATGTGGAGCAACAAATAAAGACGTAATATGAAGCAGTAAGAAGGCTTAGTTTCATATCTTAGAGGAAAAAGCTCAAGTCTTTAGAGCTTAAATCCGTCTGTTGTCGGAAGTGTTTTAGTTTATTTTATAAAAATCATCCAGGAAGGTGAAAGTGTTTTGTGCGTCTCTGCACTCTCTCGCCATCCTCACCTCTCGTAGAAAAAGTGATAAAACCCGTCCTGACAACACAGATAATCCCAGAACGCTCAGGATTTTAATTACCTGCCTAACCTCAAATCCTGTATCGCAGCACCGGCCTCAGAACTCATAAGAGACCGCCACGGGTAAACACTGACCATGATCTGTCCGCTCGCTCTCCTCCACTCCACGGGCTGAGACTGAAGAACAGATATCCGGGCTTCATACTGCGCTGCCGTCTCTGTCAACACATCAGGGTCATCAAACAATGAGGATAAAAACATTTAGCTCTGCAGGCTAATTAACAAAGTGTCGCTGAATTTAAAAGCATTCAGTGAAATCCAAACAGTCCTGAACCCCCGTGCAGAATGTGTTCGTCCTTTTTAACATCCGTAGTGCACTGAAGTTCACTTTAACGTGTGTTTGCATTCTTAAGTTGCTGCTGTCATATTTTGATCTATCGAGTTATTCCATCCATTATCTATACCTCTTTCCGGGAGAGACAGCTCTCTACGATGTTATGAATTTGGACTGCAGTACCCATTTTAAACACTAGGTGTCAGAGTTACATATTGCTCCTTTAATATTCGCGTCATTGTCTTCATTTACAGCGAGCAAAGTAAGAGCACAATAATGCCTCCAATGTTCACTAAAGTCTGGCATGTTGAATGTTATCTGCATGAAGTAAAGTGAAGGTTGTTTAGGTCTCAAAGCTGAATTTAACATGTTTAAAATCTCACTTCTCCTTGTGTGTATGTGGCGTTTGTAAGAGTGTTGATATTTTTAAATGTTGTAAATATGTTCAGTATATTAAGTTCCTCATGTCTCCGCCTCTCACTTCAAGTCTGGACTATTTCCTGCTGAGTTAAAGTCGTCAGTGCTGCGTCTAAGATGTGGCGAATCATTCCGGCTCGGATTTTCTTTCCCCTCGTTAAGACGACCAAACAAAAACACTGTGTGTGTTAAATAAGAACTTCTTCAAACTAAACGTTCATAAACAAACACACTCACCTCGGAGAGCCTCCTGTAGAGACTGGATCTCTTGATCACATTGTTTTTGCAGCTCTGCCAGTTCCTCCTGTTTGCTCAGCTCGCAGATCGTCGCCACACCCTGCCAGTGCTCCACCTGAGCTCGGCACTCGGCTAGCTGGGCCTGAAGACTCGCCTCTGGAAAGGACAAACAGGTTTCTGTTGTTTTGCCTGCATCTTTGTTTACAGATATTTGCACCAGTAATCACAGAAATATGAGAAACAAAGAGGTGGCGCTTTTAAAAGTTGCGTTATTAGCAATCAGAAAACGACCTTTAACACCTCACAGAGAGATTAAAGGAAAGTTTCACTGAGAGATTAGATGAAGGTTTATCTGATATACGTGTCCAGAACTTTGCAGCCTGCAGCATTTTAAAGCCCTTCAGCATGTCGTTTTCCTTCTTAGTTGCTGTTCTGTATGTTGCACATAAATACTTAAAAACAGGTCTGACAGTAAAAGTGTGTGTGCTTTTTAACATGAACAAAGAGTCCTCCAGCTGTGTGAGTGTGGCAGCGTCTTCTAACCAATTGTTTATATTTTCCAGATCACTGAGGAATCAATAAGAATTGTGAACACTATCCATCAGTGAACCACTAAAATGGCTTTGCATCATCACTGTATGGACCCAATTTCTGCACCCAAAGTGCAAACCAAGCATGTAAAAGAGACAAAATACATAAAATACAAAAAAGAGAAGTCTTTGCAGAGTTTCATTATTGAGCAAAAACAAAAACCTGTTGCTTTGGTTTTTTAGTAAAATTGTTGTGATTTTTTTCTTCTGCTGTTCAAGTTGGGTCTGAAGACCCTCAGAGGTCCTTAAAGAGGTCCAAAGGGGGAGTTTATTTGGGGGTTTAAAGAGATCCTGGCTGGACCCTGGTTTGGATCACGTTGCCAGTGTAACGGTTTAAATGGTGACCATGTTAACTGGTGACTTGCAACCAAGCGCCTGTGGTTGTCGTAGTTACAACAGATGCTGAAGACGGAAAGTTTCCCAACGAGTGACTCCTTTTGTTTTTATTATTATGTCAAAAACACACATTTGATATGTGTTAAATCAAACACTAAATGTCACCAGTTAACACGGTCACTCTCTAAACCGTAACACCAGGTTAGCTAGCGGCTAGCAGCGTTCGTTCATTTTTCTACGGTCCATGAAGCTAACGGGCTAAACAGGCTGAGGACAGACGGTTAGCTGCTTTAGCATCAACAGGTTTCAGTTTCAGTGAAGACAAACATTAAAATAACGTAAATAATTAATAATTCAGGTTGTTGCTAACTGTTAACATGTAACACACACCCATTCCGTTAGGTGCGCTGCGTTCGTGTCCTGTCGGAATAATCGGAAAAATGAGATTCTGTCTGGCGATACTCACGTTAAGGATGATACGTTCGTGAAATTCGAACAGATGATGTTATGTCCAAACTATTTCAGAAGACCAAACTATGATTCATCTCTCTATAAAGTTCATATCGTTGCTGTAAACTCGCGAATACACAGATCGTCTTTCTAATACAGGAAATTCCGAGCATCCCTGGGACACGCAAATGCAGCATTAGCTAAAGTAAGGAGAAGCAACAGGTTACTGTTTTAGTTGAAATACAAGTTTGTAAGAGTTAATTCACAGCTCACAGCCAATCCCGTAAATGAGTGAGGTATGGAGCAGACTAAAGTTAGAGCTCGCTGCTTGTTATTACCTGAATCTTCACTCATCTTCTCCTCACACTGAGCAGTCCGGCGGAGACACAGAAACACGTCTAGCTCCAGAAACCTGGAATCAAAGTCATGTTTCACTAAAGCTGCAGGTGTGTCCTTTGCAGTCCTTTAGGGCAGAAATTATCAGTTCAGTGTCAGCCTCAGGAAACAACTTTCCCCGGTGTAAGCCTGCGGAAATGACGTCAACCTCCTTCCTGTTCCAGCCTCCCTTTCCCTCTGAGCTGTCAGAGTTTACCCTTTAAAGAGGAGAACTGAAAGAAAAAGCTGTCAAAAGTCTTCCTTTTATTGTTTCTTCACTGCTAGACTCACCCTTATTATTAAGTTCACATCGTGACCACATCATGGCGGCCCCTAAGCCAAAGTTTGAGCCACTTTCTTTTCTGTTTATCACTCAAATAGCTCCAATAACAATATTTACATGTACTTAACGTATTTCTTAATTTATTTGTGTATTGTGCAAATTGCTAAATGCTGCAAAGTGAATTGATTTCATGACATTAAAGGCAGGGTTGGTAATTTCTCCAGATCCACTTTTTCAGATTTTGGTTGAAATTGTCTTTAGGTCCTGACAGAAATTAATAACTCATGTTCTCTGAAAAAGGAACAAAGAAACAGTTGTAAGCTTGTAAGGGGCGTGGCTTTAGAGGGAGCACAGAGGGGAGGGGCTTGGTGCAGACGGAGCACTGAGGGAATGCTACTTTCAAAATCATGCTAGTTTTTGAAAATTACCAACCCTGCCTTTAAAGGCAAGGCAAGTTTATTTATACAGCACAAGACGACTCAAAGTGATGGACACACGACACTTTAATGCTGCGTTCCAGTTACCTCGGAACTGGGAAGTTGGAACTGGGAATGACGTCACACCCGAGTTGAGCGTGTTCCAGTTGTATACGTACAGTCTATTGTTGTAAGTCGGAAAAGCAACATGGACACCTCCAGGAGTACCTTTGTTTTGTTAGCTAATACCAGACGATAACATCACACTGCGTGATAGTTTGTGCACAAAAATAACATGACAACATGTCCACCGATAGAACTTGCATGATACTATCAGTGTGACTGATTTAATCACACAAAAAGAGGAACAAGCGGCTAATAAACACAATATTTACAGCTTTAACGTACGGTTGATGCACGTAGCAGCCATGTTGGATTTTAACTCGGGCTCCTCCGACTTCTCTGAGTTTCCGACTCGTAATTACGACTTCAGGGGGCGTTCCAGTTGACACTTCCGACTGGGAACTCGGAATTTCCCACTTCCCAGTTCAACTGGAACGCAGCATAAGCATCAAGAATTAAAATAGAACATTTAAACATTACTAAAACAAATTAACCATTCATCATTATTTGCAGTCAACTATTGTGTCCTTCACATACGTGATTTATTTATTTTAGTTCAGTTAAATGTGTAAAATGTAAAATTTCAATAAATATATTGTTTAAAAAAGAATAGCGCCCTCTTGTGGAGGGATGCAGGTATTATTAAGAACTATTTCTTGTTTCACCGTCTTCTGAAGGTGTTTTCTGTTATAATCTCATTCACTCCTGTGTTGTGCTTTAAAATAATGTTATCATATAGTGCGTATCCATTATGACACGAGAGGACTCTTACATGTTTATTGGGTTGGGGTCTCTCGCTCTGCTGCATATCATAAGGGTGATTCTGCTACGCTTGGAATGGGGCGGCAGTAGATCAGTCTGTAGGGACTAGGGACCCTGCAGTCCGTTGCCGGTTCAAGTCCCAGTACGGACCCAATCTGGAAACTGGTCTGGTAGCTGCAGAGGTGCCAGTTCACTTCCTGAGCACTGCTAAGAAGCCCTTGAACAAGGCACCGACCCCCTCCACCAGATCAGCAGTGCTCAGTGTGTGCAGCCCCGCCTCACTCTGACATCTCTCCATCAGTGCATGTCCACAGGATCCTGTGTGCACGTGTGTGTTTCAGCCTCTGTGTGTGTAGTTTGTCTCAACAACAGTGTGAAATTGAATTTCCCCTCACAGGATTAATAAAGTATATCTTCTTCTTCGTCTCCCCCTCTTCTGACTAAAAGAATGAGTCTCTATTCAAACAACTGAAACACTTTGTCTGTTCTAACAGATTGATGACAGCAATAAATCACAGATTTTAAAAACAAAGCTAAAGTATGTGCAGCAGCTTTGAAGTTCAGTCGGTCTGCACCTGTTTCCTTTGCTCGACAAAGACCCGACTGTACAAGATTCATAGCTTCCTGTGTTTTCAATAAGAACAGCACGAGTCTGCTCACATGAAATGATGATGTTGCACATTTTGAGACATTTATCTAAGATTACAGCAGCGTCTTCAGCTTCACGCTCTCTTTCTGTTTTCTATTCAGAGATGATTTCGACTATTTTCAGCCCTTATTCTCGTACAGGCATCTGTTCGATTCTCATCGAGACATCTGATATGTAACGAGGCCTCTCCATTCTCCATGTGCAGGGAGACGGAGGGATCTGTGCTGAGAGATCAAGGACTGTGCAGCGGAGGATTTTAGAGACGTTTGAGGACATATTTCCCAAACCACACACAGGAAGTTCTTTATCCTGGAATGCAGATATAAACAGTATCCTAAAAGATGACTTAATACTTCAAATATGGGACCTAGAATCTTTGAAAAATTGTTAATTGATCCATCCTGCAGTGAGTGAACTTTAAGACTTCGACGTGATCAGATCAGTCAGACAGATACAGTAGCACAAAACATGATTTAGAATTGTGTAAATGTGTGCTGCAACATCTGACAAAGTGTCTCAAAATCTAAAAGACCAGGCCGGGTTCTACGATGGGACTAAAGGATGCATTGCACTCTCAATTGAGTTTTCTTCTGTCTGTCCACCGGGGACCACATGCAGGACTCATTACAAGCACACTGTTTTTCATTGGTGTTGCCGGCCCTTTTAGCTGCATCCCCCTTAAATCTCAGATGCACCCCAAGTCCTCTTGTTTTAGAACCGGGGCTGCATGAGAGTTCAAGACTGTAAACATACTCACGATTTTTGCAGAAGCTGAAGAAGAAATCAAACTTGGTCGCTCGTGTATGAAACTTTTTTTATTGAAGTTGATTGTAAATAAAACATGGTCACATCGTGGAGCAGGAAAGTACAAAACGTTTTCACTGAAGGTTGAAGTCCTTCAGGTATATGAATATTCTACATGTGAGCTAACACGCAAACATTCATGATGTTCATCTGGATTAATACCAAAAACTGCAGCGTCATGATTCAGAGCTCAACATCTGTATAAAAAGTCTTGAAAGTGACTCGTGTGACAGTGCTGCACGCCCTTTAACCAAAATACAGTTTCTCTGATGAAGAAATATAAATACGTTTGTCAAGTTTTAAATAGTTTGAAGTGGTTTGAACCTTCGTGTCTTTGAGAAGAGTAGAGGCACAGAGGACGTGGACACACACTGATCAGTAACTAAAGCTGTTTTTTCTCAGGACAGACGACGCGTCTTCATGTAGTGGGTTTGAGAGTCATCACAGAGGTGGTTTGACTACGAGTGTACCGTATAGAGCTGTGATCCTACAGGTTGGAAGTGCTGAGGACTGAATGTTTACGTGGTCACAGGTCCATGTCGTGGTCGCTGACGCTCTGACGGAGATATTCTTCGTACAGCTTCTTCTGCAGGAGAGAACAGACAAGAGGATTCAGGGTCAGGATCATGTTCACATCCATCTCAAGTCAAAACTAGAAAAGCTAAAGACTTCATTCTCTTTGAAACAGAAAGCTTAGACGTCTGTGTTTACGCGTGATCATCATTACAAAACCCAACACTGAACACGTGACGTGGAATTGTTTTGAAGAAGCTGAGGCTTCTTGAGTTAATTGTTGCATACTCTGGTTTAAAACGACCCCAAATCAAATAAAGCTGCGGCTTAACTAACAACGTTTAGGCCCTGTGCCCACCTGGCGTCTTTTTCTGAGCGCCAGCGTCTTTTTTCAATTGTGTTCAAAGAGGAGAGAGCGTTCGCAACAGCAGGCAGCCAGGAGAAAAAGCGCAGCGTCCTTTTTCCGAGTGAGCCTGCTTTGTTGTGCGGCCGCTCTGACCGTACAAGTTTCTTTTCAAAATGTTTGATATTCCCGGTATTATTGTTTCCTACGCAGCGTGTCATGACCGCCCGCCCCCGCTCTGCGTCCTGACAAAGTAGGCGAAGACATCCTCTGTCTGACTCTCATAGTGAAGGAAAATATAAAACATGCAGTAAAGAGCATCGGAGACGTGTCGGCCATACAGCGGCCGTTCTTAAGAGACTGTTGTCATAGAGACAGGACGGACGTGCAGCGCTTTGATTCTCAGCGCACAAACACTTCATGCAAACGCTCTGGAGAACGCCAGGTGGGCACGGGGCCTAAGAGAACTTTAAAAGGTGAACATGTTTCAGGGATGTGAAGAATTTAAAGACGCTGTAAAAAACAACCTTTGCTCTGAACTGAAACGACTTTTCATCCTGCGTATTAAAAAACTGAAGTTTAGAAATGATATGGATCGACTTGTTTTGTGTTAATTGAGTGAAATCTGATGAAAACACGTCGGATGATTTCATTTTATTATCCATGACTCGATATCCAAACTTTCATCGACAGTTATCATTTCTTGATTTTGAAACCTTCAAGCTGAGGAGAAGTATTTGAAGTTCTCTCTAAAACTAAAGAAAAACGCAAACCGCTTCTTTACTGCCTCTACATCTTGAAATGTGTCCACACAGTCACACACACACAGGCGATACCTTTTTGGTCTTGACCACCTCCTGAACGTACTCCAGCTTCTCCTGCAGCTGCCTCTTCTGTTTGCCCGTCAGAGTCGGCTGCGTCCTGCAGAGAATCAAAGGGAAAGGCTTCAAAGATCCAGAATGTGTTGTTTACATACCAGCACCAGCGGAGAAGATCGTATAAAGTGGACTGACAGTGTCACAGCGAGCGGTGTAAACGGGAAAATGTATTTGACACATGCGTCAGATCTGCGGCTCGTACCTAAAGGAGAAGCGTGCGATGATGAGCAGCAGGAATGAGAGGAAGACGAGTCCACCGACGCCGTACAGCTGCTGCTCCGCAGAGAAGGACTCAAACACTTTGACTACAGGACTCTGCAGATCAGAAATAAACTTTACTGCTCCACATGTAGATAACATAACTAAAACAGCAGTGAATGTTTGCCTCGCCTGAACGCTCACCAGGTAGAGAGAGAGCGTCTCCGTGCCCTGACTTCCCAGGACCATCTCCAGCAGCTCCTTGGACACCGAGCCCAGCACCACTAAGGCCATCAGAGCCAGAGGCACGCAGAAGCCCAGCAGAGTCAGGAAGCAGGTTTTACAGCGAGCACGTCTGTTCCCAGCACTCGTCTGCCTGTGAGAGACGACACGCAGGTTATTCTCGGAGGGAATCACTTCCTGACGCTGGCTCCTGTAATCTGCACTGGATTAGTTTTATGCTCAGAAATAAACAAGGCAATGAAACGTCTTCAAATGTAAAGAAAGTCGCCTCAAATTGTACCAAAGAAGAAAAAGTTTATGGTCTCGGTCTTGTCTCAAGCAGAACTCCACAGTACAGTTAAATATCTGATGATGCAACAGAGGACTGGGAGACACCAAACTTCTGCTTGAGCTCAGCAGGGACCAAAAGCTGCAGCCTGACAAAGACAAGAAGCGCTCCCTCGTGCACGCTCTTTCCAATCTCTCACACGCACACACCTGACTAAGAGGTTTATTTATCATTGACTTCTACATCGCTCTCGATGTCCATAATGATTTATAACACCTGTCCAGTATGCACCTGGATTTTATTTGGTTTGATTCATTTTACGCCCAAAATCATTCATGAGTAATGAAGGGACAATAAAACGGTCACCTGCACTGTATAACATGTGAAATGGATCGCCCAGAGTGTGTGTGTGTGTTACCTGTCGTTTAAGAGTGTGTCCGTGATGGCCTCATTGATGACCTCACAGTCCTTCTCCAGAGAGTTCAGTGTGTTCTGGACCGTCTGGTTGATGGTTTTCTCGATGGAGCGGCAAACCTCCTCGATCTGGTTCACGCAGCGACTCGGCTGCAAACAGGAACAGAGACGAAATAAATAGATAAGAATCAGACCGATTGAAAGGAGCAGAGGTGAGAGGAAGCGTACCATCACAGAGAAACAGTAGAACAGTGTTAACTCTCACCTTGTTGGGATTCGGGATGTAGATCGTTGGCATGTCAAAACCACATTTGTTGAGTCCCGGACGTTTGCAAAGCTCCTGAACGATCTGCATCATCACTCTCTGAGAGATGCAGCAGAGAGAGTAAAGAAGACACAACTTTAACATGAGGAGGTTCAGGTGAGCACCTCTCCACTTCCTGGTACAGATCTGGAAACCCTTTCTTTAACACTACAGAGTTGTTAACCTCAGGTGAGGGAGTAATGGATCAATCTTCCTCTGATTGGCGTTTAACCAAAGCTGTCCCGGTGTGTACCTGTCTGTCAGACTCTCCGCCGGCCTCGTCCGCTTTGCTCAGGTAAAATCTCAGTCGATCTCCGTGTTTGTCATTCAGCCTCTCCACGATGTTGAGCGTTCGCTTACACAGAGCCTGACCCATGGGGTCAAAGAAGACCAGGATCAGGTCACAGAGATCCCCTGAGAGACGGAGAGCAGAGAGCCATCATGAGAAGATCATCTCATCATTATTCTCTTTATAGTTAAAAGTGCAGAGTGATGGGTGTGAGATGCTGAACATGAACGTTCTTGAAGCTTTTCTGTTGGAGTTAATTAGTAAATAATTTTAGCTTTAGCTCCATTTGTAAGGTTAAAGATGTAACTACACATTCAGTGTGCAACACTAGCATTTAAATATCTGCTGGAGGTCAAAGACACCTTTAAACTAAAAACACTACGGCACACAAGGTCAGTCTGAGGACACTCACCCAGCCACAGGATCACGTCGTCCACATCAAACGGATACTTCATATCTCCGTCCACCAGCCCAGGAGAATCCACAAAGGTCACCAAGCTGAACCGCTTCTGTCTGGACGTGCAGATTTCTGTGCTCAGATACTCGGAAACACCTGGAGATCGTTCCAGAAAGGTCGGGTTAGTGTGATGAGGTGAGGACGCACTCACACGAGGCAATCAGTACCGTGCCAAAGCACATTTGACTCCTAAAGTCCAGCTGGTTTGACTAGAGTGAGTGCTCCGATCCGTTCTCAAGCACGGTACACTTCCTTGGCTTGCAAGAGGAGTGCTTCAGCACGGTACAGTTCATGCACGAGCAAAAGCACGATTACACAACGTGGACAGCCTTCATTATGAAGAAACCCGGGAGTGTTCTGTCTGTATCTGACTAACATGACTCAAATAAGACACAAAGTTAGTAAAGTAAACTGAGCACGCTTCATGATGACATAAAGTTATGCATGTGTTGTTATGTACAAGAGGTAACCGTGCTCAGGCCCGGTTAGTCCTGGAGCAGAGTGAGTGCAGGCCAGCGGGGGAATGTGGAGGAGGGGCAATCCTGCCTCAGCACGGTAAGGATCATCCGAGGCCTAGTGTGAGTGAGCCCCTAGTATTTTCTTCCCCAGATGAACAAGCAAGCTTTATGAAATGGATTTATACTATTCATTTAGACGATGGGAGTGCGGGGAGACAGAACTAGGAAGGATCGTGTTACCGGCTGAATTCTCACCTTTGAATTCTTGCAGCGGTTTGAAGTGTGGGTACAGATGGAGGGTGGCGTTTCCCTAAAAACACACAGAATCTGATATTTTATTCAACACGTAAACAGATCTTTAAAAGGAACTAAAATCACAAGTCAGACATACAGCAGAACGTAAGAAATCAACCTTTGGACTAACAATGAAAATAATCTATTTTGCAAGATGGAGAATGAAAACTTGAACTTTTCGACCTGGAAACAAACATATCCACCCGTCATAAAACAAACTCTTATGGTTTTAGACTCACTGTGAGAGATTCTCTCTTGCGGCCGTTTGTAACAAAGTTGAAGCCCTGGGTCTCGATGGCCACTCCAGTGCGCTGGATGTGCTCTTCAACATACCTGACAAAACATACAGCAGAAGCAACGCATCGTCAGAGGAGGAAATATCCGTTTATTGACCATTGGGCACTGCCAAAACATTACCAATGAAAGCTGTTATTCGTGCCGAAGCGGAGTGTGTGTGGGCGAACACAAAGATCACAGTAAGATCTTTGCCGTCCTCACACATTATGCTTTTATCTCTGAATCATGATGATGATTGTTTTGTTTGATAATGGCGGTTTTGATGCTGATTAGACCTCTAAAGAACAGCTGTCGATGTTGTGCTCTGCCTCTGCTCTCTTCCTGTCAGCACCTGTGCTCACCTCGTGTTTCCATGTGTCATTTAAGGCATCAGTTCCTTTGCGTTCTAGTAGCTGGGCTTGTGGTCGATGACATACTTCTGTAAAAATAAACACGTACCAGTTGATGAAGGAGCTTTTCCCAGCCGAGTGGTTTCCCATCAGCAACACGGTGATTTTCTTTCTGGGCGGCAGCAACTTCACGCCAACGGATTCAGCTACTGTGATCAACCCTGAGTAAACAAAGGTCACGGTCAGAGAAGTCAACGATGACTCATTCATATATGGGGATGTTGTTTTTGTCGAAAGGTGGAGCCATCAAAGAGCTGCATCGGCTGCAGGACTCAGGTTAGATAGTCAAGGTCAAGATTTCTAAAGTAACACGAGAAGCAGCACAAATATTTCCTGTGGGAGAATTTCTGTCCATGAGGATCAAATCTGGGAATGCACGGATAGCATCAGAAAAACAGAGAAACACTTGATGGGAATCCAGAACTAATCCCTGAGACTTTCCCTGCTTTCACGGGCGTCAGACTAAGGCCTCCTCTACACTAGGTTTTTCTGTGTGTTTTGGCCAACGTGTGGACAAGGCCTAAACAGAAAAATAAGTCTCCTTACATTTTTGACATTTCTATTTTGAAAAAAGTTTTGTTTCAAGGCCTCAGATATGAGAACAAATGCAATGTGTGATTGATAACATGTCTTCTGCTCTTCATGTCCAGGCCTCCATCCAGCAGGTTACATGTCCACGTGCTGGGTGAGGAATCAGAGCTTGAATACATTAAAAGTGTTGTTGTTGTTTTATTGAGATAATTTAGACTTTTACGATGTATTTATTGTGATGGCTTATATCGCAATAACGATAAAATCGCGACCAATAGCGAGGCCCTGGTTGTAACCATCTGTTGCTGTCCACGTGGAGTAATATTTACAGTCTATGGGAGTTACCTAATTTGGTTTATAAAACTAAATTAAAACACATTTCACGTCAGAACGCCTGAGAATGAAAGATCCGAGGAGCACTTGAATGCAGCATATCGCTCGTCTCAGAGACTGCACCTAAATTGACTTCATTAAAAGCTTTAAAACAACAAATCCTCCTGACTCTGTGGTTACATCATGATATCATTATCCTCTTTGTAATGTCTGCCACACCTGAACACGACTCACCTGCCTAGCTTCGACGTTAGCAAGAATATTTATCAGTAAGCTAGCTAACGGTTAGCCGCTCAGCATCAGGGATGACGTCACCTAACGTAAGAAGTTAGCTAGCTGACCCCGGTCCGCGATAAAAGCTGAACATGTTGACTTCATCATCAAACAGGTGGATGTTGGAGCAGTTTCCAGAGAGGACTCACCGCTGTCTGGATCCGTGTACAGCTGATGACAGTCCCGTAAGATCCGCTCATCGCAGGACACACCACCTGTTATCGAGTCTGCGTTTGCAGCACTTCGGCTCTTGATTTTTCCAGACATTTTAAAGAAACACAGAAAAGGTTTAAGACTTCTGCGGAGACGTGTTGAAGCACCAGAAGCCGAAGACTCTCTGCACTATCTGTGGACAAAGCCGGTTCGCCTTGTTTGAATCGCCCCGGTTGAGACGTAGCTCGGCCACGTCGTCAGCTTGAGCGGATTTTTGTCGCAGAGGCTTCTGGGTAATGAAGTTTTCCTGGAGATTAGATGTCAAACATGCAGCATACAATACCCGCATTTATTATCAGCCGTGCATCCAAAGTGAGTGTTTACAGGGATGACTGATAACTTACGTTTTTATTACTAATTCATCTTTTCTGCTCACATCAAATTTAAAACTCTGCTGCTCGCTTACAAAACGACTCCTCCATACCTATTTCTGATCCAGGTCTAAACTCCCTCCCTCCCATTAAGTTCTTTCAGTGAAAGGCCTCTGATGCAACCTTCACAACAGGGTCCTAAGTCTCTAAGTAGACTCTTCTCCTCTGTTGCCCCCCCGGTGGTGGAACAAACTACAAACTCCATTCGATCTGCAGAGTCCCTTCGCACCTTTGAGAAAAAGCTAAAGACCCAGCTCTTTATGAACACCTACGACCTTAATGATGATGACGATGCTTTAATGCTGATCAGAACTGTCAAGAACAGCTGTCGATGTTGTGTTTTGCCTCTGGTCACTTCCTGTCAGCACCTCCGCTCAGACTTAAAGCTGTTTGTTTGCACTTCCTGACGTTGTTTCCTCCTCTCTACATCCTCGCTTGTGTTGTTCTTACTCTCTGATGTTCCTCGGTTTGGAATAAAGCGTCTAAGTGAGTTGTAGAATTCATCTGAGGCTGAAAGATTCGATCATGATCGTTAAACTTCTTCCCACTCCTTGTCGAAAGTGTTAATTCAGTACATTTCTTTTGTATTTGACTCTTCTTTTTTTAATGACTTTTTCCGGTCTGTGTGCTTGTTGTTGCTTCATTTTTCTTTTTTACATGTTCAAGATAAAACACCTCAGCTCAATTTAAGAACTTACGATAACAAACAGACTAAAGTTTAGCGTTAACCTTTAAAGATTTATGTTTTAAAGTGACCGAATCAGCTGATGAGATGCTTAAAAACTGGATGTAACATATTAACAAATACGACAACACAAAGCTCGTGGATCACTTCCAAGTCACACGTTTATTTCATGGGGAAAACTGCAGAAATCAACTCAAGGATTCGCAAAGATTTACAATTTCAAGTGTGTGGGATGATTTCAAAACACATGAAATCAGACAGTTGGAGTCAAGTGCTTTCAGCGCAACTTTAGAAACTTCTTCAGGTTGATTTCTTCATTTGATAACATTTACAGACGTTTCAGTGCGAGCTGCAAAGCCTTATAGAGAACACTGACAGCAATCAGTTAACCTACATTTTAAAAAAGTGATCACTCATCCTTCCATTTGATTATTCATGTCTTGCACCAACCACAGGGCAAAAATCATACCATAAATAATACAGTGAAATCAATATTTTGAAGGCACCTTTTAGAGGATATATTGTTGCATGGTACAATGAATCATCTTGAAACACTCTCCCTTCCTGCTACAACAAATCACTGCTCTCTCTGTTAATGCATCAGTGAGGAGCTGGGAGAGTGGACTGGGAGAACTGGTTCTCAAACAGGGCTGGATTAATCTACACGTGCCTGAAGATTTCAAGCACTATACTTTATTAATGTCGTATGTTGCAGTAAGAATTGAAGAGCTTCTCCACACAGTGCAGCTGATACGTTAATGCACATAATGCTCATGTGATGCTGCTAAGTGTCGATGCCTGAGCAGCTGAGGAGGGAAGTAAAGTGAGTTTAAAGGACATGAGGCTCCTTCTGTTTTAGAGATGATTCATTTTAGAGTTCATTTAAAGGTCACATATTCTCCTCCTCTTCAGTGTAAATAAGTCTCAGAGCTCCCCACAACATGTGTGTGAAGTGTCTTGTTCTAAATCCACTCTGATCCTGTATTTGATCATGCCTATTAACCCCTCTATTTCAGCCCTGCTCAGAACAGGCTGTTTCTGTGTCTGTAGCTTTAAATGTAAATGAGCTGTGTCTGACCACGCCCCTCTCTGGAAGGGCTTGGGTGGCTCGAGCTTTCTCGCTCCATGCCCTATTGTTTACGGTGAGAAGGCAGACTCAGAGGGCAGAACAAACACCTAGCTGTGGGAGTGTCACCCACCTGGGGGAGGGGTTACTGCCCTTTGTGATGTCATAAAGGGAAAATCTCCAAACGCCCTGTTTGAGCACACATTTTCTGAAAAGTGGAGCAGGCAAAAGACGGAGAGGATGGACTTTTCTCATCATTGGGGGGTTTGTAGACAGACTAGAGACACATATAAGTGTTAGAGGAACATGGTGAAGAGGATTTAACATCATAAAAGACCTTTTATGATGTTAAATCTAGTTATCTGTATCAAGTATCTGTTCTTAACTAAAGTATTTCTTTTTTAAAAACATTTCTAGTTCTACCGCCGACATTTCAACACATATATCTGTACTTGATACTCCTTACATTTTGAAAACATGCATATTATTTTTGCTATAATGCATTTGAAGGGAATAGTTTGTGATTTTCATTTTGCATCCACCTTTAAAGCATCAACACTGACTGGAAAATGAAACAGAAAAAGATGAATCCCTGGCATATCTATTAGTGCATAACATGAAAAAAAGCGTGAAGACAAACAGACGTTGAGGGGAACTGTTTGGTGGAGAAGAGGCGCCTGGTGAACGTGACGTCTATGAGCGACGGAGAGAACTTGGAGCTACATGCATGACGGTGACGCAGCCAACATGGCCAACGTACAACGTGCAGCAGATTCAGAGCACAGAGACTGATTTAGACATGGAGCAAAGTGAACGTTCATTATGTTCACTCTGGCGGTCTTTGATTTGAAGTTAGAATGATTTCAGTTTGTCCTAATAGGAGCTGAGCTTCAGCTAGCTTTGCGTACACACAGCCGACAGAAACGTCCTTCAGAGACACTTTTTTACTCTGACACTGTGAGGACATCTCAGAGCCGACACTGATCGACTCTTTCACAACTGGGATCACGCTACAGCTCTACTTCCTCTCTGTCCATAAGTGCCCCTTTTCTCCTTTTAATACTTCAAGGGGTCCAGGTTTGGTCATCGTTTTTTGGCTTCTTTTTAAAGACGGATGTGTCCGTGTGTAAGTGTCTGAATCATAAACGCTAATAGATTCAAGCTCCACTCCCCGTCTCTGCTTCATCACACAGTCTGCCCAGCAGTCAGATGACACAAAGTGACGCAAGAGTTTTGCACAAACGGGCTGTTCAGTGTGAAATAGCCTCTTCCTCGACCGTCTGTTAATACTATCAGACATGTTGGTCGTCAAGCCCCAGCCTGTCTGAGAATCACGGCTCTGCTGCGCTCTGCGTCGACCTTCAACACGTCTCTTCACGTGTTTGGATCAAAGTGACTCTCGACTGTTTTTGATTTGATTGGCCCTCCTTTTCACACTTGAATTAGATTAGTATTTGTTCTGTCCAGCAGCTCTTTGTGTTTGTTCTTACGTGATCACATGGGGTTAATACTTGAATACATTTGTATAATTTGTGCTCTTAGAAATCATTTGAAGAGCTCTGTCTTTGAGATTAGCGTGACAATCAGCGCCATATTGGGCTTTAAAGTGTCGTCCTAAGAGTCAGCAGCTTTTAAGGGACTTTAATGTATATATATATATCTTTCTTTCTTCTTTCCTTTTCTGTGACATAAGAAATAAAAAGCTCCAACCTGCATGAAAGCTTTACAACCTGCTAGATTCAATCATTTCAAGTTCTGGTATGATCATGAAATACTCTCAACATCGCTGCACACACACACACAAGCGTCAAACTACTGTGATGCATATAAGGCTTCCTTTTATTCTACCCATGATTATTATGTTTTAAATTAGTGAGGGTCAGGCATGCTAACTGCTAAGCATTCTGGGCACACAGAGAGAAGTGACGTTTTAAATGTTTCCTTCATCGGTATGTTTTAGAGTCCGTGGTTCTCGGTTACCAGTGAGCTTTTCTCTCTTTGGCGACCAGCTCCAGGAAACGGGAATGACTCGCGTAGAGCGGGAAGGTCGAGTCGACATCGACCCACTTCACTTGACCTGCGTCATCGCCGGCCTGCAGAGGCAGCTCGCTCACACTGTTGCCTGTGATTAGAGAGAGAAACATAAGATTTGTTATAGCCCTTTAATAAAGCTAAATGTATGGAGCTTTTATAGGATGAACTTTATACTTAGTAATAATAATAATTGATACCTGATTCATCGTGGAAGTTGACAGCGACTGTCTCCATCCAGGCGTTGTCGGTGTTTCTTGGATCATCCACATAACCTTTATAAACCTGGAGGATGTGAAGAGATTCGAGTTCTACAAACAGAAGCTCTCACTGATTGAAACGTGACAGAAGTGAAAAGAGAGGGTGTCGGATGTTGACCTGAAACCCCTGTGATTTGAAGAGTTTGGTGATGCGTTCGTGGACTTTCACCCTCTCAGCCGGCGGCAGGGTCAGCGAGTTCAAAGCTTCCTCTGAGAACTCCCTCTGCAGCGTGAGAGACACCTGCTCCCCCGGGTCTACCATCCCCTTCAACACAAGCACAGGGACACGTTTAAGGGACAGGACAACGACATCTTACCTACCGGAAACACTGAAGCCAATCAGTGTCTCGGCTGTGAGGTCGTTTTAAGCTGCATTTCCAGGCACTTCAAGGCTTCTTTTCAAGGGTCTCCCGCCTCGTACTCGTCTGTGTTTTCACCGGGGTCTAGAGAACTAACCCGACAATAAGCCGTCAAAAGCCACTACGTCTTTTAAACCTAAGAACGTCTCTAAGTTGTCTGCTCTGCTCGACTGTGTTAACTCTATAAAAGCCTGGATGGCTGAAAACGTTCTTCAGCTGAACACAGATGAAACAGAGGCTGTTATCTCGACTCCTGTGACTCCTCATGTTTTACCTGAGGTGTCTTCTGTTGTTAAACCTGCCCTCCGTAACTAAGTGTCCGAATGGAGGTCAGGCTTTGAGCCAGCAGTTTGGTCCGCTCCTCTTTTTACCATCTAAGAAACTAGTGAAAGCTGAGCCAGAAACAATTGTTCATGCCTTTGTTTCATCAAGACTTGATTACTGTGATTCTCTGTTTACATGTTCATCACATCGTTGATCCGCCTACAACTGGTCCAACATGCTGCCGCTAAGCTGGTAACAAAACCTCAGCAAAGGTCTCATGTTACTCCAATCCTCATGACTTTGGCTTCCTGTTCGTTTTCATTTAACGGGCCCTGCATGGTGAAGCACCTGCTTATATCACGACACCAGCAGGACTCTGAGGTCCTCTGATCAGGGTCTGCTGGTTGTTCCTCGCCGTAGATTTCAAACTGAAGGTGACTTTTTGCTTTTCATGTTGTTGCTCCTCTGTATTTTTTTTTTATCCTTTATTGGGCTCGACTCAACTACCCCTGAACTGGGACTTTTTGGGGCTAAAATAACTTCCCCTGGAAACGATCCAGACTTTGGACCCTGCCGTGGAAACCATCCGAGGACCTGGAAAGGTCCCTGGTCTCCGGGGAAGGATCAAGCGCTGATCATATCACGATAAGATGATAATAATCAAGGGTGGAATAACGACAGGATTGTGAAGGACAGTGGAGAGCCAACAGACCTCATCCATAAAGCGTGATTAAAGACGTGAAGTGTCCTACCCCAGGAATGGCCCACTCCCCGCAGTCTTTCCTCTTGATGGAGACAAACTGCAGGATCGGCCGTTTGGAGACGGGGTGATTCATCTTCGCTCCTTTGGCATCGACTTTCCATCTTCAAGAGAGAAGTGATCAAAATAAATCAAGCAGGCTTTTAAACATTCTTTATGGAGCTAGATTAAGTAGTGAACATTTGGTTTGCATGTATTGGTATAATACCGAGGAGTAAAGTAAAAAAAAAGTGACCTGGTGACGATGGGATCTGCTGCGTGATTGGGTCCCCATCGTCCCAACAAACCTCTGCCGGTCACGCCCGTACGACCACGAGGATTTCTACACAAATAAACATTAAATTAGAAGAAATCTTTGCAATGAAAAAGATGACTAGAGGAGAAATCTTTGCTAAGAAGTGGAGGGAGGATTTGTTCCTCTTTCTAGTTTTTTGCGTCTCTTGCGTCTTACTCTCAAGTAATTTTGCAATCTTTGACCGACCTGTGCGTGGTGAGCGTGATGCATGAATCTTTACCAGTGCTCACAGCTCTGCACAGTCAGCCTTACATGTTTGTGTGTTTAGTATTCAAACTTCTCTGACGTGAACACTTTATGAAACCACTCCCTGTAATGTCAAAGCATCGCTAAAAGTCCAGATTGAACTAAGAACCAGTTTCAAAGACAACAACTACAAGTGAAGGTAACATGGAGAATGAATTTATATAAACAGAAACAAATTCATGCAACATCGCCTTCTTTCGGAGTCTAGTTTCCATCCTAGAAGGCTTAAAAGTCCCTACATGCAGATAAGAACGAACTTTACAGAGGGGGCAGAAAATTGTGTCAAGAACATCTCCCTGAACGAACTTACAGAGGCTTCCCCTTTTCAGTTTTGTAGTTCCCCTCAAAGCTCGTCCGGTCCACGCCTCCGTCCACCGCGTTGAACTGTGGAGAAAAAGAGCTGCAAGACGAGCAGATGTCAACACATGTGGCATGAATAAACCTCATGACCTCTGACCTCTGATGATAAACATCATTTATTGTTGATGTGTTACGGCTGAACTCACAAGAATGACACAAATCTTTACTGATTCCAAAAGGCATCTCTGGCAAACTCTAAAAAGGCTTCACATTACTGAATACAAATACAAAAGGTTACGTGACACAGCGTTGGGAAAAAGAAGCCAACATCAACAACAAGCCTTCCAATTTGGTAAAAATCTATCCACTTGTTATGCCACTATTTCTACTGGAAGAAAAATCAAAACACGCACATCCCTCTGTGAGTGCTGGATCCAAAAACACGAATAGGTAAAGAAAAGCACTAGTGCTACTAGGTGTGCCTGATAGCCTAGCGGTTATGTCGCGTGCTTCATGTACAGAGGCTAAAGTCCTCATTGCAGTGGCTGTAGGTTTAAATCTGACCTCTGCCCTTTACTGCATGGCATCCTGTACTTTCTCCTCCCAACATTTTCTCTCTTTCCAGCTGTCCTCTCTAAGCTGTCTTCAGAGGAATCCTCATATACATTATGAACTCTATCCGCGGTATGTAGAAAAGGCTTTTTAGAATATTTGAAATAATGGGATTTTTACAAACATAAAGACTTGTGAATATCTGTTTCTGTTACTCAGAATGTCTCTGTATGCGTTACGTGCTCTACCTGTGTCTATTCCTTTCACGTCTCAGCCCTCTGTTGTTCTCTGTTTCTTATATGACAAAAAAAGATTTTAAAAAGAGGATATGTTCCAGCAGTCAAGAATAAATACATATTTTGCTTTAAAGTACAATTTTGAATTCACCTGATTTCAGGATCCGCCCATGCCGGCTTCTTTACCACCGAGGGGTCAGTGTGGCCGACTGCATTATACTGCGGCCAGTTTTGACTCCAGTCCACCTTTTCATCAGGGACGGGGAAGCGCTTGACTTTGGACCCTGGATACTGGGGGCACCTGGACTTCACGTGAAGCGCTGCTGAGGATGGCATTGTCCTGACACTGGTCGTGTAGAGGTTACAGAGGCCGGATGTGATGGGTCTGATGGTCTGACTGGTTCTAAAAGGATAAGAAGAGGAGCAGGAGAGCGTGGACCTGCGGGAGGAGAAACATGAGACATGGATCAGTCAGGAAGCATCGCTCTACTCCTGCAGCAGCTCGGTCCAGGCAACACCCTGCATGAACTCCCTGCACTCCAGGCTCTTTAGATAATTATGAAACCTTCCGGCATGAGGCTTCTGTCATACACTGTCAATAAATATATTCAACAGGACACAAACCACCTGACATCTCGTCTGGAGCAGTGCAATCACACCACGACAACAGGATTAGCTGCTTTAGGATACTGATGTGTTGTCTCAGTGAAACTAGATCCATGCATGACTATTTGTTGACATTTTTACATTATATTTCTTAATAATACAACATTAAATATGATTAAAATACTAAATCATTTCTCCTGGGAGCCAATTCATGCAGAGTAAAATAATATCGAACAGTTGGCTAATAAAGATGTGTACTTTAATATTAGCTCTGTGTAAACTACAGCAACATAAAACTGCTCCTGCTTCCCATGTCAGTGTGCGCTTTAAGCCTGACACTCCTTCATAACTACACATCTCTTGTTAAAGCGTAATCATGAACAAACGTTACTTGAGTCCGGGGGAGCAGACGGTGAACGGGAGTCCGAGGAGAGTGAGTGCGAGACGAATCCGGCCGATCCAGTGTCTTCTGAGGAGAAAATGAACCATTACCTCCGAGAAATCAATCAATATCGAGCAACCACAACATGCAGCACAGTATCCAGGAAGTGCACCGCCCGGCGCGATGACGTACGCAAAGGGGTGTGGTCACGGCAGTCGGGTACTCGTTTCCATGGTGATAAGTTTCCACTATTTACTGTTTTGCTGTGATTAACCCCATAGATATATATAGAACACTAGATGGCTCATCCGCGCTGCTGGCTAATGGAGTCGAACGTCCGCACTGGCGGCCATCTTGCTACGGGCAGCTCTCTCACCTTAACATTGTGTTGGTAGTGATACATGTACTTTTTAAATAACCATAACTTGCTCAATTTTCAACCGATTTTCAAACGGTTTGGTTTGTTATAAACTTCAGGGATGTAGTTATGACACTGCATACTTATGAATAATTATGTTATGTTCTAAAAAATAGAATAATGTTCTAAAATAGGTACACCTATCTGTTCTGTTTAATGTTAATTTCATATGAAAACCCATGATTATAATTACATAAATACATCTCTGTACAGGGTGGGGATTTTAACATGCAGCCTTTCTTGATATAAATTTGTAAAGGGAAATCTTGTACCTATTTTAGAACATTATTCTATTTTTTAGAACATAACATAATTATTCATAAGTATGCAGTGTCATAACTACATCCCTGAAGTTTATAACAAACCAAACCGTTTGAAAATCGGTTGAAAATTGAGCAAGTTATGGTTATTTAAAAAGTACATGTATCACTACCAACACAATGTTAAGGTGAGAGAGCTGCCCGTAGCAAGATGGCCGCCAGTGCGGACGTTCGAGTCAGCGCGGATGAGACATCTAGTGTTCTATATATATCTATGATTAACCCTACCTGAAAACCTTGAGTCGGTTCTACTTGATTTATATGCAGTTATTTATATTAAACAAAGAGCAAAATAAAATTACAAAGTGTGAAGCAGTTTTGCGAAGCTTGAGACAAATTTACATTTTGGAAAACATTTTGAAACCCATTCACAAAAGCAAAACACTTTTACCAAAAGGACAAAACTAGTTTACATTTAAGAAGACAAGTTAACAAAATGCAAAACACTTTTACGAGTGCTGAGACAAATTTGTGATTGTATTTTGCTTTTGTGATTTAGTATCTTAAAGGAAGAATGTGCGACATGTTACACATCAATATTTCATAAATCCAGTCTCTCCTGTGTAAATGTGTCTCTGAGTCATGACTGCCTACAATGAGTGAGAAGCTCGAGTCCTGCAGGCTGTGTTGTTGTCAGAGCCGTGTTTACATGGACGGGACGGCTGGCTCCTCCTCTTGTGTATAAAAGCTGTTTTAGTCAAGGACTAGAGAGAAGAAGAAGAACATACTCACTGATTATTTGAATGTCACATAAGAGTTTAGAGATTATTCTGTTTTACATGCAGTGTGAAGCTACGAGCTAACTAAAAAGCGCTAACATTAGCCTGCTAACACAACAATGCAGGACACAGGTGACTGCAGCTCGAGCCGAGGACAAACTGCGTTCCAGTCGATAACTCCTTCATGCAAACACGAGGGGACGAGGTGTGTCGCTGGAGGAGGCTTCAGTGTGGAGGAGGTGTGGCCATACAGCAGTTTGTTTTGGTTTCATGCTCAAGGGCGATATCTACTGGACCAAAAAGTCGCACATTCTTCCTTTAAAATGTCAATACAGAACAACACAACATATATTACACATTACACATATTGCACAAGATCTGCAAAAACACAGCATGAGAGATAAAGTAACAAAGGTAAGGAAGGTAGACGCTCATACTCAGACTGGAGGATGTGAGATGACACTCTCTGGTCCAGTCTGAGAACAGACTGCTCGTGTTTTGACTGTAGGGAGAGGTTTTCAGTCCTCCCCTTCACCTTCATGTCGGTCAGCACCAGACGAGCAAGCTTAGAGAGAGATTACCGTACCGCTAATATTAATATTCAAGTGGATAAAAGGTCAAAATTTGATTGGTACAAGGTTAGACACAAACTGCGTCAGTTTATGGAAACGTTAGTCATGTTTTAAGAAACACCTTTTTAACAAATAGTCTTATCTATTTTTTTATAACGCTAATTATATCTTTAAAAAACATGAAGGCATTTACATGGAGACTTTAGAAGGTAAACAGAATTTATGGAGCCATAAAAAGAGGCCAAAGTCATAATCATAAAAGCAAAATTCCTGCAACAAGTTACAACAAAGTCTACACAACCACTCAAACCAGAATTATTTCATAAACAAGTTAAAAACTTGTACTCATGTCATGTTACGAGCTAGATGTTTATTTTTATATTTATTAGTCATATGCAGAGGCGCCACTTGTCAACGGGCAGGGCAGGCGACTGCTTGGGGCCCCAGACCAGCAGGGGGCCCCCAACTGCTGACAAACTTTAAACCGCAGCATTGCCTCAAAATCAACAAATTTTGCAATGGCAGTAGGTAACCTCCCTAAGGGGGCCCCATCTGATAGCACTCACGCTCAATGCCCACATTTTTCAATGGAGGGAAATTAAAAGGAATTTTCTGTTTGGGAGTGATTGAAGAAAGAGGAAAATAATAATGACAGCTGGTTGGAGGGGCCCCCAATGAATGTTTGCCTAGGGCCCCAACAGACCCAAGAATCTGGACTTTTTACTGCTGCAACATTTGAATTTCCACTCTGCAGGATCAATTCAGGATCCTCTTGTCTTATGTTATCTGATCTCATGGTACCTGGTATTTACAGTCTATGATTATATCGCGTGTTATTCTTTTTATATCAGGCAGCGTGGAACATGTTTCGACACGCCCACTCGTGGCTGCTGTATGTTTATTCTGCAGATTGCGTTTGTTTCGATACATCGATTGGAGCCGAGCGGGCGGCGCGTGCACCCCATTGACGGGACTCCTCCCTCACGAGTCACACCGTTTCTCACATCAAACGCACCCGTGTTACCGTAGTTTGGCACGCGCATTTACGCTCGGTGCTGAGGCTAAATCCGCGCTCGCGCACGAAATCCATTTACTCTCCGGTAGTAGAGGCCCTCACCGTGTCGATTCTCTCCGTCAATCAGACGATCCTCTCGGTTAGACCCTCTGTGACTCGGACTGAGAGCGGCGGAGGTCCCTTGGTGAAACTCTCTGACGGAGCAGGAGCGCTTTGTGGAGGAAGAATGGCGGATTCGAGCAGCACCGCAGCGGCCGGGGCCGAAGCCTCCAACAGCGCTACTGCTGCTGCCGGGGCGGCGAGCAAGGCTGCGCCCGATGCACCGCCCGCTGCTGCGCCAACCAAGACCGAGACCGTGAAGGGCCAGAACTTTGACGTGGGACCCCGCTACACGAACCTGTCGTACATCGGGGAGGGGGCTTACGGGATGGTCTGGTGAGTGGAGCTTGACGTCTCTGTTGGGCCACTGTAGATTTAAATCACCAGTGCTAGCTAACATAAGCTGGTTGTTAGCTGACACTCTAAACCAGCTAACAGGTTCTGTTGTTTCCATCCAGCAGCGCCATGTTCACGTTAATCTAATCATGATGAGTGTTTGTTAGGAATAAAAACACAAACAGCTCCTGCTGGGGTTAGCATGCTAACTGTGTAGCTTCAGGCGTGGCTACAAGATTTTCAGGAAACAAGATTGGGAGTGATTGCGCAGGACGGAGTTTGATATTTGAAGAAAAATGTTTTGCAGACTGAATTTGAACACAGATTTGATTTAGTTGTCATGGTGACCACTCCCTTTATCAAGAGTCCGAGTCCCAAACACTTTGAGGGCTCCTTCTGTTCTGATCGGTAAACATTGAGCCTGCAGCAGAGAGCTGCCGCAGAGGCTCTGTGTCGGAAGAGTCCGTCCTAACGGGGCCTTTCCTCGAGTTATCACCGTGAGTGATCTGCAGCCCTGCGTGGACTCGTTCAACAACCCTGTTGCATTGACACCAACGCCAAGTCATCGTCGTGAAAGAGGCTGAGCTGCTGCAAAAACACGATCAGATGTGACAGCGCTGCGTGCCACTGCGAAGTGGATGGAAGCGTGAGAGCTCGTCCCACACATGGATCACTGTCACTTTCCCACAGCTGTGTGAGACAGCACGGGGCTGTTTGTTTGTGTCATCGTGGTCACGTGATTTTACCATTGCAGCACTTGATGTTTGTAAACATAGTCGACACCCACTGGTTGATTCACTTACAGGAAATCAATGAGAGTTTAGTGCTGCCATTAAAATCCGCTTCAAACCTGCGTGATCATCGTAGTCCAGTGAATCCATCCACTGCTGTTTGTTATGTCATGCTGTTTCAACCATTAGAGGAGCTCACGGGGCTGTGAGCATGCCCAGTTTGTGCAGCCAGTGCAAGAACACAATACAGTATTAAGAGGAATGATTGGGTTCGACTGTGTTTCCTGCTTCCTGTGTTAAAGTCTCACATCGGGGATATTCTTTCTCTCGTCAAACTTTGGCCGTTCAGGGATGCTGTGTCATAATTTAGGCCTTGAAACCCAAAACAGTTAACTGCTCTTAACACAACCCGATCTCCATCTACACCCACCTACACCAGCACTTCCTCTGCACCTACACTCAGATCGACGCCTACAGTTATCACAACAAACAGCCACACACATTTGAGGAAGACTTGTTTGCCTCTCGGTACTGGAGATGGTCTGATGGACTTTGAGAAGCTTTGTGTGAGCACATTTCCTGGTATTATCACTGTGTGTGATTTAGGGAGTGTCATGATAATAGAAAAATCTAACAATATTGATACTTGGTTTAATACCTCGGCAACCAATGAGAGAAGTCCTAGGCAACCAACGTTGGGTGAGCTCCTGCACGCGGTCTTAATTGCACAAATACATCATTGGCATCGTTCTGGTGTCTCTCCTACACACCTACCTTATGAAATAGATGTTCAATTATTTTTCTACTTTGTTTTTAATAAGCAACCTGTACACGGCGGCTGTGTTGGTAGAGTCGGTCATCTCTCAACCGTAAGGTCGAGGGTTCGATCCCCAGCTCCTGCAGCCACATGTCGATGTGTCCTTGGGCAAGACACTTAACCCCAAGTTGCTCCCGCTGCTTCAACGGCGGCGTGTGAAAGTGTGTGGATCGATTAGTTAATACCAATGGACTCTTTACACAGCAGTGTGTGAATGTGTAGGTGTGACCTGCCGTGTAAAAGCACTTTAAGTAGTCAGAAGCAGTGAAGCGTCACAGCGCTGTTAGCGACATAAACGTCACTTTGCATCTTTTTGAGGCTCCAGAAGGACTCGAGAAACGTCCCAATTTCCCGACCTGTGAGTTTGAGTGAACCACCACAGCTGCTCTCTCTCTATTTCTTGCGGGAGCTATTGTTTTAAAAATCTGACTGAAGAGGGTCGCTGGTGTCCTAGCAGTTAGGTTGCTCCAAATGTACGGAGGGTGTAGACCTCCAAGCTGGCGACCCGGGTTCAAGTCCAGCCTGTGGCTCCTTCCTCACATGTCATTCCCAACTCTCTCTCCACAGTTTCCTACCCACTGAGCTAGCTTCAGTATTTTGGATACTATTGATCATTAAATAACAGAGATTGTATCGTTATGAAACATCGTATCCAAGTGTCGAACATTTTGAC
Source organism: Tautogolabrus adspersus (assembly GCA_020745685.1). Taxonomy (NCBI): domain Eukaryota; kingdom Metazoa; phylum Chordata; class Actinopteri; order Labriformes; family Labridae; genus Tautogolabrus; species Tautogolabrus adspersus. The sequence continues at coordinate 1,850,053 of CM036553.1, forward strand.
CACTTTGTGATTTGTCTCCACTGTACCATGATACCTGTTTTCGTGTTTCCCTCCACGTCCAGCTCTGCTATGGACAACGTGAGGAGCCAGCGCGTCGCCATCAAGAAAATCAGCCCGTTTGAGCACCAGACGTACTGTCAGCGCACGCTGAGAGAAATCAAGATCCTGCTGCGTTTCCACCATGAGAACATCATCGGCATCAACGACATCCTCCGGGCACGGCACATCGACAACATGAGGGATGTGTATCCTTTAACGCTCTACAGGACGCGTCTCACTGCACGTGTCTGCTGGTCATAGGGCTACTACTGCACTTTTAGCTTCACAAAGGGTCCGGCCATGTTGCAGAAAACGGTGAGCAGCCACGTTTGAAGAGTCTCTTGATTTATTGCAGCAGCTTGTTTTTTCATTTTGGATGTTTGACTTTTAGAAATCTGCTGTGGCTTCACCTGCTCCAAAGATGATTGCAGGAATTGTGTCCAAGTGCTGAGATCAAAACGAACAAATAAACAAGAAGTTATTAATCTAGATTTCACTCACAGAAGTGTCGCCGGGGAGCTTCAGGATCCGTCTGAAGAAGAGGGCAGTGAATAAATGTAATAACGTGAAACTCTTTGAGACGGTTATACTCGACCTGATGTTTATGTCTGGACCGGCTACATTCAGGGGGAATAGAAATCCTCCAATTGATTGATTTTTGGTGAAAGTTGTGGTTTAGGATTAAATTTCTAATACAGCTAGCACATTAAGAATTCTGTTTATATGGTTGTCTGATGGACGTTGAAGTATTTTAGACATGCTGCCATATTTGAGAGTTTAAATGTTAAAAGCTTCTATGAACTTTGCTGCTGAATAATTAAGCACGTACACATTTGAAATGGCGTTCAGAGAGGTCTATACTGCATGTGTCTCTTGGCGTCCGTGGATGTGGTCAGCTTCGTGGTTGTCCTCTTTGACAGCGCCTCCCTTCAGCTACATCGTGCAGACTCTGATGGAGACCGACCTGTACAAACTGCTGAAGAGTCAGCGGCTGAGCAACGACCACATCTGCTACTTCCTCTACCAGATTCTGAGAGGCCTCAAGTACATCCACTCTGCCAACGTGCTGCATCGCGACCTCAAGCCCTCCAACCTGCTCATCAACACCACCTGCGACCTCAAGGTGGGCTCACGCACGCACACACATATTTTGTCTGCAGCTTTCATTCCACAGCAGAATAATTGAGGGATGTGATCGTTTGATTTGGAGCATTTTATTGATGCTCTTATGGTAGATGTTATATTGTTACAGTAGTGCACAAACCTGCAGTCATATGTCACAGTCTCTGTGAGTCAGAGTTCATACACGAAGCCCGTGGTACTAACTGGATGAGTCTGTTGTGTCCTTCGTTTGCATCAACAGAGCAAAACTTTCTGCACTGCATACAAAGAATCTGATTTTATCACAAACTACTGACACTGCAGTGAGAACATTCATCGACATGTTTGACAGCAAATGTTGCAAAATCTCGTTTGCAGTTTAAAATGTTTGAGACTTTTGTTCTCGGGACGGGACGGGATGGGACGGGACGGGGCAGCCCGGGTTTGAATCCCACCTGTGTCTCTTTTCCTGCATGTCATTCCTCTCTCTCTCTCTCTCTCTCTCTCTCTCCCCCCCCCCCCTCTCTCTCTCTCTCTCTCTCTCTCCCTCTCTCTATCTCTCTCCCTCTCTCTCTCCCCCCCCCCTCTCTCTCTCTCTCTCTCTCTCTCTCTCTCTCTCTCTCTCTCTCTCTCCCTCTCTCTCTCTCTCTCCCCCCCCCCCCCCTCTCTCTCTCTCCCCCCCCCCCCCCCCTCTCTCTCTCTCTCTCTCTCTCTCTCCCTGACTTCTGACTCCATCGACTGTCCCGTCTTAATTAAAGGCATAAAAAGCCCAAAAATACATTTGAAAAAAGGTTTTTCAAATCCATCAGCTTTGCTCTGAAATCCAAAGTTGTGCTCGTCGTTGAACCGGATCTTGTGGGCGGGACTTAAAATGTGAGAAACTTTGTATGGGTTGTGCAAAAGTGTCATGGTGATCTTATCTTGTTTTTATCTTTTCCTGTTATGAGTTGTGTTCTTTGCAGATCTTGTGCAAAATATGGTGTTGTGTTTGTTAGGTTGCTTTGATATGTGCATCTCTGTTTACATGTTATTTGTGGTTGATTCTGCTGAGAGTGCAACACTTAGGGCGTCCTCACACGATTGTCCCTCCTCCCCATTCCCCCGCTGGCCTGCACTCACACTGCTCCAGGACTAACCTGGTCTGATCACGGTTACCTCTTGTACATAACGTCGTAATACAACACATGCATGGCTTTACGTGTTCATGAAGCGTGCTCAGTTTAGGACAAGCAGACTCAAAAAAATAAAAGGGACGCGCAGCCAAGTCAGCGTCTGCACATCAGAGAACAACACAGAGAACATGACGGCTCCTTTACTGACTTATTTTGAGTCATGTTAGTCAGATTCAGACAGAACACTCGGAGATTTCTCCATAATGAAGGCTGTCCACGTTGTGTACCCGTGTTTGTGCTCGTGCATGAACTGTAACGTGACGAAGCGCACCTTTTCAAAGCGTGCCAGGGCCAAGGAAGTGTACCGTGGTTGAGCACAGATCGGAGCACTCGCACAAGTCAAATGAATTGGACTCTTAGGGGTGAAGCGTGTTTAGGCACGGTATGGATTGCCTAGTATGAGTGCGCCCTTAGAGTCCAAGACACATTTCCCCAAGAAGACAATGAAGTGAATCGTATCGTATTTCCAGTCTCAGAGTGACACCTTTGCAATGAGCGTTGCAACACTGGCAGGATTTTGTTTCATTGCTCAAATTTTGTAAACCAAAGTTTTAAATTAGCATGAATGCATTTTTATGAATATCTATTGAAGCATTAACTCGACCAGGTGTTGACTGCAGTCTGTAAAATGTAACTTTAAAAGTAACCTCAAATGCTTTGGCTTACTTTTGAGAGACGAAAGTTAAAGCGGAGATATTTTCTTCATCTCTGAAGCTGCTTTAGAGAAGAATCTTTGTTTTTAGTTAACTGTTAGTAACCATTTAGTTTGTTTAAACGTTGGTCCCTGCAGAAAGTTCCCTCAGCTCTCAGCACTCTTGAGAAGAATGTCAGGAATGTGTCTGATGGATCGACCCTTTCCTCTGAGTCAAACACTTTGTTGTTCGTGCTGTTTAGTGGCAGCTCGGACGAGCCTGGCTGCATGTTCTTTTTCTTACGTGTGTTTCATATCTGGTGTTGTTGAAGCTGAATATCTACAGAGGAGCTTATTAATCAACAGAAGTCTGTAATGTTGTCACTCCCGTCTCCTCCTCCACTCTGATGAATATTCATGTTTACAGACTGAGGAACGCGTGACGTGTTGGTCGTCCATCTGTTTGTTACATCTCTGCTTTCTGCAGACCATTGAGCTAAAAGGAACCTTTCAGGGCACTGGGGCTCCTGAAATGCATCCTGGGAAATGTAGGAAAGCACTAAGTGATATTTTGCAAACATCTCTGGGTTAGCTGATCATGTGGGCGGAGTTTAAATAAAACAAACGCAGCACAGGTCAAAGCAACTTCTGATCCACCAACTACTTCGGTCACATTGTGCCTACAAAACGTTTCTGGGGATATAATATGAAAATGTTTTGATGTTTTTAAAACCGGCTGGGTAGGCACTGATTGACTCTGCTGGATTCCCGCCTGTTCACACATTTCTTGCACTTTGGTCGTTTAATTAAATTAAACTGAAATTTGAAAGATGCCGAGGAAATGAAGCTCGAGAACAGCATGAAAATGGGCCCTCTGGTTTGAGGTCAAACATTAGTGTGGAGCATCATTTGTAAACCATCTGACAATGTGTGATGTGTGACTTGACCTCTGACCCTTCTCTGTCACCCTCAGATCTGTGACTTTGGCCTGGCGCGGATAGCCGACCCGGAGCATGACCACACGGGTTTCCTGACCGAGTACGTGGCCACGCGTTGGTACAGAGCTCCAGAGATCATGCTCAACTCAAAGGTAGGCGTGTCACCTGGACTCTGTGTTCAGACCTTTTCAAGGTGCCATATTTACGCCCCTGTGACGTTTGGCCTTCAGTCTGAATGTCATGGAGGCGTAATGGGGAGGACGAAGTGACCCCCTCTGTACCGTCTTCAGAGGTAGTAACAGAGGAGCGTGGGATCAGTGCAGCCAGCGGGAGAGCGCAGCGACGTGTGTGTGCGTGCATGTCAGACTGTGTGTGTGTGTGGAGCTCCCGCTGTGCCGTGCTTCTGCAACGCCAAAAGGCGAAGTGAATTCACAGACTGGGACAAGAATATGACGCCATAACGGAATCAATATGAATGTTCAAAGACGTGATGACGGCTGAGCGTAGTTACGGCACTTTGAAAAGGGCTGCAGACTCATCTATAAAAAGATGGACAACATGACAGCTCCTGGAAAGTGAAGCCAAAACATTTAGATCTCCCCGTACTGACCAGCTGCCTCTTGTTCCTTTGTGTGTTTGTTCACGTCTCAGGGTTACTCCAAGTCCATCGACATCTGGTCAGTGGGCTGCATCCTGGCTGAGATGTTGTCCAACCTGCCTCTCTTTCCCGGCAAACACTATTTGGACCAGCTCAACCAGATCCTGGGTGAGAGACACGAGTCTCTCCTGTCCAAAAAATAATGTTTACCGTGTGCAGTTATTTCAAGCATTGAGTCTTTGTGTTTGTAAGTACGTCATAAATGTTTAGCATCCTCCCTCAGGTGCCCTTGTTAGGTTTCTCTCGTACAAAGGAGAGATAAAATGTTCGACTCTGATGTGATCGAGCTGAAAAGAGGGGCAAACAACAAGTTCTAAGCCGTTATTTAAAGATGCCTGTCTTTCTGCGTTCGTGTTCAGGCGTCCTCGGCTCTCCGTCTCAAGAAGACCTGAACTGCATCATCAACATGAAGGCGAGGAACTACCTGCAGGCGCTGCCGCCCAAAGACAAGGTCCCATGGGAGAAGATCTTCCAGGCAGACTCAAAGGGTGCGAACACATCCCGTCTCTGATTTATAAACTCTAACTCTCTGACTCTATTCTCCTTCGATGTTTGTACTTGTGTCGTCTGATCTAACTGAAGCTCTCATTAAATCTGAACACAGTTCTGGACCTGCTGGGCCGCATGTTGACCTTTAACCCCATCAAGCGCATCAGCGTGGAGGAGGCTCTGGCTCACCCGTACCTGGAGCAGTACTACGATCCCACAGATGAGGTAAGCGTCAAAAGGAGCTCGTACTGACGAGGTGTGTCAGGATTTTACGGAGGGTTTTTTTCATAATGCGGGGGCCAAACCGGTCCTGATCCTGACACCTTAAAGAGAATGATTCCAGTTATGACATCATCACTTGTCAAAGATTAAAAAAAGACTGTTAACTTGTGTTTTAACAGTTTCTAATCTGTTTCTTTGTTTCCTTAATAAGGCCCCGTGTCCACCCAGCGTGTTTTTTCAGTTGTTTTCATTAAGTAGAGAGTGTTCGCAGCAGAAAGAAGCCGCCTGGAGAAAAAGCGCAGCGCCCAGTGTCTTTTCCCGAGCGCTCCGCCTTTCTTGTGCGGCCTCTCAGAGCGCTTAAGTTGAAAATCTTTCCACTTTTTAGAAAGGCACTGTTGACGTCACTTGCTCTCTTTTCCAAATGTATGATATTCCCCGTAGTTTTGCCGCCTACGGATCGTGTCTTGATCGTGTCTCTGATCGGGAAATAAGCAATCTCAAATATAAAACATGAAGTAAAAAGTAATGGAGCAGTGTCGGTCAGACAGCGGCTGTTGTCAACACACTGTTGTCATAGAGACAGGACAGACGTGCAGCGCTTTTCTTCTCAGCGCACAAACGCTTCATGCAAACACTCTCGAGTGCACAGCCAGCGCTTTTCTCCCTGAAAAAAAAAGAAGCTAGGTGGACACGGGGCCTAACACCTAAGGGTTTGACTAATACCTGACTTTAGTTTTTACAGCTAAAACTGATGTTTTTTCTGTGTGTGTGTGTGTGTGCGTGTGTGTGTGCGTGTGTGTGTGTGTGTGTGTGTGCGTGTGTGTGTGCGTGTGCGTGTGTAGCCGGTAGCAGAGGAGCCCTTCACTTTCTCCATGGAGCTGGACGACCTCCCCAAAGAGAAGCTGAAGGAGCTCATCTATGAGGAAACGGCTCAATTCCAGGCAACCTACCAGGGCTCCTGAGACTCACAGGTACGGGACAACGACACTCTCTTGATCTCAAAGTCTTCGAGAGGTTTGTGTGAATGATTCTGAATTTAAAGGAGATTATTCTTGACATTGCGTGGCTTGTTATAATATCATCAGGAGTGTTTCTGTGCTAAAGCAGTGACAACCTGCAGCATCCAAAATTCAACGTCCGAGTATTTATCTGTGTCAAAGAGTTTCATTCTTTCTTTAAAGCTGCACAAGATGAGTGAAGAGCCTGTTGTGATTTTAAACCACTATATGTCAGTGGAGCAAAGGCGTTGAACTCAAATGTTCCCTTGGACTCTCTCAGAACCTCTTCAGCCTGTTTGCCTTTGTACAAAAACTGTGAATGAATCAAATTATCAGAGGACAAATTATTCCATGCACAGAAAAGCTCAATGTGGAGTTCATAAATAAAAAACCTCCAGCTACTGTTGTAGTACTCGAAATAGGTGTTGGTCTCAAGACTTTTTGAAGGTCTCATCTCAGAATCGAAAGCCTTTTTACTCGGTCTTGTCTCGGTCTCAGATTTTAAATCAAGACCACCACTGATCAGCTATTTTTCCACGTCATTACTTGATTTGAAGGAAAACGCCGCTTTCTAAGAAATTTCAATTCCTTCATAATTTGATTTTTAAAAACGGTTGGCAGGTAACGTCTAACAGTTTTCGAGAGTCGATTTTATGAACATAAATAACATCGTCAGAGCCTTTACACTGTACGTTGATGAACTTTAAAGAGGACATATTCTCCCCCTCCTCCACCTTTTCAAACAGTCCTCTGTGGTCTAAATGAAAATCTGTGCTTTGGTCCAAATATAACATGAATCAAGCACCAGAGGAGGTTTGTGACCCTGTAGAAACCAGCTCTCTCAGAACGCTCCGTTTTGGTGTGTGTGTCTCTTTAAATACAATGACCCCCCCTGAGTTTTCCCGGTAGACATCACTCCTTCGCTAGCGAGAATAAAAATGGCGTTTTCCTCTAGGCTGGGGGTGGAGTCCATGGGAGGAGATACCAGGGGAGGGGAGGGTATTTTTTTACCAGAATCCCACTGTGACATCACAAGGAGAGCACATTTGAAACGGAGCATTTTTCTCTGGACTGGATGGGTTTATTTCACATGTTGTGGGTCGGTAGACTCTCAGGCTACCCAGATTTTTCATAATATGTCCCCTTTAAGGGTCTCTTCCCTCTGTTCCATGTTGTTATTGTTGAGTATAAGTCACCACTTTTAGGATGTATCCATGTGGCTGAATCTTCGTTTTAACTTCTTTCTCTTTCCTTCCTCTTTTTTCTCTTGTAGCCCTAAAGGTTGACGAAGCCACGCTGAGGCTCGGAACAAGAAGACCCCCCCCCCCCCCCCCCCCCCCAAACGTCGCGCTAAAACAAAAGAAAAAATGCATCTTCAAGAAAGCAACAAAAAGAGAAAAATACAAACATTTAACGGCTTTTCTTTCCATTTCTACTGCGAGAGAGCTGGTTCACTTCTGCTCTCTGTGGACGGGGCTGTCCTGTCGTCCTCTCACCTCACCTTTGTTACCTGTTCCATCTTTTCCCGTCTGCAGTAACTCCCCCTCCTCCTCGTCCTCCTCCTCCTCCTCCTCGTCCTCCTCGTCCTCCTCCATCAGACATCTCTCTTTCCTCCTCCTGCTGCTGCTGTGTCTGAGCTCTCCTCTCTGTCCTCTCTGTCGCTCCCTCTCATGTTTAAACACAAACTGCTGTATTAATCGACATCATTACGCTCTCGTCGTGCTCCATGTGCATAACAACCTGGAGAAATCGAGGGCTAAGAGAACGGGGAAGCTAACCGGGTGTGTTAATGTATATACAAATGCATATAGAGGCTTTTTTTTGTGTGTCTTTTTAGAGTGCTTGTTTGTTGTTTACGTGTTTGCGGATCCGTTGGGGTCGTATCTGTATGTTTTTGGGGGTTTCTATCTGCTTTAACTTTCTGAACTCTTGATTTAGAGGTGAACGTTTCGATGTGTTTACCGGCATGTTGGCGGGTTTAGAGATTCCTTTGCTGTCGCTTTATCTGAAGAAGAATCTTTGTATGATCATCGTATGAATGCATGCACTCCTGAAATGAACCAAAGTGGCTGAGCGATGCAGAAACCAGGCGGGGGCGCTGTCTAAGAAAATGTTTTTATCGTTTTGAGTTGTTCCTTCAACACTTACGTCGACCTAAAAATGTGTTCCAGGGACAGACTCGGAGAAATCCCTTCCACTGTTGAGGTTTGTTTGTATTCATACAGTTAGAACAAATCAGAAAGAAGGGCTGCAGGTGAAGATTGTTTTTATTTTCTGGTATTTTAGAGATGTATCAGGAAGTCGTTCGGTCCATAAGATGTCAAAAATATGGGGCTATAGTCGATAAGTGTTTGCAAAAGCGGCAAATGACACGACCACAACCTGCAGATCCTCAGTTTACCGTCTTAGCAGCGAGGAAGGAAAGACAATTATCATGTTTTCAAAAAGCTTCAGTCAGAGGCGTTGGTGGTTATTTTAATAGTCGAGGGGTACTCCGTTCATTCGTTGCAGCTCCATCAGATGGATTCAAACGGAAGCGAATAGATTTCCTGTTTCCTCGGATACAAAAACACAGACGTCTCATTTTCCAGAAGAGTTTTGGTTTGTTGTTGAACTTTCTGATATGATGTCGGTTTAAAACGATTGTTTTGGACACACAACATTCCCTTATTTTAAGTGTTATTCAAAACAAGCTGATCCAGAGTCAGTGTTACATTCCTACGTTACGTTGTGCGTCTGTTACGAAGGCATCGCAGCAGCTCGTTAGACGTAACTCTGTCTTTCTCAAAGCTTTGTGCAGGAGACGACTACAGTGTTCTGGAAAGTGTTGCCTGGACACCTTCGACCTTTACCTCCCGTCATGATTCTTGTTCTGCGTTTCTTTCTCCCCAGAAAGATGCAGAGTTAAATGTGTCTGTGAGGTCGGGGCCGAAGCTAAACAACATAATTTCTAAACTATTGTTAACGCACGTGAGAGAAGAGGAGTGCACTCTTCAACAGGCATGATCTGTTTGGCTCAACAGCTGCGTTTCCACCCAGAGAACAGTCGCAGGAGCTTTTCTCCGACAGAGTCAAATGTCCTCACGTTAAAAGTTGTCTGCAGTGTCACTGAGGTCCAAAGACTCGTGAAGAAAAGGCAATATGTTGATTTAAAAAAAGAAGCCATTTCTGTACTTTCAGAAATGTTCTTCAAAGCCCACATCAAAGTCTCCGTACTTTAGGGGGTCAGTAAAGTCTCCACAGCTTTATTTAGTCCCTCAGAGAAAGTTCCTGCAGTATTAGTGTGATATTCGAATGAACATAATCGGCCCAGATGTCTACAGTCAGTGGTAAATGTTTACAAGAGCAGCTCCTCTTTAAAGACTTCGGTCCATGTAGTTGATAAATGCTGAGCGTGTCCCCCTCGACATTACGATGTTCACAAAGATGACGGTGTCAGAATCATATCCTTAAAGTTAGGTGTGTAGTATTTTAAAGTGGGAGGTGCCAAGTCGACCGTGCAGTCATCAGACACTTTGAATAATATACCCGGTGTGTTTACGATCTTTGAAAAGTCACGTGGAAACTACGAGGACGCTGCAAAGGTAATATATTGTGTTTGATCTCTCAGCGTTAGTCTATCGACCTTTAAGACAACAAATGCTGTAACTAAGGCGAAACTTCACAGGGGCGTAAATATCGCGGCTTGAAACGTCAGTCTGATCAGAGCTTGAGTTTGATTTATAACCCTCATACCAAATTACTCATGAGCAAAAATGAATATGCAATACATAAATTAAGAACTAGTTTCTCACCATCAAACAGCGTCGACTTTAACCCTCCTCTTTTCTCCGTAACATGACAAGTTTGGTTTCCCGTCTTGAGGGGAAGTTTTTGTGAAATGTCAGACACAGATGATCCCGACTCTACAAAGATGTTTCCCACTTTTTTTAGAAGTCATAAACTCGTACATGACATGAACGCAGCATAATCAACATCATCGAGGTCAAACGCAGGAGTGTCAGAGTGCTGTGAAGTTGTTTCTGCTCGCTGCACAGCCAAACTACTTTTTATTCCTGATCCAAATGTTCTTTTTGTTGCTCCAGTTTCCTCTCCTCCTGCTCCTCCTCGGCCCCGCGTCGTTCTGCATGTGCGTTTTGTCTGTGTGCATTGTTCCTGTCGACTGTTGGTGTCTGCAGCCTCCTCTCTGTCGTCTGGATGTGACTTTACTAACCCCCTGCTCTATGGGTCCAGCTCAGTCTGCACTGTTTTTTTTTAGTTTGTTGCACGGGGACCATTAACGGAAATGGACCAACACATGCACTGGATTCTGTCCGTCTGTCCCGACGGACCTGTGACGCTCAAAGACACTGATCTCCTTCTACGTCATCGTCTTGTTTTTCTCAGCCAGCACTCTTGGAGGCTTTTTTTTTTTGGTGCATGTTGTGATGTAACTTCTTTTTGCAAAACCTCCTGACTCCCTCCTCGCTTTACTCAAAGGGCTGCCTCCCCTCCTCCTCCTCCTCTTTTCTGTCTGCTTCTCCACAGTGGGAATGTTAAACACCTCCTAATCCATATCACTGACTCTGCTGCCATCAGGAAACTCATCGCCCCTCCTTCTATGCTCGCTGGAAACTCGCTCCGATCATGTAATCCAATCAGCACGCCTGCACTTTGTCCTCCCAGCCACGCCCCCCCCCCCCCCTTTTCTCCCTCGTTGTCGTGCATCCTCCTTCTCGTTCAGCTTTAAGTTTGGCCTGCCGTGTGTGTGTCTGTGTGTGAATACTCATGGATTGTCTGCGTATACGTGTATCTGAATCTGCTCCTCAGCAACATGAAGCCAAGGCTCTTTTTGTCCTGTTTGTGCGACTGTGTTTCTGAACGTTTGTACATCCCTCTCCCTGCGGGATTCACTTTCGTTATCTTTCGGAACAACAACAAAAAAAAAGTCGCAAAAAATATTGAGTTTGTATATTTTGTGCAGCAGAAACACGCCCCTGCTTCCTTTTCTTCTTCTTCTTCTTTCTTCTTCTTCTTCGATCTGCTGCCACACCAAACTTCTCCGACCCTGACACACTCACACACACTCCCTCTCTTTACGAGGCGTGTGTCAATGTGTGTGTGTGCGTGCGTGTGTGAAAAGTCGAACTTGAACACACCGTAAACATCCACACAGTCCGGACCAGTCTGTCTTGAGGTTGTTGTTTTTAAATGGCTGTTCTTATTCTTGCTATCGTTGTTATTAAGGTGGGTTGTTGTATTTTATTTTTTACATAAAAGGGAGCTAAAGTTGTATCATTTTTTTTAATTATTAGTTTGTTAATAACTGTATTTTTTTTTCTCTGTTTTGGGCGTGATTGTTTTTGGCAGTGTTTAAAATCTTTGCTTTGATTTCCCCTCAAAGATTCTACGGAGTTATTTTAAGAGAAGACAGACGTGAGTTATTGAGGGTTAGAGTCTGTATATTCTATGGGTATTATGAATTAAACCATTAACAAAGAAGCTGAATTATATACATATAATTAATAAAATTTCCTGATACTGTTACAGCTCCGTGTGCTTCTGTGTTTTCTTTTTTTAAAGGACTCCTGAAGTGTCCGTATAGATAACTGGTCTGTTAAATGTTTACAAAGAGACAACCTGAACGCGGTGACGTAACTCACACAACATCAACCGCTGATAAAAAAATTAAATAATCCAAAACAACAAAAAGAGAGAACACTGAGTTATTCAAAACAACTACAAGATATAAAAATAAACACAATCCAACCATGAAAATATGCTGACGAGGTTATGATGCAGAACAGCCACAAAGGGGCGCTGGTAGCCTAGTGGTAAGTGTGCGCCCCCAAGCGGCCGCACATTTCGACCTGTGGCTCCTTTCCTGCAGTTCATTCCTCTCTCTCTCTCCCTGATTTCTGACTCTATCCACAGCCCTGTCTCTAAAACTTAAAGGCATAAAAAGCCCCCCCAAAAATAAAACTTCAGAAGGGTTGCAGGTGGTTCAGTGGTTAGCGCTGTTGCCTCACAGCGAGGAGGTTCCTGGTTTGAATCCCCGTCTGACAGGAGCCTCTCTGTGTGGAGTTTGCATGTTCTCCCCGTGCATGCGTGGGTTCTCTCCGGGTACTCCAGCTTCCTCCCACAGTCCAAAGACATGCTGGTTAGGTTAACTGGTGACTCTAAATTGCCCGTAGGTGTGAATGTGAGTGTGGCTGGTTGTCTGTCTCTGTATGTCAGCTCTGTGATTGACTGGCAACCAGTCATCCAAGAGGCAACTCCGCCTCTCGCCCAATGACAGCTGGGATCGACTCCAGCCCCTCTGCGATCTGAACGGGAAAAGCACTATAGATAACTGATGGATGGATGGACGATATAAACCAATCACAAGTTGACCTCAAAGTACCAGAAAAACTGAAACTAGAGGCCGAATAACTTCTCAATGACACAAATGATGTAAAACAACCACAGACACAAAATAACAAAGACAAAGAGGCTTGAATCGAACACAAGACGACGCACAACAGAAACACAAATCAAGTGTTTGGACTTTAAAAACAGTGTGATGAAAAACAATGATTCATGAGATCTCCCGATACCAGCACTTTGTTACATGTTGTTGCCAGATAAAGATTCCAGTTGATGAATCTAGATTCACTTTCTGAGGTTGCAAACATGATGTCAATGTGTTTTCACGCTTGTTCTTTCAGGAAGATATCTGCCTCCACCTCTTCTGAGTAACTCATGCATGCAAGACTTGACAGGTGTAGGGTTGTTGAGGGACCTTTGATCTGTACCAATCCGGGTTCCTGTCCACCCAGCAGGTGTCGCTGATTGTTACCATGGAAACACGGGCCTGCAGGTTTCTCCCATTGTAAACAGGGCAGAGCTGCACAAGAAGTCCCTCTGATTGTTTCCTTGAAAACACGCCGTTTAATCTAAAGCAGGCAGGGAGGTTTACTTTTTATGTCCAAGAAATATATTAAAAAACTGATTTCACTTTAATGGATCCCCTTCAGGATTCAGATGTCGGTGTTATTGTTGACCTGGACCCTGAAGAGAGCTGTAAGAGTCATGGGAATCTGACAGAGAACCTGCTCGTCCTGCTGTGCAGCTATCCCCTCATCCCTCCTGACATGTCTGAGCACAGACTCCCTCTCTTTCCCATCACTCCCAGAGATTGTAGGCAAGAGTGGAGTAACAGCAGAAATGTCTTCTAATAAATCAAGGGCCTATGTGTGAACACGGCCGGCAGCAGGAGAACAGAAACACCTGGAACTCGATGCTCTCTGCCACTTTCACTCAAAGGTCCCACTTTGTGTCCCGACCTGTGAGAGTGAGAAAACTCTGGAGCTGCTCCGCACGTCTCTGTGAATAGATCCGTGTGTTGTGTTGAAAAGCAGCGTTTGTCGCTCCATTGTTTCACACATTCCTGCTCTGCTTTTGAAGCTGAACAATGCAGCTCAACACTCTGCTGACTTTGTACTGTAGGTTATATGTTTTTAAAAAGCAGCAGAACCTGCAGACGTGACGCTGTGTTTCATATTTGTGGGTCAGAGTTCAGTTTACATTCCTCCTCACAGGAACACGTCCCCTTTGTCAAACACACACAGGAGATTTATAAGAAACCTGCAGAGTCTAACGTGTGGAGAACATAAGGAGCAAGTGCTGCTTATTCTCATTCATTTAGCACATTTGAGGTAATGTTTTCACCTTTATTTAAGAAGGGAATGAACCCACGGAGATGGAATCTGTTTAATGAGGTTGACCTGGCCAAGAGAGCAGCAGCAGCACACGTCTTAATAAACATGACATGATTAAGAAACTGTTAAAAAAAACGGTAAATTAAAGGCAGGGTTGGTAAATTTCTCCAGATCCACTTTTTAAGATTTGGGTTGAAATTGTCTTTAGGTCCTGACAGAAATTAATAACTCATGTGCTCTGAAAAAGGAACAAAGAGAATCCATCATCTGCAACAGTTGTAAGTCTGTAAAAACTTCGACCAATGTCTGACACGAGGTACCAATCTGATGAACCAATCACACGCCTCCCTGTCTCCCTGCTCACTCTCTACCTCTTGCGTGCTCTAGCACACACTCAAAGATGACGGAGTTTATACTGTGAGTTTGTCGTTGCCCGTTGTGAGGAGTAAAATAGTCCCGTTTTTTTTTTTTTTACATGTATTATGATGAAGTTTAGTGTTTACTTACCGCTGAATGAGACGACGTAGTTTCTACACAATGCAAGCGATGAGCTGAGGTCCGCTTCTGGAGCAACGGCGCTGGTTCATGTAAGTGAGGGGCGTGGCTTTAGAGGGAGCACAGAGGGGAGGGGGTGGGTGTAGACCGTGTAGACGGAGCACTGAGGGAATGCTACTTTCAAAATCATGCTAGTTTTCGAAGATGACCAACCCTGCCTTTAAGAGAAAACAAACAGTTTAAAAGTGCAAATTGGTTTGCAGATAAAGTGCAGAAGTTAAGACACAGGATAACAATTCAAAAACACATCAGACTGTCCAACTGTCTCGTGTTTGTTGTCTTTTAGGATCGAGCCAAAGGCTTCGAGCAACGTGAGATCGGCAAGTTTCAAGTCATTCTGGAGAAAGTTCCCTGCAGGGCAGCAAAACTAAACGCTCTTTACCCGAGCTCAGTGCGGACCAGAGGAACAGACAGTTTACAATCACATTAACTCAAGGCAGAGTGGCTTCTGGTTCTTTAGAGGTTTTTTTATGTTGATTTAGTGTCACATCCGAAAAAATATCTCTTCTGGAAGCCCGCATCAAATGCATCAGATGTTAAGATCAATGGTCAGTCAGTCAGGTGTCTGAGGTGAAATATCTCGGTGCTGGACTCTTGTCTGAAATGTGACAAACATGTACAAATAATTAGAGGAAACTTGGAAGTATATCTGTTCACATTCAGACTCATCAGAAACTGCTTCACGTGATGCAGCTAAAACATTTATGCACGCTATGATGCTCTCACACCTCAGCTACTGTGTCACCTCAGGGTCACAGGCAAGTCCATCTGTGACAAAACCATCAGAGAGGTTATACAAGCATGCATTACAAATATCAAATAACCAGACACAAACAATGCACTTTATAACAGCACAAAGATACAACGCAAGACGTTATAACACTGATGTAAAGAGAGATATACTGAAAATAACCTGAGACATGAGCAGACGGATATGGATCATAAATAAGCTTCATAAATTAACCCAACGTTTGCACAGAGGAACGGTTCAGACTAGGAGAGGAGAGGGAGCGAAATGTGTTTATTAAAGCACCACAGAAGAAGAAACGCAGGAGGACCTTCGATATGTTTATGCACTCTGGAGTTTTGGAGGTCCTCCAGGTCACATAAAATCTATAAACAAGAAGATTAAGTGTGATTATAACGTGAAGAAGTGTGGTGTGAGAGTACAAAAGAGACTGATGCACACAACAATGAGGAAGATTAAAAGAAAATGTTGGCAAACGTTCAGCGAACAGGTACGACAAACACACACACACACACACACACACACACGCACGCACGCACGCACGCACACACACACACAAAGGCATGAGTGTGACAACAGAGTAAAGAGAGAGAGAGAGAGAGAGAGAGCATTGCCACAGGCAGGGGAGAGGCCTGACACAGAGAGAGAGAGAGAGAGAGAGAGAGAGAGAGAGAGAGAGAGGTGAGCTGCAGGTGACGAGCTGGTGCTTCATTAACAGATCTTTACAGCGCTGAAAGTTTCAGGAGCCTCAAAGTGAAGCTAAAGGAGATTTTCTTCAGTCCAACCCGTCTGTCCTGTTATTTTCTGGAGTTTCTCAGAAGACGGAGAGAAGTTTGTCCTCGGTCAGAGCTGTGGATCTGTTCTCTTCTACCTGACAACACAGCTTTTACAGATTTACAGGATTTATTTGAGACCTTCATTAAGAACTGAGCCGTCTTTTTATCTGGGTTGTGTTTGATCTCTGCGGTGGATTTTGCAGTGGGAGGCTAGGTCCACTTTGTGTTTGTGTTTGTAAGAGGAGGATGAGCAGTTTTCTCTTCTTCGTCCTCCCTGCTCTGGGGGGATACGCTCTGACCTCGATGTACCTGCTGAAGCACCCGCTCATTCTGCACAGGAGGAAACGCACGGCCTTCTACTGCACCCACATCTCACACAGAGGAGGTAAGAGAGGAGGAGGTGCTGCAGGAGCAGGAAGGGGTCACATGCACAGGACTCATAGATAAATAAATGTATGTAACAGACTCAGATAGCTGCTATTAGTGCTAACATGTAAATAAAATAAAGATCTGCTCAGCTCAGACTTATTGGACGGTCTGTTAGTCCAATAAAGCTCACAGAGAGACA
This sequence comes from Tautogolabrus adspersus, assembly GCA_020745685.1. Lineage (NCBI taxonomy): Eukaryota > Metazoa > Chordata > Actinopteri > Labriformes > Labridae > Tautogolabrus > Tautogolabrus adspersus. The sequence goes on from CM036553.1 coordinate 1,866,627, forward strand.
GATTATTAGTCTGATATTTACATGAACAAATCTCCAAAAGGCACAAACACAGCCCAGAGGTTAAAGGTCAGGGACTTAATGAGCTGAGGGGACACCTAGCAGACAGCTAGCAGCTCCCACCTGTCACTCAAAGAGACCACGCCCCCTAATTCTACCTCCCTTTAAGTCTTAATATAATGTAAACAGGTGAGTTGTATAAACATTCAGCCCGTACAGTTGAAGAGAGAAATGAGCTCTAGAGACCCAAACTGTTTTTGTACCAGACTGTAAACATGTTTATTTTAACATGGAGCTCTATGGGGACTGACTCACTGCAGGAGACAGACTCTAGTGGACACTGGAGGAACTGCAGCTGTAAAGTTGGACATTTTAACATGGGGCTCTATGGGGACTGACTCACTGCAGGAGACAGACTCTAGTGGACACTGGAGGAACTGCAGCTGTAAAGTTGGACATTTTAACATGGGGCTCTATGGGGACTGACTCACTGCAGGAGACAGACTCTAGTGGACACTGGAGGAACTGCAGCTGTAAAGTTGGACATTTTAACATGGGGCTCTATGGGGACTGACTCACTGCAGGAGACAGACTCTAGTGGACACTGGAGGAACTGCAGTTTTTGGAAATTTGCGAATGCTTCATTCAGGAGGTTCCTGCATAGTTTAAGACCCTTAACAAAGCCCTCTGTGTTTTTTTTTTCAGGATGTGGAGAGAGGATAGAGAGCACGATGGAGGCGTTCACACAGTGAGTGTGAACTCAGGGCTTGGTTTTTACAAAAGGTTTAATCCTCATACAAAATATTCAGATTTGGTAATCCACTTTATTTCTACCAAGGATCATGTAATCCAGCTCAATCACTCATAGACCGTTTATAAACATGGAATAGTCTGAGTGACGTCACACATTGGTTTTTAAAGGGATGCTTTCGGCCCGTCCATGGCGGTCACCATATTGGACATGCTGACTCTATCAAACTTTCGGTCAACCTAACAGGCAAAGAGCTGGAGCTGAGGCGAGCGTTAAGCCACAGGTCACGTCCGTTATTATACATCACTTTTATGCTTCATTAAATAGAGACGGGTGAGGTCAGCCCATGTCAAATAATCACGCCAAAAACTTTTTTGTACCAGGCTGTAAACATGTTTATACCTGCTGTAAAAACTATGAGTGTGTAGAATGTGACTTCTGCATCTTTTGGAGGCAGCCTCAAGTGGACACTCGAAGAACTGCAGTTTTTTGCACTCCTTCATTGGCTTCATTTTTCAACTGGAGGTTGCCGCTTGGTTTCACTCAGGGTCAGGTGGTCCTAAAGCAGATATTTGTCCTTGCATTTAAAGTGATAGTTGTTTTTTTTCTAAGTGGGGGTTGTATGAGGTCATGAATCATGAAGATCCTGATTACATTTATACATCAGACACATATCTGCTAAATGGCTCTTTAATGACTCAGTGTTTAATGCCTCCTCTGTCTGTTCCTCTGTCTGCAGTGCCGTTGAGCAGGGCACACAGATGCTGGAGCTCGACTGTCACCTGACGCACGACGGACACGTGGTGGCGTCGCACGACGAGAATCTGCTGAGGCAGACCGGACATGACGTCACTGTGTCCTCACTAAACCTACAGGTGGGAGCTCACAGGGTCCAGCATCATATCACGGACATTTGTATCAAAAAAAAAGATCCCCTTATGTTCCCCAATAAATCCTAAGATGTCTGAAATTAAAGTAAAATAATGATTAAATAATGTGTCTCATATGTCTGTGTGCAGGACCTTCCTCTGTATAAGGAGAGACTGGAGGTGACGTTTTATTCAGGTGAGTTTCATTCTTTAACTTTTAATCATTAACAAAACGCCACTTAATTAAGAAGTAGGTCAGTTTGTGTGTGTTGCTTTGTAATCTTTGTATTTCTGTCCCGTCTCCCTCCTGTTTGCAGGTTGTTTCAGCAGCGGTGCAGACAGGAAATTCGCTCTGCTGGAGGATTTGTTCAGGAAGTTCCCTGAGATCCCGGTCAGCATTGAGATCAAAGAGAACAACAGTCAGCTGATAGACAAGGTGCAGTACAAATAAACCCATGTCTCCGCACTCTCCTCCACACTATTCAAACTCTCTTTAAACATCTCTCTTCCACTAGTCTCCCCCCTTCTCCAGCTCTTACTCAACGCTGCAGCTCGACCTTTAAATGTGTCCAAAACTCTGATCTCATAACATATTTAAGCTTCTCATGATGTCTTTCAGAATCCTTTTTAAAACTCCTTTAAAGACTTGTCTGATTTGGCCCTGAGCTGCTCTCCCCTCTGACCAAAGTCGTAGCCTGAGGTCCTCGAGAAAAACGTGTTTTTCTGCTTAAGGGTCCTGACTTTAAACTATGACTGAGCCGACAGACTTTGAAACATCCGGCCTGTAGAAACAAATATTTCAGTTAAAAAAAAAACACACCTGTAGACGTTGCAAAGAAGCTAAGCAGCTTCTTTTCATCCTAAAATGCAAAGCTTTCACCTTTCCTTAATTTTTGTTGCTGTTGTCTGTTCTCGCTTTATAAATCCCCGAGGGAACATTCTGGTTTTAAACTCTGTGATTGACAGAGACATGCTTCTCACACACAAAGGCCCGACATACACACACATGCACAAACAAGCCTGTGGACATGTATTCGTTGAGAGATGTCAGAGTGAGAGGGGCTGCTGCAAAAGGAGCACGCACGAACTGTTGGGGGGTTTGGTGCCTTGCTGAAGGGTACCTCTCCAGCTACCAGACCAACTTACCAACCCATACTTTGGTCCACGCTGGGACTTGAACCGGCGACCCTCCAATTCCCCACCCAAGTCCCAACTCCCAAGCTTGTGTGTACAGATGTGTATCTACATGTGTTTGGTTTGTTGTTTGGATTGTGTTATGTACCCTTCTACTCCTAAAGTGATTCTTTATTTAACTTATTTTATTATATTTTTACTTTCTTCATCTTCTTCTCTGATTGGTTTAAGTATAAGAAACTGCATGCAGAATATGTATCACTGCTGTTTTGTAATGTATGAGGGAAACATCCATTTATTATCTACCGCTTTTCCCCTTCGGGGTCGTGGGGGGCTGGAGCCAATCCCAGTTGTCATTGGGCGAGAGGCGGGGTTACACCCTGGACTGTTCACAGGGCTGACATATAGAGACAGACAACCAGTCACACTCACATTCACACCTACAGGGAATTTAGATTCACCAGTTAGCCTAACGAGCATGTCTTTGGACTGTGGGAGGAAGCTGGAGTACCTGGAGAGAACCCACGCATGCACGGGGAGAACACGCAAACTCCACACAGAGAGGTTCCTGTCAGACGGGGATTCGAACCAGGAACCTCCTCACTGCGCTGAACCACCGTGCAGCCATGAAAAACGTCTTGCATGAATTCAGTTTTCCTTATATGTATTCCCTCTTTTCCTCCTTTCCTGTGTGCAGGTGTCTGACCTGGTTAAACTCTACAACAGAGAAGAGCTCACTGTTTGGGCCTCCGTGAACTCCAACATCATGGAGAGATGCCGCAGGACGGTAAATGAACCACCAGGGGGAGACAAAGCCACATTTCACTATCAATAACCAGGCAATTTAGAAAGATTTACCTGCTTTGAACAGGCAGGTGATTAATCTGTAACCTGTCATGAACTCTCTCTCTCTCTCTAACAGAACGGCTCAATGCCGTACAGTTTCACCATGAGCCGAGGCGTCGTCCTCCTGCTCCTTTATTACAGCGGCCTGCTGCCCTTTGTGCCTCTGGGGGAGAGTTTACTTCAGTTCTACCTGCCGCAAGTCATCAACAGGTGGGTCATCATGTCTTACACCTTCAATGTTTTCCTATTCATCTTCATTTAAACACCTTCAGTCTTATGTTTAGTGTAAGATAACATTTATAGTTTTGTTGTTTTTTAATGCCGAGTGACAGAACAGAAGAGAGGGAAACATAAAGTGAGAGGACGTGTGTGAGAGGAAGGACATAATAAAAAACCTACCCACTGACCAAAAACAATAATAGCTGTACAAAAATCACAAATATATTATCTTACTTTGTTATACGCCAGACATGAGCACAAGAAGATGTGACAAGGACTGGACTAACCCCCTAGGTAACAACAACGACACACTAGAAGAAGAAGATATACTTAATTAATCCAGCAAGGGGAAAAGTTACACTCTGTTGTTGAACATGCACACGGCTGAAATACACAAACATGCACAAACAGGATCCTGTGGACATGCACTAATGGAGAGAGTGAGGGGGCTGCCCACATCTCCTAATATGGTGGGAGGGGGTTAGTGCCTTGCATAAGGGCACCTCGGCAGTGCTCAAGAAGTGAACTGGCGCCTTTCCAGTTACCAGACAAACTTCCAGACTTGGTCCACACCGGGAATTGAACCGGCGACCCTCCGGTTCCCAACTCTAGTCCCTGCAGACTGAGATACTGCTGCCGCCCCACCAATCTGCTAATCTCAGTAATCCCAAAACACAAATGGCAAAAATAAACAGCAGCAACTAACAAAAGAGAAGGAAGAACGATGGTACAGACGGATTAATCAATGAAAGTGGACAAAGATAAGATAGGAAATGATTTTTTCAAGTTATTAATTTGGGGCATGTTTGCTTTTATTGGATAGGACAGCTGAAGAGAGACAGGAAATGTTGGGAGTAGTGAGTGGGGGGGATGATGTGCAGCATGTGGCCGAGGTCGGATTCGAGCCCACAGCCGCTGCAACGAGGACTATAGCGTCTGTACGGGGTGCAAGACATATCCACCACACCAGTAGGAAAGAACGTATGTTTGCTTCACAGTTATGTCTGTATGTCTCTCTCTCTCTCTCTCTCTCTCTCTCTCTCTCTCTCTCCTGCAGGACGTTCATCCCTAAGAAACGCATCCTGAGGAACAGACTGATCATCTCTCTGTTAGAAACGTGCGTACGCTTTACGAAAACATCAGGCTTCTTTTAGAAATGCAGATCTACAATGGAGGGTCAAACATTGGGGGGAACATTTAGGGGAAGAAATGATTTTGTTTTTGTAAAAATGAAAGTTTGATTTATATTTCTTCATGCTGTTATTCCAGAGTAACAATGAGGAAAAGTCTGTTCAAACACCTCGCTGCCCGAGGGATTCAGGTAAGAAGTTCTTCATTTTCAATTTCATATATATTTTATGATTAAGTCTTATTCATATGTAGCTCAAGTTGATCATGGATTTGAATCCTCTGGGGTAGTCACCAACACATACATGTGTCTGTCACCTGCAGGTTCATCTGTTTGTGTGTAATGAAGACAAGGACATAAAGGCTGCATTTGAAGTCGGGGCCACCGGGGTGATGACCGACTATCCAACTCTTCTGTCGAGTTACCTCAGCAGGAACACAAACCAGGACTGAGCACCGACACATGGATGACAACAAAGAACTACAACACACTGAGGAAACAGCAGCTCTATGGGAGGAAGAGAAGAAACACAAGGAAACTGTGAGTCCCCTCGTTTGACTGTGACAGGATTAGTGGAAGAGTTAAAGATTAAACAACATGTAAGAGGAACAAAACTGTCTTTTATCTCAATCCTTAAACCGTGTTGATAGAATTATCTTTATCTTGTCTTTCTGACGGCCTCCACTAACAGTCTGTGAGTGTTAACGACACAAACACTCATTTCTCTCTGCAGCAAACCAACACTGACTGTGAGTGTTTTTAGTGTAAAGAAATGACAAAGACACACACAGGTGTAACAAAATATACAGACAATGGCAGATTAAGATACTAGAATACTTCATTTCTGTCCTCAGTTTGTGAAAAGTGAACCTGTGATTGGAGCTGGTGTTAATCATTAACCAGGTGATCTGTGTCGCCTGACGTCCCTTTTCTCCTGATAACAGAGATAACGTGACTTTGTTTTGACTCTCTGATGTTATTCCTGACTGTATATATGATCAGCTGACGTTAAGAAATAAAGAACCTGGAGTAACACTCATTTATGCTTTTATATATCATTCATGATGTTTCTAAGCTGTGTTGTGCATCAGTGTTCAATAAATCTCCTCCTCTTCTGGATGTTTCACACAAACTGAGCTTTTTCCGTGTGCAGAATAAGCCTCACCTGTGTCCTTATTTTTCCCAGGCTGCGTTCAAAGTCCGACCACTCTGCTGTGATAATAATCAAGCTCTCTGTTAGAGAAACAAAGGCTGTATTTTTCTGCCCTGCTCGGCCGTGTGACAGTGAATTAATGGCACATAAGTGGATCAGTGGATGCAAAGAGCAAAGGTTTGAATTAGTGACCCAGAAGAGAAATAAGGTTCTTGTGATCGCAGCCTTGACTTCAGCTGCCGTTCATGACACAGAAAGCATGATCAGTCACATTTTCAGATTATTGTAATGAAGTGGTGTTGAATTAAAACATGCTGGGACTAAATAGTGTAAAAATACAAAGTTATTATGCAAAAAAATGTGCAAGAAATCTGAGATGATTAGTTTAATTTAATCAGCAACAGTTTGAAAAATGATTGTTTGAAACTTTTCTAAGCAGAGATAAAAACGTCACCGTCCACAGCTTCTAAACTCAGAATATTTGCTGTTGGTCTTTGCTGTTGATTGCAGACTGAACATCTTTATGGATTTGATTGTTTATTAGATGAACTAGAAACACAGGAAACAACGTCTTTGGCTCTGGAATCTTGTGATGTAGATTTTCCTCTATGTTCTCTTTTGAGAGTATTTAAGTATTTAACATCTTATTTCCTCTTGATTATTCCCTTTGATCCCTGTTTTGCGGCATTTTGATAAATTTGAGATTAAGCACTTGTTGTATGTCATTCCTTCGTTGTAAAACTATTTAAACCTGCAAAGAAGGTGTGACTAAAACAAAGAAGATTATTTTATAGATACATTTCAGCAGATGTTACTCGGCTTCAGCCCTGCTCCTCGTACATGTTCATAAGATTAGTAGAAAATATAAATTCATTGATAAAATGTGCACCATATTTAAGATAGTAGGAATCTTTTGCAGACTTTGTTTAGTTTTAAAACTGTGGCTGGTGCTGTTCTAGGTAAATGTGGGCCTTCGGGGGTGCAGGTAGTCTAGTGGTTAGTGCTTGCGCTGTATGTACAGTCCTTGAGGCAGGTGGCCCGGGTTCAAATCCGACCTGTGGCTCCTTTCCCGCACGTCATTCCCCACTTTCACTCTCTCTCTCCCCCAGATTTCCGACTCTATCCACTGTCTTGTGTCTAACTAAAGGCACATAAAAACCCAAATACACCTTAAATGTATTTATTTAAAATATATCCACTGAAAGGAAAAGGAAATGTGCAGTCACAGGTGAGAACTGTAAACAAATGGTGAAACCACAACAACATAACCACCTGAATGTCCAGAAAACGTCTTGTTTGGTTTCCATAAAAGCAACAACAGTATGTTGTTAATCTGATCATTCTCTTAGCAAAATGTCACATACACAAATTCAAATGTAATCACTCTAAACCTTCACTTTTTTGTATTTGAACATGAACCAAACAAAACCCTTCTCTCCTACCAAGACAAAAAGACTATTAAGACGGTAACTATGTCCCTCCTTTATTATATTTATCTAAATCTGAATTTCTCTGGCTTTGTAATTGAATAATGTTTATCTTCTGGTCTTGTTCATCCTGTTACACATTTGTAGCCTCTCTGTAATTGAATTTGTGCACTCTGTAAAATAAAGAAGAACCTTGCTTTGGTTCCTGTCTCAGATATTTAACTGTTTTCTTTATTTGTCACATAACCACAAATACTTAATTTACAAACGTGTGTAAATGTGGTCAGTTTGCAGCCAGTGTGGAGGACTTGTATCCCTCATCCCGCAGCAGGACGTGCAGCGTTAATAAACTGTAAAAACTGATAGCCACACAGGGCTCATGTGGAGCCGAATCTGATTGGTTGACCCACATTCTAAGCGTCAGCCGCGGCCTCTGATTGGTGGACGGGCTTTGTTTTGCACTCAGCAGACTTCCTCCTCTGCGTGTTTTCATAAACAAACCACATTTTTCTCCCGCCGGTGCCGCAGCTCGGTCCTCCTGCTGTCAGCTTGCCAACATTGTCGGATTTCAGCTCCTGCATTTAGACGACAGCTCGGTGGAGAAAGCTCTAAAGCTGGTTAAGTGTACCTAAAGAAAGAAGAGGCGGGCAAACTGAGGCTGTGTGTCGTTATTGTCCCAGCTGCCGCCAGCGCGTGGCCGACCGTTTGTACCAAGACGACCTGTCGACCGCAAAACTGCTTTAATTTGGACGTTTTGATCTGTCAGCAGCATTAGCCCGCTGTATAGACTTTACCCATCATCTTTGTAATCAGGTAAGTCGACAGAACAACACAGATTCATATCTGTGTATGTGCATCTGAGCTGCTATTAGCTAATGTTTGTTGTGACAGCGGAGCTATCCCGCAAGCTAGGTCACAGCTGTAAGACGGTTTCTGTTGTAACTGACGGATGTTTCAGGCTGTTTATGTCGTTATTTGGTGACTAACAGGCGGTCAGCTGTGTTGGACAATAGAGAAATGGCGCAGACTTTAATTTGGGTTAGTTTATTGCATCAAACGAAGAAAGAACTGACCCTGCTGCGTTCAGGTGGTGCTCGAATGCTCGGAGATCCCATGTTTGGAAGTCGTTCGTCCGCTTTTTGTTGATATTGTAGGTCTTAACGTTGAAAGATTGAAGCCAGTAAAATACGTGTTGTCTCTGTAACCCGCAGATTACTCTGGGTCGCTCTACATGGACAGAAACGTATATTTACAACTTCTACCACACTATAAATAATACAAAAATAGCCCCAAATTATATGTATAATACTTGTATTATTATCATGTTGTCCACTTTTGAATTGGTCTGCCATGTTTCAGTTTAAAGGCATATTCTGCGAGATGTTCCGTCCATAAGGGGGCATTCAAGTGAGATTTCAAAAGTAAGAAACACGTTTTCCGATTGTTTTCACAGTACGTAAAGGCAGCTTGTTTGTGCAGACTTGATCAGGAAGCAAGTCGCTGCAGGTAAACTGTGTCCTAGTCCTAACCTGTCTCCTAACCTGTCTGTCTGCATTAGTCTCAATTATTTTAGTGAATGCACACAAGGGATGCTTTCAGTCTGCACAGGAGATAGGTAATGAGCTCATCAGTATGCGTCTGGAAAATAAAAAGGGCAAATATGAACACATCTTATGGTCATGTTTTATCATAATGCTTCCAAGCTCAGTCCAAAACGTTTGTTCTAGAGACTTAACTGTGATCTAATACAGTAGGAAACAGGATTTATGCAAAGCAGGTTTACACATGCATGGACTTTGTCTTGGTGTTTTGGTGCACACCATTAAACCCAAGAACAAAGTAACAACGGTACTGCAGCAGGATTAAGAATACGTTTATAAAATGGAATAGACTTGGCATTGGCGATGGAAATTGGGATGGAGCAGAGTATAAACAGTTTACAATGAGTCTTCTCAAAGTGTTTTTGTGCAGGAAGTGTGCAGAAGTAAGCCCAATACGATGAACATATGCGATAAACATTGTGTAATATGCCGATAACGATGTGAATTGCAATAACAGTTTCTATTTTTCTTCATGCTTTACAGAACAGCTGTGTTTGCAACATGTCACTTCTAACTCCAAAAAAAATCCCAAAAACTTTTTCTCTCCACTAATTTCGCACTCATTAATTAATTAATTCAAGTAGCTGATAGGTTAGTTTATCCGACTGCATCAAATGGTGTGAAAGCATGAACATCATACACAGGCCTCCGTACAACAAGGAGAGTCTACACATGCTGACTTAACGTTGCTTAACTATATTAAAAGTGGGTTTTTTATTGCAATAAATTCTGACTTTCATGATGTCTTCATTGCGAATGCTCACGTCACGATAATGATGCAAAGTTTATGGTATAAAGCTAATTCTAGTCCTGAGCTAGTATTATGATGTAATAGTTATAAACCTACACCATCAGGTCTGCCAACGTGAACCTCCTGCCCCCTCCCGCAGGACTATCCACCGATCCTGGGGGGAACAGGGCCTTCTTCATAGCAGCTCCCACCCTCTGGAGCTCACTCCCAAAAACCATCAGAGACCCCCCCTCAATCTCCACCTTAAAAGAAACCCCTAAAAACTCACCTCTTCAACATCACCTACAACCACTAACAGACTCTGTTCTCATCCTTCTTCTCTCAGATTGTTTCGTCTTTGTTAATAGCCTTTGATAATTCAGAGAAAAAGCCTTTTACGCCTTGATGTATACACACTTCATATTTTATTTTTCATCAATCAACTTGGTATTAAAGTGTCAAACTTAATTATGACATGGACCCAAAGATTTATTTTCTAATATATAATAATGAGTCTGATCAAAGTCAGCAGAGAGTTTTTAAAGGTATGACTGACCCCCCAAAAAAGTCTGTAATACTTGGCTGAGGTGATCGATTGATTGCCAAAATAAATATGAATGTGACCAGCTGCTTGTGCGGGTATCAAAGGTTATTTATTTAGGTCAGGTGAAATTAGAGAGGATTATTTGCACCATTTTATTGCTCCTATCAGATACAGGAAATCTGAGACAGAACCATTTTTTGTCTGATAATGTCCTCAAGTTCTTCACTGAAGAAGCAGAATTGGATTTTCTGGAACAACTTCACCAACCACCAAGGTGCATGAAGAGTGAAAGGCTTAAAGAGGTCAAAAAGCTCCAGCAACACTTGTAGGATGAAGATCAATTTTATTAACAAATTAGACTGACGGGTTTCGGCTTGTGGCGTTCATCAGGGACATCCAAGTCTCTCAAATCAGCTCAAGTTCTTTACTCACAGCAGAAAACCCTCAAGAGATTAACGCTCTGGGTCTTACGCAAGGTTGTCAAAATGTTGGATACTTTGGTTTATGTTTTAGAGAATAGAATCTCGTTCCTTTAATGATCGATAGTAGCCTGAAGTACAGAAACAAATCTTGAGTCGTAGTTTGAATCAAAAGCTGCTGCGAGAGAAAGAGAGAGAGCAGAGGTGGTTCACTCAGATTCACATCTGCAAATATACCGACATTTCTCGAGTCCTTTTGGAGTCTCACATAGATGCAGAAGTGACGATTATGTCTCTCCCAGCGCTGTGTGCAGGTTTCTATCAATAAAAACAAACTTTGTATATCTGTTATATAAGACAGTAGTGTAGGAGAGGAAAGAATCGATCTACAGCTGCAGACAAGCTCCGCCCTGCACGCAGTCTAAAGTGCAAAAAATACGTTGGCAATGTTTTGGTGTGATTTCGTTAACCTGCAGTTTTTGATAACTGGAAAACAAGAAATCCCTCCATACTCAGAGCCTTCAACTTCTATTTTTCAATATTGTTGTTTTTTTTGTATCAAAGATGACTGATGAAAATTCTGGTGTTGTGACCATCCTGTTCTTACACACCGACACACGATCATTCTAGCAGTCAGGTCTAGACCTTACTGTATTCACATACTGCCACCCTGCTCCCTCCTCCTCCTCTTCCTCCTCAGACATGGTGAAGCTGACTAAAGCGAAGACGTTCCAGGCCTACCTGGACTCCTGCCACCGTCGCTACAGCTGCGTGCACTGCCGTGCCCACCTGGCCAACCATGACGACCTGATATCCAAGGTGAGTTCTCTGCCTGACGCCCTCATTTCAGGCGGCTCGTAATAACAAAAGCTTGTGGCTCGCACATAGTTTAGAAATGAGCTAAACAGGAAAAACTGGACTGAACTAAAACAAATCAGAGATCTCCAAGAGTTGGACAACGTTTTGGAGACGTTACATAAAGTAGGAAAAATTATAATCCGTATGAACTGGTGTTGATCCATTAGTTCTCTTTCTCTGATTCAGTTTTTCCTCCTTGTGTCCTAGTCTTTCCAAGGCAGCCAGGGCAGAGCCTACCTCTTCAACTCTGTGTAAGTTCTTTATACTCAAATACTTCCACGTGTGTGCATGTTGATTATACAGCAGCGGCTGTGGTTGTCAATTGAGTTTAATCTTAGTTCTTTCACACCTGCATAAAACTGGTGAAGTTTTAGTGGTGAGCTGCATGTGTGAACGCAGACAGTCATTTTTCACTCTAGCTTTACCCAGAGTTTCTCCTGCCAGCCTCCCAGAAAGTCGGAGTGAGCTGATGTGAGAACGCAGCAGGATATAATCAGGAGAATTCACCTCGAGCGAGTGGGAGGGGGTGGTGACGTTTATTCCCTGTGATTGCTGCACGACCATAGACTGTCTGCACGCCACCTCTACGATCTCCGTGCTCTAATGAACCTGCTGCATTCTGTTTCCTGTTCTCCAGTATGTTCTTCTCCACTCTTTAGTTCAGATTGTGATTCTGTTCAACTACACGTAGCATTGATAGAAAGACACATATTCTCATTATAGCGTCGTATAGAGGACTCTGTTTCTTCGTCCTCCACTTCCGCGTCTTTGTTTTTACGTCTTGCCTCAGGAGACCCCCATCCAGCAGGGATAGTCTCCTGCTGTGAGGTACATGTGAACAACCACATCAGGAGGATTTCAGGGGCAGTCTTCCTGAAACTATCTCAAACTTTCAGGAGTTTGTGTGTGAAAACGGCTCATGAAAGTTAGAAAAGGTCTTAAATGATCCTGGGAATTTGCAGATTCCTCTCAAGTTTTATTTCTGGTTCTTATATATAAACGATTTTGAATCTGACTTCTTTTTTGTTTCTCAAATAGAAATTCCCTAAAAAGTGTCGTTTCCCCGAAAGCACATTCTCAGTATCAGACATGTTTGCACAAAGCACACGATCAACAGATAATTAGATTTTCTTTAGAGGGGACCATGTTGGCTGTTACGTTAGTCATGCTCCCACTGGGTTAGTGGGTCAGAAGTACACAGGCCCTCTGTGATGTGAGTCCATTAAATAACTTAAATCTAACTTAATTAGCCTCTTCTCTCTTTACACTCCGCTCTGTGCTGAAAGGTTTCTTAGAAATGCTTCCCTCGACTGTTTCAAGGACTTTTTATTTCTTCAGAGAAGTTACAGTGATGAGAGAGAGAGAGTTGATTCCTTTTCTGGTCTGGTGTGAAGTGAGCGATTACATGACCGTGAAGTCGTCTGTTTATCGAAGAGGAGCTGTTGTTTGACGACTCTTTGTTTGCTCTCCTCTCAGCGTAAACATCGGCTGTGGTCCTGCAGAGGAGAGGCTGCTGCTCACGGGACTTCATGCAGTCGCTGACATCTACTGCGAAAACTGTCATACCACGCTGGGCTGGAAATATGTAAGTCAGCCCCCCCGTTAATGCTAAACCAGTTTTATGCTTTACAAAGGGATTTACATGGTGCCCTGTTCAGATGCCTTTGATGCAGGTTTTGATTTATAATTGATTTCCAATGGCCCCCTGAGAACAGCACCAGCTAAACGTTTACGGCGTTTGTTTGTTTGGGAGTTCACTGTTGTGCATTGGCCACGTTTACATCCGTTCATTCTTAGCTGGATGTGTGTTACCGCAAAGCAAAACCATATTCACCCTTTTATACAACTGCCTTGAAGAAGTCAAATGCAGGATTTGGTCTTTTGTGTGATTTGTGACCCCCTTAGTTTCAGAGTGCTATCCTTCTCCCCAATACGTAATAACAAGTCTGAGTTTTACTCTTGTCTGACATCTTGCTCAGTACCTTGATTTTATCCTCTCTGCTCTTTATGGATGTCAAGTTTTCTTAATTTAACCTTTAATTAACCTCAAATATTCCCATTGTGATATAAAATCTCTTTTAGGGAATCCTGGCCAAAGCAGCGGTACAAGAAGTTTCACACAAACAACAAACAGCAGCTCAAAACAAACAAAGATTACATCATTAAATGAGCGATGTTCAGCAGTAAACATGGGCATACACTGGGTAAAAAGTCTTGAATCCAAATCAAGCAATTTATGTAAATGATCTGGTTTAAGGTGACCCTGTAGCTCAGACCAAGATGGTGAAGAAAGTTAAGACTCTCAGTGAGAGGTGCTTGTCTGAAAGACCTCCTGACATACTGCCAGCATGAGACTGTAACCTGCAAAGTTACACAGTGGAAGAACAGCACCAATACGTTGGTACGGAAACGTTGCTGTCGTATTTTGTGCAATGTGGGCTGTGTGGAAATTGTATCTTTCTAAAGGTTTATTTGGGACTTTTTATGCCTTTATTCTAGAGATAGGACAGAAGAGAGTCAGAAATCATAGAGAGAGAGAGAGGGGGAATGAAATGCAGGAAAGGTGCCACATGTTGGAGTCGAACCAGGGCCGCCCACCTGGAGGACCACAGCCTCAGGACATGGGGCACACTGACTAACTAGGTAGTGGTAAGTTTGTGCGCCCCATGTAAAGAGGCTAAAGTCCTCTGTCTAGAGCGTGCAGTGAGAGCAGGTCTGACTTTGACCTGTGGCTCCTTCCCGCATGTCGTTCCCCGCTCTCTCTCTCTGGTTTCTTAGTCTTTCCATTGTCCTCTCTCTAAGATAAAAGCATAAAAAGCCCAAAAGAGAAATGATAAAAAAGTGATATATAAGTATGAAAACTTCCTGCGCATCCTTTTCATGAAACCTGTAAAGATAAGTGGTGGTAGTGGTCATATTTTCTGTCCCCCCCCTCTCTCTGCAGGAACAGGCCTTCGAGCTGAGTCAGAAGTACAAGGAGGGGAAGTTCATCATCGAGCTGTCCCACATGATAAAGGACAACGGCTGGGACTGAGCGGGCAGTCTTCGTCTTTCTCCATGACTTTTTCACAAGTTGCATCCTGCTCGTCTTCAAAGGTGTAGCTTCCTCATCCCGCTCCAGAGCCATCGCTGTGCCACACTTTCACTTCGTCCGGCTTTGCCAAGAATAGCATGTGATGCCTTATGTCTTCTGTTCTTCATGTTCTTCCAGTGATCACGACGACACGTTTGCTGAGATTTCTATCCCACCTGCTAGTTGTGCTGGGACATGGACCGAGTGAGTGTCGGGTTTGTGTGTGAGAGACTGGGAGGTGTAGTCGCACAGACACGGGTGTGTGTGTGCGCGTGCGTGCTGGATTGTAAAGTGTTTGAGTGATTAAACCCTCGTAAGCGACCACTGAAAAGTTCTTTAGGGGGCGGGGCCAATGAGGGTCAAATAATCTGAACATACAAATGGAATGCAGATTTTGGGTTTTCCTTCGAGTTCAAGGTGCACACTTAGATTTATCCGACCCTGATTAACCCGTAGGTCATGTTTGAGTGATTCAGAGGTTTGGGAACGCTTAGAGCGACGGAAGGGGCTTGTGGTTTGTTGTTTGTTTTTTTTATCAGTGAATTCATGTTTTTTATATGAGAATAGTAACTAGTTCTATTTTTGCCAAATGCAATCAGGATGTTGAATAGAAACGCTAAATCCTGCAAAAGTCTCCTGCAGATTCAGAAATTGCGAGCACGAGTCTGCTTGTATGGATGAGTTTTACCGTGTGTGTGTGTGTGTGTGTGTGCTGAGACGTCTTTGCATTAGTCTTTGGTTCACATCTAGAGTTTCCTGCACAGTTTTGGGATGTTTTCACTTTTACTGAACGCTGCTGAGATCTGTCCTTCATGTGTTTCCTGTACAGCCTTACACCGAGCCGCCCTTACACACACGGCATTTACTCAATCGTGTTAGAGAGCAGAGTGTGATTAGGATTATGTAGCATATTTATGGTGATTTTTAATGTCTGCTTCTTTCATTAAAGTGTATTATTTTAACCTGGTCTTTCATTAAAAGGCAGAGTGTCTGTAACACATGGAGTCGTGTTTCTTTGCTTAAGATGTGTTAGTTTATGTTTGAATCACGTCTGATCCCAAAGCATGCTAATATAAGAATATACACACTCAGTCGATTCTCACGTATGACCGCCCAGTGAGGACTGATAATCCTCTTTCTTCATCATTTGAGCTTCCTTTGCACGGAGGAAACGCTGATGAATGCTACATAACTGTGTAAAACAAACTGCTCTAAAGAAGGTAAACCTTTACATGCCATAAAAACACAATTGAGATTGTGGATTAAATAAACAAAAACCTATAAATAGAACGAGCTGAAGTTAAAACAAAGAAGTGTTCACAGATGGAGGAGAAGATCCTGAAGGATTCCCTGACAGGTCAGATAGGAAGCCAGCAGAGGGCGCTGTTGGCCTTGTTAGACATTATAAACGCTTCATGAGTACAGTATGAAATAAAACAGTTTGTTAGATTAACAGCTTTTTACATTGTGGACATTAGAAGCAGTCATGCTTCATAAAGTTTCTGATGATTGTTAGACAGCACCTGAACTCGTCTACCCTCTGAGCGGAGGTACAGATCACTGAGGTGCAGATCCCTGATCCCTGCCCTTCACAGCTGGCCTCACTGAACCAGCTGTGTGTGTTTTTGTGTGATGTATACTTTTATTAGTCTCTGTGCTGTCACTGTGTGTTGATTGCTGTGAAGAAGAATTTCACATTTGGGACAAGTGGAAGTCTAGAGACACTTTTTAACAAATGATGCAGTCTAATACAACATTCCTGCGATGAAGAAAGCCTTGATTAAGGTAGACCTGTTTGATATTACAAAAAATGTATATTCAAACATAATCCTGACAAACTTCTCCAAAAGCAACATTCATCTGGAGCTCAAAATGTGGTTCAAATGTCGTCGTTTTCTTGAATCCAGTCTTTAGGAAATCTATTTAAGTCTGCACTTTGAATGGTAAAAAGGTAAAAAGTGGATTACCGGGGGATCCTGGTAGCGTAGTGGTTAATGCGCTCTCCCCGTGTGAGGAGGCTGCAGTCCTCCAAGTGGGCAGCCCAAGTTCAAATCCGACCTGTGGCTCCATTCCTGCATATCATTCCTCACTCTCTCTCTCTCTCTCTGTCTCTCTCTCTCTCTCCTGACTCTATCAACTGTCCTGTCTCTACAATAAAGCCCCCCCCCCCCCGAAAAAAAGGCAAATTTCCTTCCTCGGACCAAAACAACACAGCCTGGTGTTGCTGCATGTTACTATTTTACTGCAGGTCTAGAGGCCCCTCTGCATTTAGTTTGTGGATAAAAAGAAGCACAAGGTGAACCACAACATCTGTCCAAGAGAGACAGCATGATGCTCGGATGTGTGCAGGCCGTGAAGCAGGTTTGCAATCTGTTTTACAAAGCCGGGGTCATTTCATAGACTGAAGGAAATAAAAGGCTATTAATACAAGTTTGACAGTATTTAGAAAGACTTGAGTCCCCGACAGTTTGATTAGTTAGATTTTAATGATCAGCTTGTTGTTGTTTTTTCATGAGATGAACATCCTGGAAATTAAACTTAACACAAATGTCTCCTCCTACAGTAAAGATTACGTGTTGTGTTGGACCGAGTCACATGAATGAGCTCTGACCACAAACTAACACTTATTTTGTTTCATATGAAAATGCAGAGGAGAGGCTGCTGACAGTCATGTGTGGGCCATACGTTCTCTCATGTGTGATCTGATCTGCTCTCACATTTCACTCCTTATTCAAAGTTTCCTTTTTCTCTAAGTACAGTCTCGTGACACAACTGAACTTTTGAAAGGTCTCAAACTGAGTGACAAGCAGTGAAAAACTTTACAGAGAGGGATTTAACACATCACAGAGAACAGTTTACATCGACATGACACAGTGGAGGTTACAAAAGGCAGGATTTGGAGCTGTTTAATACATGAGTGGATATCAACATTTACATTTTCTGCTCAATTAAGTTTCACCAACAAATTCCCTCATCCTAAAACAGATTTAGATTTAACTACGATCGTATTTTATTTGACTTTTAATCCAATAAAATCACTCCGTCTGTACCTGCTGTGACTGCACTCGTCACCAAGATGAAAAGGTCATGTGGGGTCGTCTGAAATCTTGATTTATTGATTAATAAAAACATATATTGTATATTAAAACATATTGAACACAGGCAACATGTGGGCTATAGCCAATGCCAAAACAAAAAACTAGCAGAGTCTCTGTCTGTCCATCAACCATTGTGCTGAAATGCCATCCCAGCCTTTCTTCCTCTGTCTGCAATAATACATATATAAGTCTAAATGTGCTCTAAGATGAATGTTTACCTGCAACACAGTAGAAAACTATGACATGATGGATGAGGAACCAGTGAGCTAATGTGATAAAAATACTTTAGTTTGATAATAACACACATTCTGATCGTGTGGGAGTAAAGGACACATTACAATTAAGTACATTCAAAGAACGTTTTCTTAGGATTTCATAAGGAGCAAAAGAGAGGTGACAGTTGAGCAAAATGACAACCTAAAATATCCAAAAGAAAGAAAAGGCCGAGGTCAGACCCGAACCCACAGCCTCTGCACATGGGGCGTGCAACACAACCGCCTACACCCCGACCTTGGTATTTCTAAAGTGATCCAGTTTTGAGATCTAGGATGAATGGCTTACCTGACGACAGGAGAGTCGTCAGGTAAGGAGTGAGGACTTTTGAGTTGAGTGATGCAATGTCAGGCATCAAGGTTTTATTCACTGTAGGCTAAATGTATTTATTAGGATATCTGAACATGCAAGCTGGACTAACCCTAACACTTTGGGGCGGCTGTGGCTCAGTTGGTAGAGTCGGTCGTCTCTCAACCAGGATGTTGGGGGTTCGTGTCCGATGTGTCCTTGGGCAAGACACTTAACCCCAAGTTGCTCCTGCTGCTTTGTCTGCAGTGTGTGAATGTGCATGTATGGATTAGACATTTACACAGCAGCCTCTACCGTCAGTGTGTGAATGTGTAGGTGTGACCTGCGGTGTGAAAGCGCTTTGAGTAGTCTGAACACTAGAGAAGAAATATACAAGCTCAAGTCCATTTACCATTTACCATTACATTAGCCTCTTTAATGGTTTAGATAATTAAAGGCTAAAACAAAGATCATAAAATGCTGTTTTTTTCATGAAACCCTCCCTCATATAAAGTCTAAAGATTTTATGTATTACAAACTTTTACTGAATAATGAATCACTGGGGACAATAAACAATAAAGGTAATTTAACAGTGTGAAAAAAGGTCAAATCCGTGTGCAATGAGGAGTAACTGCATAACAATCTGTGGGCGGAAATAACCTCGAACAACGCAAACAAATACATTCTGATCAAGAAGTTGTACTTAAATGATATTTTCGATGGATAGGTAAGAGGAGAGATTGCGACCCAACTTGTTCTGTTTGCTTCTAGTTGAATATGCTAGCTGTTATTGATGTTTGCATTTGTCTGTGATTTATCTTGTTGAATGTATTTACATGTTGGAAATAAAGATATCAATCAATGAATTAATGAATCAAATATGATCGGGTAAAGTTATATGCGGACGAAATCTGCCCAAAGGTGCGTCGACACATGAGGGAAACCATGGGGTGAAATGTCCTTAGCTGACATTATAAACTCCCAAACAAGGATGTGTATCTGAGTCATTCATTCAAGACTATCTCAGTTTGTTTGTCTGCTACAGGGTGTGTAATGTTGATTTTATTCAACCTCTCCCTGTCATGGTGTTTAACGGGGAAAATAAAACAATTACACATTGTTTATAGTTCTTCCCTCTCGCCTTGTGGTAAATCAGTTGTTGTCTTTTTGAATTTATAAAGCAAACACAGAGATTATAGTTAATTTCACAATCTATTTGACACCCATTTATAGAAAGGCTAAACCAGCGTGCAGCGGCCACTAGCGGTTCAACTGCAGTCACTGCACTTGCAGCAGAACATACCACAACACACACACCCTCTCTACAATATATACTTCAGGCGTTACACAATGCTGAAGCGTTAATTCAACGTGAAAATGAATATCAAGCGATTCTAATCTCTACAATATATGCAGCGATGTCGTAAACAACGTGGGTGAGATTTCCAGGCGTGTTTGTGTCGCGCGGCCACCCCCCCGCGCGCCCTTACAAATGGTTCAGTCCGAGTTGCCTGATCATCTGACTTTTTCCGTTTCGCCATTTTCCTTCTTCTACACCGGTGATCTTCCTGGCAGCTACGTCGTCCGCCCCCCTGTTTAAGAGTTTTAACCTGCCCGGCGCTGACGGTGGGAAACGGGGATCACCCGAGACGAAGATAATACCCTGCCCTTGTAGCTGTATCGCCCCGAGAAGAGTGCGAGGATGTCGTCCGAGGAGAGCCCCGAGTACTCGCCTTTCTTCGCCGTGATGGGAGCCTCTGCGGCCATGGTGTTCAGCGGTAACTACAGCAGCTCCTTCATCTGACATCTCACCGCCTTTAACGCGTTTATCATCATTATTTTAAAGCTAACGGCTCATTAGCTCAGCTTGCGTTTGAATTATGGTGTCGTTGTGAGAATCAGCGGGATGGGGCCGACCGTTGGTGTTAGTCGGTCACGGCTCGCGCACACCTGCCAGGGATGCGGGGCAGAGAAGGGGGGGGGCGAGGAAGGTTTCCCCCGCCATCAATCTGCGGACCACTAACCAGCTCCTCACACTGCTAACATGAAAGCTAACTACCTCCTGCATGAGTCTGGTTACATCGTGTCACATCACAGCTTTTTAACCCTTGTAGCCGCTGGTCAGTGACGTCAGTGACGCAGCCCCTCATCGAGGTCACATCCTCACTAATCGGTCAAAATGAGGTTATTTCACAGCGCAGGAACATCCAGATCTTTATGCATTATCACAAAAATACATCATTTCAGAGATTTAATCCGTCGCGTGTTTGCTATTGGTTGTAATGACACAAAACTGGAGGGCCACATCGAGGCCTGAGCATCAGCAGGAGGAGTTAAAGGGACATTTCTCCTTTTTTGGGGGTAATTTCAATATTTTTCCTATTTTTTGAAGGCATACATTTTTTTTTGCTTTTCAGGATACAACACACGGCTTATATTTGGTTATTCCTTATAGAGACAGACTGGAGAAGGGTTGTGTCATGATACCAGAATCATAAACTTCAATTCAGTTAAAGTAATCAAACGATGTCAATACCTGCAACACAAATATGCACCAACGCACCCATTATTGGGTCATTTCCTGTGTTCAGATTTCAGAAATTGCAGGCAAACTCCTGCTAAATATCAAAGTTGCACAGGTTGATTGGCAATGTTTAGATACCTGCAATTTTAAATGGAGTAATTCCTCTCTATGGTTGTCAGTATTTTTGATTCCACGTGTTTTGATAAATTCTCCGCTTTATTGCCAAAGAAACATCTCTTTCATCAGACAGGTGTGGAGGAGAGGGATGAATCCATCCTCCTGCACGTTGTGTGACTTCCTCAAATACATTCATTTGTGGAATTTAGACGGTGTGCAGATGTTCGGCTGCAATTTTTGAGAGATTTAAAAAAGAGGTATCCATTATTGGGTGCTGAGGCTTCTGTTTTTTACGCTGCGGTATCAATGAAGTGAGTTTAAATAGAATCATTTTAAATTCTGATATCATGACAACTCTATTCCCTTCCTATGCACCTCTCTTATGGAGTAGATGTATTGTTTTCAAGCTTAGGAGGTACTCAGATACTCTCTCTTATTAAAATAACATTTTATCATTTTAATACAGGTGGTATCAAAAAGTATGGGACATTTTGACAACCAGCCAGTAAATCTAGTGACGAATCAATCATTAATAAATAATACATAAACACGGAAATGTATCAAAAAATAAAACAAACATAGAAGTGAAAACAGGACACGTGAGGATCTTTGAGTCACACTACAGGAACCCACAGTGACAGGAGTGTGACATCTCTTCAGATCTATCTTCAGCTTTATAAGAATTGCTGTAACCTGCTCTTTCAGTTTTGGAGTTAAAGGGAAGTTTCATCCATTCATCCATCTTTTCTCGCCCTCGTTTTGAGCATCGAGGGAGAGAGAGGAAGAGAGAGGGTTCACACAGTCCGTCTTAGAGGAAATACCCAAACACAGAATGTATACATCGTGTTCTTTACTCGCCTGACGGGGAAATAAAGTCAGGATGATTCTGTTCAGTTTTACAGACATAAACATCTTTATTCCTCATGATGCAATGAATGATTTCATGATGACATCTTTTGACAATTTGTTTAATTAGGTGCTAAAGTTGGCTCATATTATTTCATTTAAAAAGCTAATCTAAAGATGCAAACATCCAACTTCAATCCTCCTCTGATCCTGAATCCTACAGTATCTGTCTCACCTGAAGATAATCAAATACTCCTCTTCTCTTTTCCTCTAAACTTAAAACCTGTTTATCAAACTGCTGAAACTCGTAGTTTATATTAAGCCACAAATACTCCAGATATTACTGTGACAGTTTAAGCTGCATTAGTGCCTGACAGCATGTGACAGATTGTTAACACTCGATTGTTTTATTAACGATTACAAAGAAACTCTAACGTGGTTTCAGAGTGGCAGACACCCAAGTGAATCCCTGCACCTGTAATTAAATCTAAATCAGTTTTATTTGAAAGTAGGGCAGAGGACTTCCATTCACTGATGTGTTAAAATATCCAACCCCTTCCCTTAGAGTTTCTGCATGTGACGATACTGCACAAACGTGAGTTTACTGACACTTTTATTTAGTTATCATACGTAGAGTCAAGATCAGAAGTAGCAGGTTAATTCAAGTTCTTGTCATTAATGTCTTGTTGTATTTTGAACAC